>PVIJ01000063.1:0-305550 GCA_004024925.1 Scalopus aquaticus | reverse complement strand
TTAGGTTATAGCTCTGCAGTAAGTTTCCTTTCTACTATTCTTCCGGTGCCTGGGGGTATATGACATGTGTCAGGATTAGTCATTTGAGCTGGATTGAGGACAATTTGTACTAAGTTCTTTTCAGTAGATCTGTAACTAGATGACACTATAAAATGATATATTGCTTCACTTTATGCACTTATAAAAAGCCATCTCATTATAAAGAGTTTCAATTGGGAACATCAGCAAAGAGAGCAGGGGCAATATTTTGGGTGGGTCAGGAACACTTTCTGCCACTCGTATTTATTTCCCTTCTGCATCTTAACTCTGCTGGAAGAATGAGAAGCTTCCAGTTTTTCATGCCAGAATAACATGTGAACCATCGTAAATTATGACTGTGAAGATTCAAACACTTGAAATTTTACAAAATTCATTATGTTTAGGTTTATCCTTTATTTTGTTGCAAGCATTCCTGGGAGAGATTAATTAACAGCTATGCTATTATCTATCAGTCATTAGCATCTCAGTGTGTTATGGTTCATCAGGTCATTTCCAAAAAGAGATCATTACATTATTACCTGTTTACATGTTTACCTGCCTCTATTCAATGTAAGAACATTCAAGGGCAGAGACCATATTTTATTAATCCTTAATGCACTTGATAAATAGAATCAAGTAATAAATAATAGACAGGAAGGAGAAAAGAAGTTTAGGGAGGGAAAGATGCTTATCAGTAACTCTTAGGGAGACAAAAAGCAGCAGTAATTATTTATTTGAAATACCTGTTCTTAAACATACTTGTTATATTTTATTTCCACATTGGCATTTCTTCATTCTGTGGATGCTGTCAAGGGAAGCTTTCCATTTTGAACCAATTGATCTTTCGGTGTGGCCTTCCACGAGTCCTTAAAAAAAATCATTGTATAGGCATTTGTATGCTTTTTGCTCTATTGATCAGAAATAATATTAGAACTGTTGGTGCATATCCCAGAATAAGGAAAATTCCATCTAAGATTTTTTTTTTCACATAGAAACTTCATTTCCTGCTCTGGAATTTTGATTGCATATTAAGATTCCAAATGTGAATTTTGGTGTCATCATAATTAAATTAATCCATTTAGCTCTAATTTGGACATAGGGAGAAAACTATAAAGTCTTCAACATAAATCAGCTCATTTAAAGCACGTACATCAGGTGAGGGTTCACCTTTGCAGCCAAGAGGGGAAAAAGATGAATGAACATATAAAAAGTTGTGACGGTACTATCAAGTTAGAAGCATCTGAAAATGATTGCTGCAGAAGTGCTGTGGTTCAAGCTTTCTTTGTTGCTTTTCCTCATCACTTTGTGCTGACCCATATGCTTATCCACTTTCTTAAGACTTCATTTAAGTGTTCTGAGAATATGTAGCACAAGATATATGAGCTGCCACGTACAGTTGCTATTCCTGACTGGACAGTTTCCTCATTCTTCATCTGGTTCCCTCTCCTACTAAACTAAATCTGAACCACGTGAGAGAGTAGGATTCCTTTTCCTTTTCCACATTAAGTTCTAGAGTCAGGTAGAAGCATTTTTTTCCATGTCTCTTTTCCCTAGGGTGTTGGTTTTATTGCATTCAATATATCTGAGTTAAAGTTATGTCAGAATAGAGGATGAAGAACATTTTTATTCCTCCTCCCCATCTTTTTGTATATCCTGAAGATACGGATAGATTCTGTGGAACTTCTACCCTGTGCTTAGGGTGGAGAGTTCCAATGAAAAGATGGTGGCCCATTGATGAGTCGCTCACAAGGTTTAAGTCACCACTTCTAGATATGGAGATATACCAGAGTATTGGAAGTGTTAACTCAATGGGCTCAACTAGCTGGAACAGCTGGACTCTTTTCCAATGGTCTAACCTTGTAATCCAAAACAGCCATCTTCGTGTTATAACAAAGGCAAGTGAGGTTTATGGTTTGGAATACGGATGGCGATCACTTCTTTCATCCAAACGTTGAGCACTAACTTCATGCTAGACATTGGAATAAAGCAACAAATGGGACAGGCATGATCCCAGTAGAGGGAAGACTCATGATAAATATGCAAATAAGTAAACAAAATAATCAGGTAGTAGTAAGTGCTAGAAAATCAATAAAACAAGATGGTGTCAGAGTAATTGGAAGGATGGGATTGTTCTAACCAGTGTGGTTAGGGAGGGTCTCTGAGGAGTTAACAATTGAGTTGAGACCCAAAGGCAAGAAGCCAAGGAGAACATTCTAGGCAGAGGAAATAGCAAGTCAAATGTGCGAAGTCTGAATGGACTTGAAAGGGCCTTATCTTTTTAATTTAATTTATTTATTTGTGAGAAATTGTCTAGAGCACTGGCTCTGGAACCTTCATCCTCATTGACCAGCATCAGTAATAAGAGATTACCAAAACAGGAATTCTAGGATCCTCAGCCAGTTTTAACATTTGAGTCCACAAATTGCTACCATTGTCATATCAGGAAGTGGTGACTTGGTTTCATATCACCTGGGACATGGTGTGACTTTTAAAGTGACCCTAGTATGTCCTCTGCCCTGTATAGAGCATAAATAAATCTCAATCTTAAGATATTAGGAAAGTGATAAGAAGATTAGTCAACAAATACTGATGAGCACTCACTGATGGGTACTGGAGACACTAATGACCTCTTGAATGAGGCTTTTCAACTTCTTCTAGAAAGGACTGTGGACCCCTCACTCTACAAAGACTTTTCTTAAGGGGGAGGGGAGGCATTTTCCCTCAGATAAATGGTTACTATGAAAAGCAGAACCTTATGCAATGACTTGTATCAGGCTGTTTAAGTGAGAGACACTCCAAAGGACCAAGACAGTGAGTCAGGGAAAGAGGGAAAACCATGATGAGATGAGTTCATATATCATATAGTCAACAGGAGTTTGATGGCACTGGGAATAGAGTAGAAACTTCCATTGAGGGGCTGGGCACTGGGATAGTTACGAACTGGTCTCCAGTACCATTGGTTGAGGGTGATCCCTTGGGACATTAACTTCCCTGCACTTCTGGCTTATAAATTTGCTACATCCAGTGAAATCATACCAAGTGGTCTCCTGAGGTAGTGGAGAAGCAAAAAACAGAAGCAGCATGATGTTAAATGACAGACTCACATAAGGTAGATGGAACTCACATATAATCATCGCTGTAATGAGAGGTGGGCTGAAGGATTGGCAACCTCCTGGCAGGGGTCTGTTACACAATAAAAATGTGGTTTCTCCTCAAAATGAAGTGGAATACTGTTTTCTTAGGCTGATCCTTGTAGAAAAGAAGAAAAGGAGCATGGACAGGATGGAATTATAGAAATAGGGCTGAAATCACCTCATGAGGCTCTTTAATTCATTTGCTGTGACATCCCTAACTCAGGCACATGGGAATCTTGCCCACTGGTAACTCAATCCACACTTAGGAAGGGCATGGTGACCTAGCAGAGAGAGGTCTCCTTTCCTGTGGGTGATCCTGCATGCCAGGAAACTTGGTCAAAGATTAATTTAGTGGATTAAGAAAGACTTCTCTAATGAATGAAGAAGGCAGGGTCTTTGTGTAATTAGTGCATAATAAAAGGTAATAATGACAAAGTCCACAGCTTCCCACAGTCAGTAGGGTAGGAGGTGGTATGTTAATTAAAATCTGCATCTATCTTAGCAAGGCGTGAAGTTCCCACATGGTTTAAGAACTCGAAAAATCACAGAATTTCAAAAAGTATGCAAATAGAAAAGCATACTATTAGACAAAATAAACAGGAGAAGGCACACCTCATGTTTCATACTTGATGTCAGTACAGTGAGTCCCTGCTCACCTAGCTCCAAGATACTGGGAAAAGCTTCCCGAATGTGAGCGGAAATAAGTAGTTAAATTGAAAAAAAAAAAAAAGACCTGAGAGGCCAGTGAGATTCTCTGAACTTCCATGTCCTCTGCCGTAAAAGGGGATCATAATGACATCCCCTTCATAGCCGTTTGGGAGAGTGAATGGGCTGTGTGGGAAAGTGTTCCGTAAACTTCAAGGCATCGAAAAAGCATTATAATTAACCCAGAGTTTGAAATGTAGTTGTTTCAATTTAAATTGCTGAAATGACTAAACACCACTCTACTCAGTAAAGGAAGGAAGTTCTGTTTATCTTACCATTGGCGAATATGAAGAATTTTCAAGGAGTCAACAAAAACCAACAGTATATAAATACATCTCTGGATGCCCTGAGGAAGGAAACATGTTTTATCTCATCTTGGCACTAAAGCATTGCTAGGAACTGCTATGGGGTCCATATTTTTATATTATTTTTATTATTGTATCTAATAGTGTTTCCAGAGATCTGCTCTGGGTAAGACCTAATGATGGGCAAGAGGCATATCCTATAGAATTCTGTTTACTTATATTCCATTTCCTTTAGTCATTTCTCATTGCTTTCTGTGTCTCTTAGGTGTTTCTCCTCACTTTCTCAGTGAGCAGAATTTTATTTAAATTAGAAGATAATCACTTTGGAATCTGGTTACTGTCTATGTCTTTTGCTTTCATTAAAAGAATCTCCCAGTTGTTACAGAATCAGCCAGATGCTTTAAAATACAATAGAAAGTCTTGAGGTGCAGTTTTATGGAATATTTCTGACATTTAATTTTAGGTATTTTCCATCACTGAGTTCAACTCTAGTGGATAGAGTTTTGACTCGGGTGAATCAAAGCTGAAAGTTTTTTAGGAGATGGAAAGATAATACTGGCTCAGACAATAGAACTTTGCTTTAGTATGTTTTAAATATTTTGTCATTACTGTTTTTTGTCCACATCTCTTACACATGTTTAAGTAGTCTCTAAGATTTTTACTAATTCACTTTAGCTTTGGTTTTAGCTCTCCCTGTAATCTCCACTTTTGTTAGTGGACTTAAGAAATAGACAGGGAAAATACTGAATTAACCTTTCCTTATTACAAAACAGATTACTGCTTCTTTTACATAGGGCCTGCACTGTTTGGAAGAGGCATGCAATGATACAGAGAATTACACACATGTTGGACAGCTGATGGGCAAATCCACTGTTATTTATGACCTGGCTCTCAACTTTCAGGCTAAGAAACAGATCTTGGGTACTCAGAATAACCAAGCTGAGAAAGGTTAACTATAAAGTCATAATGAAAATCTATACATGTATGGTGATAAGTGAATTGTGATAAAGATGAGAGCTATGCTTTCTTGACTACTTTCTACATATCATGCATCCTATTAAGTAATTTTAGATTTGATAGCAGACTTCCTATGGTTAATCCCATCTCTACCTTTACTTGGTATGTGGTTTTAAGCAAATTCCTTAACTTTGTGCAAGTTATTTGCCTTGTTGAATAAAATTCTGAGAAGAATGCTTGGCACTTCATACATACTTTGTATCTATTTGCCATTCATAGTCATTCTTACAACACTCCTATAAGGTAGGTACCTTTATAAGATAGAGACCCTCATAGGAGTATTGTATAGTTCCCCTTTTATGGGTGAGAGAATGGAGATTTAAATATGATAAATATTGTATTTATGGTTCCATAGATAGTAAGTAGACCACTAAAATATCATTAGGACAAGGAATCAAAATTGAATGATTAAAGCTCTTAGCTAAGAGAACACTCAGTGGTCCCCCTCTCAGTGGAAAAGTTTTCCCAATGTGATTATATCACTCCAAGTTGTTGGCCAAGTCTTTATTAATGATAATTTGTAAAAAAAAAAAAAAAAAAAAATCACTGCCAGGGCCTCCCTGGTGGCACAACAGGTTGAGTCTCAGCTCTATGAGGCTATCACAGCCACTGCAGCACGAGTTTGATCCCCAGCCAGGGAGCTTCCCACATGGCACAGCAGACCTCTCCTGTCTCGCCCGTTGTTCCCCTTAGTAGTGTATCTCAGTAGATCTGCCTGTTCTGCTCCTGACTCTGTCTCTGGTGAATCCTCTCATCCCCCATACCTCTGGTCTACACCCCAGCTTGCATGCATAAATAAATAAACCTTAAAAAAAATCACTGCCAACATTTGCTCTGGGGTATCTTTTTCTTATTGGCTTCATAATTATACCCCCACCTTGCTGTGATTGACAAATCATTCACATTGCTCCCAAGTACCATCTAAAATGGTACTGTCCAATAGAACTTTCTAGATCTACTTTGTTGAGTGTAGTAGCCAATCTCCATATGTGGCTATTAAACCCATTCTAATTCTTTTTAATTAAAAAATTTAAATTTAAATAACCATATGGGGCTAGTGGCTATCATTTCAGGCAGTACAGATCATCAGGGGAAAAAATGTATTTTTAGAAAAAAATATGAGGCTTTTGGTCATCACTTAGAGAGAGAAAAGGAAAGAGATCCTAATCATAATCCAATGATTATGGCTTATTCAGTGAAAATCCAGTGGGATCCATAAAATCCAATCTTATTATGATAACATCCTATCCTGCTCATTGCCTTTTTAGTATAGAAGGCTCTGAGGGAAGCAGACATCCCCATTTCTTTTGATCAGTAAACAACTAAGAGAATTATTGAAACAGAAAATTGTTTGTCCTGGTTCACATCCTTTGGGTAGCTCTTTCCCATAAGATCCTCTCTAGGCAAAAACAGCTCTGTGACTGTGAGGAAAAGAGAATGAAGTCAGGGGGAACTGAGGATTTAGGACGGCTTTGCAAATGCCCTTGATTGAACAATTCAAACTGAAATACACACATGGACCATCACTCGTGTCCTCTTTCTTGGCAGCAAGGACATGTGTGCCTAGGTTTTTTAATTTCTTTGAGTCAGAAGACATGGGTTAGATTCCCAGCCTCATCCCTTATTAACTGGAAAAACTCATTAAATTGCATTTCTGTGTCTATTAAATAGGACAGAAGATAGGGGACATCATAAATAATATCTTCCTTAAAGGGTGTGAAGATCAAATGAGATAACGTACAGGGAAGCACTTTGTAAACTGATAAAGGTTGTAGAAATGTCTTAGCTGTGGTTATTATTTTATAGAGATCACTTTTGCCTTTTAAAACTGCTTTCATATTTACTATTTATCACCTTATCTTCACAACAGGCCTATGAAGGAGGTAGGGCAGGAATTACTATCTATGTTTTACCATCTGTCTATGTAGACAAATGAGGCCCATGTAACCTGAGAGACTGGCCTAAGGTTATCCAGTGTATCTGGCTGCATTAGGCCTGGGTTCAACCCTAGGCTACTGAGTCCTATTCTATAGCCTTCTCTTCCAAAAAATAGCCAACAGTCACTAGTTTCATATCCATAAATCTATGCTGCCGGAATTACTCCTTAATAAGCAAGCCAGCCTATAACATGAGTCCAAGGCTGAGGAGCCCTAACTTCAATATCATGCTGGTGGGTGATCACCCACCAAGCTAAGCATTATGTAAATATTATTTTACTAAATATAATAACTAACTCGAAGAGGTTGGGTGATTCTTGGTCCCATTTTGTGGTGAGGCAGAAATGGTTTAGGATTTGCCCATGGTTCAGGGGGTATATTCATTTGCTAGAGCTGCTGTAACAAATCATAAATTGAGTGACTTAAACAACAGAAATTTATTTCACCTTTCTGAGAGTCCAAAATCAAGGTGGCATTGGCAGGACTGGTTCTTTCTGGGAACTGAAGGAAGGGTCTGTCCCAGGTCTCTCTCCTTGGCTTGTGGACAACTGCCTTTTTCCTGCTACTCTTCACACTGTCTTCTTTCTATGCATGTCTGTCTGTGTTGATATGTCTTGTTTATATAAGGATGGCACCCTAATGAACACAAGTAAACACAATACCTCTATAACGACCCTGTCTCCAAATAACATCACATTCTAAGGTATTGGGGGTTAAGACTTCAACATACCAATTTTGGGGGATACAATTCAACCCACAGCACTACATAGAAACCTCCATACTAGGAGGTTTCTGGCTATATAATGTTAAGCATTGTGCTTTAAGACTTCTTGACATTCTAAAATTATACTATTTTGTGGCCTTTTGCCAGGGACAAATGTTAAGGTCTAGAACATGGTACTTGATGCCCCAAATGTACTTTTAGAGTCACTGAACAGAAGTCTACCCTCTATAAGTTCTTAAACTGGAAAAATGCTCCCCAAAATGTTTATCTAAGGGACTGATTTCCAGCTTACTAGGCAATTTGGCATCGAGGACTTTTCTCATAAACATTCACAAATATTCTGCTCTGTAATGAAGTTAATCAGTAAACCACACAACCTCTGTCCTCTGTCACTCCCCACCTAGTCTCGTTTTCAGTTGCTGTGAATAAGCTAAGAATGGTGATGCAGTTTCAGGAGTTAGAAAACCCAGTTCACATTAGTCCTTGCCACAGCTGCACAGCCCCAGGCTTTCTCATGGAAATGATGAGCATGAAGCCTGCTAAAGGTAGGACACTGTTCGCATGTGCTCTGCATCGAGCTTCTGCATTTGAGGAAATGTGGGGGCCTTTGGTTTGAAATGATAGTACAGTCCTCTGTCAAAGATGGCTCAGCCCAAACCAAAAGACAGGTGAGATGTTGGGTGGGATGATTTTTATGGGGTTCTAGGCAAGTGAGTGCCTCTGTAGGATTCAATCTAAGAGTATTTTCCCTAACACTCTTCATCGGATGTTGTATAAAATTAGTGCCATTTTTTCCAGCATAAACACCAAGTAGTTCTAACATTAATGTTTGTGGACACTAGAAAAAATATTTAAAATTAATACATTACTTAATGCAGTGTTTTAAAAATGGCAGCCTTCAGATCCCAGTGGGTTGTGAGGTCTGTTTTGTGGTTTGTGACCAGCATTCAAAACTAGGACAAAATAGAACATAACAAAGTAGAGTGGAGTGGAGTGGAGTGGAGTGGAGTGGAGTGGAGTGGAGAAGAGAAAGCAGAGTAGAATAGAATAGAAATGTCAGCTTGCATCTCAAGAAGTGAGGATAATTGTTACTGCATGGAAATTTTGTTGCAATTAATTATACATTGTGTGGGAAAGGGGGCCATGATATATGATGAATTTCAAACTATGTGCTGTGGTGAGAAAAGTAAAAAGAGATCAAAACACTCTTTTTTTGAACTAATTTCCCAGGAGGTTTCTCCCCATAATCTATACAAGAGTAGATGAATTAGAAGATGAATTAGTAGATGAATTAGCCTAATCAGAATTAGGCTGTTTGTTTTCTCTGAAGATTACAAAGAAAACATGGGCAGTATAGTATAAAATTGTCTGTTTTGAGATTTTTCTCAGAATGTTACCTTTTAAATTTCCAGCTAAAAGAGAAACTAATCATTTTTATACTGATCACAATTTTGCAATTTTGCACCTATATTTGACTGTAGACTTGGGGAGCACACCATTTTAGTTAAATGTGATGCTTAAGAGTGTCTTCCACTGTATTTAGAAATGGAAATTAGCTGGAAGGACTGGGGAAGCAAATTTTCCATTCTTCTCAATTCAACATTTATTAAACATTTACACTGTGTCAGGCTTAGTGTAAGGTGCCAGGAAAGAAAAGAAAAAGGGAATATAATCAAATCTATTCCCCAGAATAGACCAACCACAACAATGTATTGGATGTTTCTGCCATATCAGGTGCTCTGCAGTTTACAATCCTTGGTTTATCTTCGCTCCAGCCTCTCACATAGGTCATATATCATTCTAGCTTTAGAGAGGAAGCAAAGAAGCTTCAGGAAGCTCCATGTCTTTCTTTCCCATGCTCCTACATCTAGCCAGTTGCCGGTGAATTGAATCCAAATGTGCGTGCACAGCAGGGCCCTGGGAAGCAGTACGTCACACCACTTCAAGTTTAACTGTGAGATAGACCTGTGAAAAAAACGAACCATCGTGCAATATGTCTGATTAGTGCTGGAGTGGAGCTGTGTCCAGAGGGTAGGAGAGGGAAACTGGGACAGGCCTCCCAGAGGAGGAGGTCAGCTGACAAGCTGAGAGAGGCACCAACATCACAAGGGCCTGGCACCTGAACAGCAAACAACTTCACAGACGAAGCCGTATCATCTAGTGAAGAAATCCTGGGTTAGGAAATAAAGGAAGGCAGAGGAGGCAGTTTTTCAATTCATGAGACATTTCAACACACATTCATGAAACATTTACTATGGTCAACTTTGTGCCAGGGATGAGAAACTGGTTATAATTCCAGCTCTTTCTCAGGCCCATCAGGAACTGTGAGATGATGAGCAAGTGCCGTTGTTTTCTTGTGGACCAGAGTCTTCCATTTGGACACACACTGGTTCTGATCACAGTCTCCTTAGAGCTGCTGTGTCTGATGTGGTTGTCGTTAGCCACAGGTGCTGCTTAATTTTAAATTGTATTTAAAATAAATTCAATTTTTCAATATTCAATATTCAATTTTCAATTTTTCCAGTGTTCATCATTCCCATGTGGTTAGTGGCTGCCATATTGGAAGGGAGACCACATTGCCGTCATCTCAGAAAGTTCACTTCTTTAGTGAAACTATTAAATGTTAGAGACTCACTACCCAGAATTTTGCTTTCCTTTCCTTTGCAGGGAGTCTTGGACTCTCTTGGAGTCCATGTTCCCATTTAAGAACTTATCCCTAACCCCTCATAGAAAATTCCTGTCACAAAGGAATTCAAATTATTCCATTCCTTGAAAGACTGATTCAAGAAACCACTTATAAATCCCAATTTTAATATATATGTACATTCCCTTTAAACTGTATTAAAGTAGCAATAAATTTACCTTTTCAGAAAGCATATGCCAAAGAGGACCTAGTTCCAACCCTTCCACCTCCTATTCTCTGTCGGAAAATTTTGTATTTGTTTACCTGGTTTTGTCCCAACTTGACATTCCCTGCAGCACTTCCCACCCCCAACTCCACCCTCTTCCCAACACACACAGATGACAGAAAGTCTGGATCCTTTTCTACCTGTTTTATATCTGTCTTATTCACTGTTGTGTCCTCAAAGCCTTGCACAATGTCAGAAATAGCAAGTGTTCAGTATGTATTTATAAACAAAAGAGGTATCCTGTCACTTATGTCATCAAACCTCCTGCTAAGTGTTCATAATTATTAATTAGCTATCAATTAACTATCATTAAAATTAGGAGTTTGCTAGGTTCTTTAGGAAACAAACATCGTTTTATGGTATTCAACTTGGCAAAATTGAATTTTATACTCAGAAATATAAGATGGCACGACTGTGTATTAACAGTCAGGTTTTACAGAAGAAATGGTTACAGAAAAATGTTGGGCAGTTGTTCCAACTCTCATAGTCAATTCATTGTGGAAATTGTTCTATCATACCCTTTGGGGGATATTTGGCCCTGGTGGGTTTTGATTGTAAATTGCCTGGACATTGTCTCTACTCTGGTGATTTGGTGGGGACGTGTGATGTACTAGGGGTGGATCTGCTTTGGGAATAGAAGCAACATTCACTGATATTGTGTTCTATTCTCTTGTTCTTACTGTATTTCATTTTCATGAAATATTATTGTTGTATTTATGAGAGCTTTCCGTATTAATAAAGGTGGTTTCAGCGATTGATAGCATTATCTGAGATGGGACTCCATTGTGTTTCCTGATTATGAAAAGATTCTTTTGTTGAAACAGTGCTCAGAGATCATGCGAACAGAAAAAATTACACATTTCCTTGGACTCCACAGAATCCAGATTCTGTCATTAATTAATTGACCTCTGTGAAATTGCTTAATTTTCCTGGATCTGTGGGTGAAACGAAATTGGGCCATGGGTTGGAGACAGGGAGTTAAGTGGGAATAAGCTCTATTGGACAATAAAATCAAGATATAACTGGAAATGAAGCTAATACTTTTAATGCTTTTTTAGTTTTTTTCAGTCCTATTCACTCCAGAAATATTAATCATATCTAGTGATGCAATAGATTAGAGTTTTGCTTATGTTATCTTTTTTTTTCTGTAATAATCCCATACTTCTAAAGTCTTTCACTTTGTGGTCCATTGCCAAAACTTTTTGTCTGTCAGATATATGGATTTGATGTGGTTTTATATGGATAAGTTGTGTATGAAAGAGGAAATTGATTTTTTTTTTTGCAAGGATATTGTATACTTTGTGTTCTGTCAATCATTTCCTAGGTCAATGCAGAAAATATTCTTTTCAACAATTATTCAATATGCATATATCAGAATATCAGTTATCTTTTGAGCACTGAGAATTCTACAAGGATAGATGTATAGATCCACAGTCTTTAGTGGACAAGTCTAAATCCCAGAAGCTCTGAAAATGACATGTTTTCCCCAAAGTTTGGCATAAATTTTTTTTTAGCAAAAAAATTCTGATCTGTATGCACATGAAGATATATATAGTCTTTTAAAATTCCTTTTGATGTGAATATCCATTCATTTCACCATAGAAAATATTAATGTGTTTGAGTCTGGGTTCTCTTCCAGACTGTGCTGGGAGAAATTGTACTGTATTCTTTTATAAAATCCCCCAAATTTTGAATTGCAAAATACATGTTTCCCTATGAATTTCAGATGAGAAACTGTGCATCTGTTTATTTCATTCAATCTTAAGCATAAACCTTGATGGAATATCTTCATCTCAAGTTTGCTGCTGCAAATACTTGGGTTTATCAATAGTCTAAATAATTTACTTGAAGTCCCACTATAAGAGAGGGGGTTGAAATTTTGGTCACATTTGCCTGACTCTCCTTTGAAAAATCAGACACATACATATACCCTCCTATGTATTATCTATGTCTATTTTTTAGTGATTTGATTGGTCCCGGGGCTGTAATACACAGCATTGGTGACTGTAGTTAATAATACTATGTTGCATATTGCCAAGAGAGTAAATCTTAAAAGTTCTCATCAAAAGGAAAAAAAAATATAGCTATTTGTAGTGATGGATGTTAACTGATTTATTCTGGTGATCTGGTGTCTGGTGACACCAGATTTATTCTAGTGATCTTTTGCAATATGTACACATGGCGAATCATGTTCTACACCTGAAACTTCATATAATGTTCAATGTCAATTATATCTCAATTTAAAAAAAAGAAAAAAGAAAGCCTATTCCAGTTTTTAAAAAATGCCCTTGATATGCATTATCTCATTTAATCTTGACATCAACCTAATGAAGTGGTGATTATTCCCTGGATTTTGAAGAGAAACCCTAGACTTCAGTAAATTTTCAATGTGAAAATCTTACCTGGAACCCAGGTAGACTGATTCCAGGCACTTTTAAGTTTCTCTTTGTTTTATAAGGATTAAGATAATGTATATGGCAAAAATTGCAAATAGTAAAAAAATTATGCTATTTTTCCACCCCAGAAAATAGTGCACAATCTCACTTCCCACTCCCACCATCATCCATTTTTGTTTGTATTCCACAGAAAATTTCCTTGCAAACAGTACTTTTTTAATATTCACATAAATATACACATTATTCTATAATTTAACTTCTTCAAATAGCATCAAATAACCTTTCTGTGTCAGCACATTTAGATCAAAATCATTGTTTCATACCTACATAGTATTTTAGTGTACAGGCATAATGTGATTTAT
Source organism: Scalopus aquaticus (assembly GCA_004024925.1). Taxonomy (NCBI): domain Eukaryota; kingdom Metazoa; phylum Chordata; class Mammalia; order Eulipotyphla; family Talpidae; genus Scalopus; species Scalopus aquaticus. The sequence goes on along the minus strand of PVIJ01000063.1, from coordinate 292,043 downwards.
TTAACCAGACTTTTATTGGTGGGTATTTAAATTGCTTCCAATTTATGATTCTTAAAAATATTGCTGCAATAAATATTTTCACAAAACATTTTTTCATACATATGCTTTATACAAGCATAGCTTCAAAATAAATTTTGTAGCAGTGGAATTACTACATTAAGACTTTTTGAATTTTAAATGCTTAAAGATATTGACAACCATTCCTCCCAGAATGTTTGCTTTCCTAAGAGTGTATTTTAAGTCTTTACATATTTAAGAATGAAAACTGTTTTATTTAATTTTATAGTTTCTTTTTTAAAAGAAAAATAGTTCATTTCTTTTTATGCGTATCTATTTTACTTTATTTTTTAATAAATATTTTATTTATTTACTTTTGCTATTCATATCCTTTACATTATTGTGTGTTCCCCATAGGTTACCCATCATCTGTTCACCATGAAGCCATCACCATAGTCCCTTGTGCTCCCCTCTTCCCCCTTTTTCAGCCCTTACCCTCCCCTCATGCCCTGCTGAATGTCACATTCTTATTTGATTCCCCTATATTCCTGTTATAAGTGAAACCATTCGATATTTTTCTCTTTCTTTCTGGCTTATTTCACTGATCATGATCCCTTCTAGTTCCCCTCCATGTTGCTGCGAATTGCTTGTGTTTGTCTTTTTTGAATGCTAAATAGTATTCCATTGTATATATGTACCACATCTTCTTGGTCCAGTCATCTATTTTTCAATTTAGTTTTTTAATTTAGTTGTTGTTAAGGATGAGCACTTTTTTGGTACTTTTATAGAATGCATGTTTATATTACTAAATAATGTACATGTTCTTTACCCTTTCCCATTAATGTTGAATTTATTCTATGTCCAATGGTTCTTTTTAATTTCCCTTTTTAAAAATTTTGACATTACTGCTTGTTCTCCTATTTCATGTATTGATTTGCAAGAGCTCTTTATATATCAGTGATATGAGTATTTAGCCTGTCCTCTTTGAAGCTAGTATTTTCTGAGCTTTTAACTTGTTCTTTAACTCTTTTAATAGTTTTTTTTTCTTTTGCTGTGAAAAAGTTGCTAATTTTCATGTGTATTTTCCTCAATATACATTCTCCTAACCATAGACCAAACTGCCCTTCTAATTTGTATAATGATGATTTTAATTCCAGTTTTGTTGTCACTTTCATTCAGGTGTGCTGACAGAACCGGTGGCAGGTCCGCTGGGACAGACTCTGGAAGTGGAACCATATTCCCAGTACAACAACGTACAGTTTCCCCAAGTTCAACCACAGATTTCTTCATCATCCTATTATTCCAATCTGGGTTTCTACCCACAGCAGCATGAAGAATGGTACTCCCCTGGAATATATGAACTCAGGAGAATGCCAACTGAGACTCTCTACCAGGGAGAGAATGAGGTAGCAGAGATTCCTGTAGCAAAGAAGGCACGAATGGGCACATCAACAGGGCGAATAAAAGGGGATGAGCTGTGTGTTGTTTGTGGAGACAGAGCATCTGGATACCATTACAATGCACTGACCTGCGAGGGGTGCAAAGGTAAGCATCTGTGGCAGGCAGTTTTCTCATTAAGTCTTTACTATATTGAAAAATCCCAGTTGAAATCCCTCAAACTGGAGTCTTCCCTTTCCCCAGATATACTCATGTTTTCCTCCTCTCCTGCTACCTCTTCCTACTTCCGCACCTTTGTTGAAATGTTGTAGATCTCTAGGAAAAGACTTAAAGCATTTAGCTTGGATATCAGTACATTTTTCCTATTCATGAGCTCACACACAGTTCAGAGAAATTTATGGTTGTGTGTTTTGTTTGTTCTTGTTGTTATTTATTTTATTTTTTTATGGCAGAGTTTTATTTATTTATTTATTTATTTTTTATTGTTATTTCTGTCTTTTACATTTTGTATTCCCCTTGGGCAGCCCACCGCCAATTCACCCATGATCCATCTCCATGGTCCCTTGTATTCTCCTCTCTTCCATTTTGTGCCCTTATCCTCCCCTCCCCCCACCCCCCCCACCCCTAAGAGAAACTGTTGAATTCATTTCCCTTAAAATTGAGATCAAGGAGTATAAGACTTCATTCAGTAAATATTTTAAAATACATTTTCTTGTACTTTAGTCAATTGAGTGACAGAAGAAGGAAAACAAAGGGAAGGAAGGAAGGAATAATAGCCTATATTCAAAAAATATTTCATTTGGTGGGAACATAGATAGTGAGAGAAGTTTTGGGGGATCAGTGAAACTGCAATTCATTTAGAATGGAGAGATGCCTCTGGGGACAGTCCTGGGTGAGAGCTGCTTGTGTGGCCTCTAGTTCTTACCTCTTCCCCTGGTATCACAGTCCAGGCTAAGACTCGGCAATTAGAATGAAATATAGAATGAAACATGAAATATAAAAATGACCCAATCTGAAATTGTCAGTTATTACTCTCCCAATAATATATAGTATTAAATATGATAAATATATAATACGTTATATAATAAGTGTAAATAATTGTAAATAAATGTTATAATAAATGTGAAATTTTAGAGGAAAACACAGAATTGACTTGTAGATTCATCTATTTATCTTTGTGTTTGTTCATGCAACAAGTATCTATGGAATGTTTACCAAGCACAGGCACTCTTAGTTTCTAAGACATTGAGAGCTGGATCAGAGCTGCCCTTGAACAGAATCTGTTGGCTGGCAGGCCACCTCGGGAATCCCCAATGCCAGTGATTGCCATAAAAATAAACAGAGGACCCGGTCACATAAAAGTAGCTCAAGGACATTTCCAATCTTTGCAAGTTCAAATGATCAGATTGTGTAACACTCTATTAGTCACCTCATAAAAAGTTGATGTGATTTCATCAGATTTTTTTTTTAAATAAAGAAGTAGTTATGCCCCAAACTTAACAATTAAAAGATCACTAAAGAAAAGTTAAAAGATCTCATTTATGACCCTCAAAAAATGACTTTATTCTATTTGTGGAAGGTCAAGTTTGTATAGATTAAAAAAAAAAACAAATTCTTTAAGGCACAGATTAGTCTTCTTTAACTCTATTAGTGGCTGGGTCTGCTACTCTGGCAGGCAAAATTTGGACCAAAAGATAAAGTTTATTGGGTAGCAGGTTTTGGTATTCTGAATTTATAGTAGCATCATTTGTAATATTGAAATTATTTCATAACTACTTGTCTTCTGAACTTGCTTTTAAATTTCATAAGTAAAAACATATCTGTAGTTACTTTGCCCCTCCTATTTGCTATAAGCTGATAAAAGAAAGATACTCCAGAGTTTCTGAACCCCCACTACTGATATTTTGTGTCAGATAACTCTTGGTGATGGTGGCATGTCTTATATACATAGGATATAAGGGTTTCTCTAATGTTGACTCATATTACTTTTACCAAATTCCTTATGCTATTTTTAACAAATCAAAAAATTTCCATATAAAAAAGAAGAAAAACAATTTTACAATATTAAAGACAAGCAAAACTATGTCATGTGCTTTTGTTACTTAAAAAATTACTGAAGCAAACACTTGTGTTTGATATGTTTAAATCATCTCAATTCTCCACTGCTTTTCTCTGTTCAAACAATTGGTTCTTCTAAACCTTGGTTCATCTAGAGCTTCATTCAGCCACTCCTAAACATATTTACATGCATATATCACATGAATATTTTTACCTTGCCATTTTCTCTTATCCCTTGACAAATAAATCATACTTCTTGCTGTTAATCATGGGCACAAACAAAAATGAGGGCAAGCATTTTGCACGGCGGTATAAAATGGTAAGAGAGATGATCCAGAGAATGCTATTGAGTTTTAAAAACAGTCATAAATATAAAATGCAGAAATAAATTTGCTATGTGTAAAGGAATCAAAAAAGTCCGGTACATAGTCAAAACTCAATATGTACCTATTGTTATTCTTGCTATGGCCTTAGAATCCTTTTACATAGAGTATAGCAGCAATGTGGTTTGCATTGATAGGTATATTGGTGCTCAAGCCATTATCAGTTGTTTGGTAAGACTTATTCTATTTAGTATTAACATAAATGACCAAAAGCCTCTTCACTGGGTCTGTGTAGACCAGTGCTGATCAAAGTGTGGTCCCTAGACCAGCACTTTTGCATTATTTGGGAACTTATAGGAAATGCAAATTTGGGGCTCTACTCCAGAAATTTTGGGACCCAAGAATCTGTGATTTAACAAGGCCTCCCTGCAAAACTTTGAGAACTACTGGCGTAAATCCTATTTAAAGGCAGCCGAGGAGACTCACTTGACCAAGCAGTGTGTGTGTGTGTTGTGATTGTGAAATTCTCAAGGGTGGGACCAGAGAACAGGGTGGTTCTCTCCATTAGGTCATTGAAAGGACAACTCAAGAGTTTCAGTTGTAGGATAGAAATCTGGACTGGAAAGACACAAAGTCACATTTCCTTCTTGGAGAGAAAGAAATGGAAAAGAACATGCACAATTTATTCTGAAACTGAGTCAAAAGAAAAGCGTCCTTATAAATACTTTTAAACCTACAAATTTCAGTGCCAGAGACTTGCCAGTTCTCATGACAGGGATCCTACACACATTTTCTCAGGTCCTTACTGCAGCTGTAGAAAGTAGGTTTTACTGTGCATAAGTTAAAGGTGAGAAATAAATGCATATTTCAAAAAGAACCTGAGACTTAGAGTCACCACTAATAGCTTATGTGATGTATTTATTATACATCAGCAGTAAACTTATCAATTCTCATACCTTGTCTCTGTTTTATAGCTGAAGAAAGGGAAGTGCGACAGATTAAACAACTTACTCAAGGCTTCCCAGCTCCTAAGGGGAGGAGCTTCACTTTGACAGTTTATAAATCTAACTCCAGAGCCTCCGCTGTTAACCACTGCAGAAAAGCCTTTCAGAGCTTGCCCTCCAAGTGGCCATTCTACTCTTGAGCTATTTGCTCAAGGTTAATATTGACGAATTCAGTGAGCAAAGGAAGAAATAAAGTGCTCCATTCAGGTGTGAAGGTATCAGTATTCTCTGAGCTGAGACTAAATCCCTAAAGTCAGGGCTAACTCAACTCCTTACAGGTGAATATTTGGTGAAATCTGGTGCCCTAAGAAGAATTTTGGGGGTGTAGAGTGAATACAGTGGGGTCAGTGGGATGAGGACAAGCTGAGGAAGTACTGACTATAAAAAGAGGGGAAGAAGAAAAGCCCACACGGGAGAGAGATTAGAGATTAGAAGTCAGAGATAGGAGGTGACTAGGAAATGCTGGGCACAGGAGCCAAGGGGACAGAGAGTGGCCCAAGGAGAACTGATCCTTGATCCTCTAGAAGTTCAAGAAGGATTTGGATGTAGATACATTTTCAAGAGCAGAGAAATACAGTGTATCTGGCATCTTACAACCTCACCAATCCCAAAACTCAGCCTGGGGGAGGGGGTGGGAGAGATGGAACGCAGGACCTTCTCAGGTACTTAGCATCTCTTAGCTCTCTTCCATCGCTTGTCTGCCTCTCCCAACCTGGGGAAATTTTATTGTTTCTGGGATCTTGGGTCTTAGGTTTTGATCATGAAAAGCCAAATTTGGCCGCTGTGCTTTATGAGAAAACAAATGAAAATTGTCCTAGCTTAATGAATGGGGAGGGTGTATATAAAATAGGAGAGAGAACAAGAAAGAACCTGTGCTTCATGCCTGGGAGGTGTGACTGCGTGGCCAACATGGTCCCCCACTCTGGCTCACACCCCTGAGATATCTGCACTTACCAGGTGCAAAACAATTTTCACTCCCTAGCTTTGAAGCAAAGGGAGTGGGGTCTGGCAGGCATGCATTGACTTCTTGTCTGAGTTAGCAAGTTATTTAATGTATCTGAGATCAGTGAAATAAACAGAGACCAAATTTCAAGCAGAAAGGAGTGAACACAGAAGGTGGAAGGAAGGGGAGAGGAGCAGCTTCTGTGCGGTGGCTCCAGGAGAGTGCTTAGAACCACTACAGAACTGGCCCCCCAGGGCACTTGTTATTCAGGAAGGTGGAATCAGAGCAAACACAGGAACTGTTGGCTCACAGGAAGAAAAGCTGACTTGCCGACTAAATCCATACAAAAGATGCACACTCTGGGTCTTGCCTCTCGGTGCCCTGAAAACCAAAATGCTGCCACCGCAAAACTTTACCACCTGCCTGCCTGCAGACACATGTCTGCTTTCCAAATAGCTTACAGGGGCTTCTGGTGGGTGGAGCTTAAATCATAGCCACAATGTTAACTGCAAGGGAGCCTGGGAAAGGTTGTGTTCAACCTCCCAACATTTACTGTAGACAGCACACTCTAGGAGAGCAAAGTGGACATCTAGCTAATCACCCCTTTGTTACAGAATATTTAACTCTGAAATATCAATCTCCAAATGGGGATAAGATCTGTTTCACAGGATCTTTGTGATGGTTGCATTAGATTTTTATGTGTAAAGATCCTGGCAGCCCCCTTGCTTGAGGACTTCCCTGCTGATCTGTCAGACATGGCATACTTTAAAACCTCACACACAGGAAAAGTTTTCAGAACCTAGGAACAAAACAAAGATAGTAGTTAAACTGCCTGATTTCATTGATCTTTATTTCATTAGAAATTCAGTTTTCCTGAATGTCTTACTTGTGGCTGTTTGTTTGTTTCTCAGTGAGAGAAATGCCAACGTATTTTTTACGGAACGCAGGAATGATGCAGAGTGACAGTGACAGAGCTCTTTCCCCCTGTTATCAGCAGAGCCCATGGAAATGTGCTAACGTTTGAATGAATTTTCATTGAAACCTCAAAACTTCAACTAACAAAACTGATTTGCACATGACTGGAAATTTCAATGACCATTTTCCAGATAGCTCAATGTCACATTCATTTCCATGTTAGGGGAGTCTACACCTATCAGTGAAAGACTGGTAGAATTCTTTTCTGTTTTTCCAATTCTTATAGCAGTAAAATCCTTTTTTAAAACATTTTTTTATTATTCATATCTTTTACATTATTGTGTATCCCCGTAGGTTGCCCACCACCGATTCACCCGTGAACCATTATCATAGACCCTTATGATCTTTTCTCCCCCTTTTTGAGCCCTTATCCTCCCCCTCCCTTCCTATAGATTTCAGGTGACCAGCTTTAATTTTTTACATCTGTATATATTACAGTATGATCATCACCAAAAGTCTAGTTTCCATCCATCGCCCTTTACCTGTTTGCCCACCCTCCTCCCTCTTCTGAGTGGTAGATTTCTGAAAGGTCATTTTATGAGTAAACGGGTGACCCTGTTGTTTTGAATATATTTTTATACAAGCTAGTGAGCCAGCATCAGGCTTAATCTTGAAGAGTTTGAAAAGCTCCCAGAATTGTTGAAACTATCCTGACGGATAGACTACATATAAAGTGTTTGAATGGGCATTTATAAAAACGGAGGCACCCTGACCTGCATACGAACTTAGTGAAATCCTGCTTGTGATCAAATGAGTCTAAACCTATTACACTGAGTAATGGACCCAGTGAATTAAGAACTATAATTATCTTAGAATATGATGCAAAGTAGAGTTCCAAACTATTCCATTGCTTTGGAAGCTACTTATAATCATTTATAAAAATCACGAGAAGGGGGCCTCCCTGGTGGTGCAGCGGTTGAGAGCTGCGCTGTGTCGGCAGCGCGCTATGCGGGTTCGACGCCCGGCCGGGGAGAATCCCACATGGTGCGGCAGACCTCTCCTGCCTCGCCCGCTGCTCCCCTCAGCAGTGTATTTCTGATCTGCCTGTTCTGCTTCCCGCTCTGTCTCTGGTGAACCCTCTCGCCGCCCCACACCTCTGGCCTGTAACCCCAACTTGTATGTATAAATAAAAATATCCTTAAAAAAAAAAAATCACGAGAAGGGTGGAACTCTGAAGGAAGACAGCCTAGATTTCAACCCCAGAGGATTCTCTTCCCAGTTGTTCAACTTACTTCCATCACTGGACTTCAGACTCCTTACAGAAGTAGTTGAGTATACAGGGTTGTTAGGAAGGTTAAAGAAATTTCATAAGCATTAGCTTTTGTTGATGAATTCTTATCATTTTATCATTGTTATTTGACTGCTCACCCAGCATCCTTAATTTGAATCCTACACTATCTTCAGAACTATCTCTTTTCCTATTAATTAACTAACTAACTAATGAAGGCTTTAGTTCCTGGGTGTGTGAATTAATTCAACTCTTGGTTCAGCAAACAATATGTACCAACTATATGGCAGGCACTATTCTAAGCATAAAAGCTGCAGTGATGAGCAAAGTAGACAAAATTACTGCTTGCATAGTCACCATTTTAAAGTAAAACAGAAAAACAGTTTATGTAACTGAGTTAGACAAAAAGAGAAAACAATAACACAAAGATTAAAATATAAAAAGCCATAAGATAATACCTAAAAGAACATATAAAATATTAAATAATAAAGGTAAGACTTCCAAGGGATTAAGGAAATATTTCAAATAAATATATAGCAATGAAACAAGGTAAACCAAAGAAAAAAATAGATTTAAATAACAAAAAATCGTTAAACTAAATATATAAGCAGTATGTAGCTATCAAAGTAGTAACTAAAAGAAACTCCAGTTGTGCAAGCCTCCAGCTCCTGGAAGTTTGTCACCTGGGAATTTAAATGCCTCCTAAATATATGCAAAACCAAGCTCACACAGTGCATCATAACCTACTCACACCCACCGTCCCCACAGACACCCAGTAGTGGGGAGGGGATAAATGGACTTTTTTGCTTTTAACTCCTTTGGCTAACTTCATCACCTAATAAACATTTTGTCAAAACAATGAGTACACAAGATTCAAAAATCAAATGGTTAAAAGACATACTTGGGACAGGCCCCTGCCCAGCTCTCTTCATCTCGAGTCCAACTCCCCAAAGGCAACCATTAATAACCACTTTTGTGTTTTTTTTGTATTTTGGGTAGTCTTTGTTTATTTCTACAGAGCCACATCCCCTCCCAAAATCGCAGAGTGTTTATTCACAACATTTCTTTATTGTGCTTTTCAGTGCCCATGGGATTAGTACCATGGCCCTTTTTCTTGGTTCTGTTTATAGGACCCCTTCTGATTACAGGAGAATGAGGGGTGTGTGCTCCTTAAGGTTTGCTTGCACCTTCTGCAAAAGAACCCCAGCCCCCCAAGTGCTTTCTCAATCCTCTCTCAGTAGTGGTAGCACAGAATGGGATCATGGTTAGAACAGAGTCTTAGTGCCCATCACCTTCTAGTACAGAGTCTTGCTCTGAGATGCTTGCTTCTGGTGCCGAGCTGGGCAGAGCTGCTTTAAGCTCTGGTTAAAACCACAAATGCACCCCTATGTAGGCTCTGGCCCTTGGGGGGGACGGGCAGGAGTTTTGCATGACTCAGCTGTAGAGAGAAGACACTTTTGTGTGGAGACACAGATGAGGCAACCTAGCCCTCCCACTAGCTAAATACACCACAGTTTCTTTTCTATCTCCAAAATCTCAAAAATATGCCATGCTCCCTCTCTGAGCCAAAGTGGGATTTGGGCAAATTACTGTTGAAAGCCAATTGACAGGAATGTAAGCTCCTAACTAGCAAGACAGCAGTTAAGAACATAGAGTCTGGAACTGAGATGGCCAAGGCTCAAAAATGAGGCTCCCTAATTTTGTGTGGACCTTACTTAATCTCTGTGTCCATCGGTTTCCTTATCTGTTAAAAGAAGATGATAATAGAATGTACAACAAAGGATTGTTAGGGACATTAAGTGAATCTCCATATGCAAAGTGGTTAAAACAGTGCCTGGTACAAAATAAGATCTAATAAGTAGGTGGGACTTCCTTATTTTACAGTGCGCTGAAACTGGTCTTATTGAATGTAAAGATTACAAGTCACTCAGCTCAGTAAAAAAAAAAGCGCAGAGATCCTTAAAATGAACTGTCCACTAGTATTTGATTGATTTCTGAGTAACTTGTAGCCCACTGTTGCCTACTGGAGCCGGTGTGCCTGTGTGAGTGTGCATGTGTGTATGCGCATGTCTGTGTGTGTGAGCTGGGAGCAGAGTGTGTAAGTGTGTACCATCCGTGGGATCCATCTTATCTTCCTGTAGATGTTCACCTGCCACCTCCAGGAAGCCCCCCTAATGCTAGGCATCCCTTGGAGAGCGATGCCAGTCTCCAGGACTCATCTTTTATTATCAGGGAGCCTGTGTTTCTCAGTGAATTTCCTTTCCATTCATTTTCAAATGACTTTTCTGATTCGGGCCTTGTTGAATATGCACAAGATAGTGGCAGAGGTATGGCTATGGATGGATTTGCATAAGTATAAATACAATATATGTACCCATATTTAAGTGATATAATGATAATATTGTGTTGCCATCTCTGAGTGAAAGCTAATTAATTCAGCTATTGAGATGATAATGATTTCTTTCTCAGCTCATACCAGAGTAAAAAAAAAAAAAAAAAAAAACCTGCAGAATTGTCCTAGCTCTGTTCCTTTGACTGACTCATCTTATAATAAAGAGTTTTATTTCTGTTAACTATTGAGCTATCAGTATCTCTGGCTATGTTTTAAAGGGACTGTTCATGGGAGAGGCTGGAGATTAGTGGGAAGATTGACTCAAATAGGCTAAAGTAAGTGGTCACTGAGCTTAATCATTTGGTACTAAGTAAAAAATTTTTGCCTTTAGTTTCTTTTAAAATGCAGGCATTGGTATTTGCAATGTCATTATCAACACTAATATAAAGCCCAAACTTTTCGATTATGTTAGATTCAACATTTAGGGAAAAATTAAGGTCTTCCTACTGAACTTTATGCCAGGTGACAAATTCACAAGTGAGTCTGTGACTTCTTAAACCTCTGACTCTTCCTCCTATTTTCAAATTGACTTAGTTCCTTAGCCTGAATGTTCCAAAGTTTCTTCCTTTGAGTTCTCCCCATACCCCATCTAGTCCACCTCTCCACTGGTGTGGTCTTATGCCTCCAGTCTTCCTGTTCCACCTTTTTTTACATGCCCCGAGGAGCCTCCCCCTCCTCTGCCCAAATCCCCTGGTGGCTTCTTTCTATACAGTAAAGGCTCAACTCCTTCACTTGGCTTTAAAGGGCATTTAACCCTATCTGTCCCACTATATACCCTTACTCATTACCCACTAATTCTCTCCCCTGAGGTTCTAGGGCAGCCGATTTTTATGGTTTCTTCTTTCTGAGTTGGGAGGGCTCCTGCTAAATTATGCATGCCTTGCTCCAGTCATTCTTCCCAGTGCCCAGAATTTGAATCTCCCCTTACCCCTTTTTGAGTCCCTGGTCATAACCACCATGGCAGTTTAACCTCATACGTCAAACCTCAAGATTTACCCTGCAGTAGATGTACTTGAAGGTTGGGAAAAGGTAGCAATGCCAGACCCGGATAGACTAGCACTGTTAAAATGCACATTCTTCCTAGGCTTACCCAGATACTACGTGGTCTTTGAAACAAGGTGTTGGGCTAGCTGAATTTTAGAATGTAGGATCATAGCTGTCTCTCCTGGGGGCGTATGTTAAGGAGTCCCCTTTCTATCTATCTAGCAGAAGTGGGTTGCCAAATTCCTAGAGGCGCAAGAAGATACAAGCCCTGGGCTAAAATAGCCATGTATTTGCCTTCATCAAGGAATTACAGAGCAAGGTGATGGGAGGTATTCTAAAGAGCCAACTCAAGGGGGAAAGAGTCTTCTTTCAGAAATTTGCTAGACATAAGCTGGCTTTTAACTATACCAGGTATGTAGGGGCTGGGAGGTAAAAGCCATCTCCACCACATCTGGTTTCTTTCAAGACTGATCAGATGAGCAATCTATCATCAGACAGATTGGTAGGAGAAAGATCAAAAAGATCAAAACAATAATATGTAAGGAGAATGTGTATTGTTGTAAATTCTAAAGAATAATGGAAGGGACTGTAGGTACTCATCCTGCATGCAGGGACTTGGGGCATCAAGAATTGGAGAGGGGAGCTTTCCAAGACAGACAAGAAAGGTGTCATCTCATTGTTACTCTGAGAGTAAAGATGAGACTCTTGGAAAAGACATGTTCACTGATAAACCTACAACTGGGTGAGAACTCCTCCTCCAACTACCTTCTAGGTCATCAAAAGGGGGAGTTGCCATTGCTTCCCCAATTAGGAAAAGGGGGAGGGTTTAGGATATGACAAGTTCTTCTTTGATTAGGGAAGAATTTAGGCAAGGACGGAAGCTTCTCAACCTTAAGGTATTTCATTGCTCTGAAAGTACTCTGCATGCCATTTGGGTGTCTGGAGGAGACCAATTCTGAGAATCTTGATTTGGTCTGATTTGGGCACCATCAATGGCTAGTAAATGCTTTTCTTCTCCTGCCTCCTACAATTGTCCCCTTATTCAGCACTGCTTCTGGACTCTGGCAGAGTCAGGAACTATGGTGAGCCAGACGGAGAAAGAGTAGTAGTGGCAAGTAGGGAAAAGGAGACGCAGAAAGAAAAAAGTCATATCCCCAGATGCCCCTAAAAGCTTAGCTGTAGCCAACTATGGCTGGGTTACGCCTTCTCAGGAGAGATGTGTGCTTTTAAATCAAGGTTGACATTTCTATCACTACATCAGCTGGACACAGTGAGAACAGAATCAAAACTTTGAATGTGAAAGCTCCCTCCCTGCCTGGTAGACAGAAACTCATTTTCCAGGACTTAGCTCATTTCTGAGTCTGGCCTCATCTAGACCTGATCATTATCCTCCGTCCCACCACAACCCAGGGACGGGTTCAGTGGTCTACCTGGTGTTGCTTTCCACCAACCTGCAAACTCTAGGAGGGCGGGAATTACCTCTTTGCCTGTGTACCACCAGCATCTGGAACTCACTGGCATAATATCCCCAAACAAAGAGATAATAAAAGCAATCTGTCTTTAGGAACACACTAAGACCTTTCCTAAGAGAGACTGCATCACTCAAAAGTGTCTTTCTTTTTGAACAGTAAATTAAAAACAGCAGCTTCTGGAAGATGCAGGCTGCTGAGAGCACCTCAGTCCCCAGAGTCTTCAAGGATGCCCCGGGGCCTGAGGCGGGACCTCAGGACGTGCTCAGCATCTCCATCCTGATGTGTCTCTGAGGAGAAGCTGTTCCAGACCTTTCACTCCTTCCTGTGTTTGTTCCACAGGTTTCTTCAGGAGAAGCATTACCAAAAACGCTGTGTACAAGTGCAAAAACGGGGGCAACTGTGTGATGGACATGTACATGCGCAGAAAGTGCCAAGAGTGCCGGCTCAGGAAATGCAAAGAGATGGGAATGTTGGCTGAATGTATGTATACAGGTATTTGCATCATGCAGCTAAATTCCACTAAAAATCTCTCAAGGCAGATGTCAGGTAACTCATCTGATTAGAATGGTATGCCCTACACTTAAGAAAGGGTTTACCTAATTCAAAGATTAATGAGTCCCCAAAATTGTCCAAATTGCCAGCTAAAGAGCATTAATTCATCGTAAGGAAATGACAGTGTTTTGGTCATTGTTCCAGTGATTTATATATGAAGTGGCATGAAGCTACAGTTAAAATAGTATGTCTTAAAAAGCTACAAGTAACAAGACTCTGAAAGTTTCCTCCAAATTTGATTTAATATCCTTATTTATTCTTTAATTAGCATAAAAATTCACAGTTGCAGGAAAACTTAAGAATGCGTTCTAAGGTATAACTGCCTCAGAATTGTCTAAATAGAGTTTTCAACCAAGTCCTTTTATTAAGATTCTTTCTTCTCATGGTTCAGCTTTGAACCAATTTGTATAGGTTTAAACAGGAAATTAACTACTCCAGCTTTTAATACAATTTGATCCTGGGAACTGATAAAGAGACACTGTATTAACTGTGAGGAAACAATCTTCATCAAATTTTGGAATGCATGCGAGTATAGAATATTTTAATTCTTCATTCTGCAAACTCCAGACCACTCAGATTCTGAGATACATGCTGTTTCTCCTCAAAACACACATAGACAAACAACTGTTGTCAAGGGCATGAGACAGTCAGAAATAAAAGAAATAAAAACCTTGGAAGGTGACTCCAGCTCTGCTATCCCCAAACTGCACAGGCAGTTGGGAAAGACTCAAAGATAGAATATGTGCAGGAGGGAGAAAAAAAGGTCAGTGTAAATAATCCAGATCTGGATGGATGAAAGTTTTATAGTGATTGATCACAATCTCCTCCTAGCATATAGGAAACAAGAGACTGCAGGAGGGGGCTGCTGAAATCCAATCTAGCGGTGGAAATGCTCTGACACTGGGTAGCTCATGTTTCTCATCACTTAAATATGAACTTGTTCCAACAAGCATTGAGGGCATTTTTCAAGACTCCACCTACAAGAGTCTCTGATATTATGTATGAACAAACACGAACTCATCCAACAGCAGAGGCAGAGCTTCCTTATGATCCTATTAAATAAATTCCTTGGACAAAGAAATTCTTAGAACTTAGTTTCATTAACTAAATAAGGAGGTAGAATGAGAATATGGCTGACCTATATTATTTTTTATAGCTGTTTGAGTTTAAATGAAGAGTGATATTGTATGATTATTCAAAAGAAGATTTCAAATTCCCATCGTGTTCTTTTTACTTTTAGCGCAATAATTTCTAATTTATTAGCAGGAATAATCATTCTGAAAATTAACCGGATTTAAATTTTGCCCTAAAGTATGTTACATGTTTTACTCAACATGCTTACTTATGTGTTTAAGATAAAATTGGGTATTACTTCTTGTGATAATTACGTTATCATAGGTGAAAAATATTAGCACTATGTTTTGAAATACTAGCTTTCAAGACCCTCTAGACCAAGAATAGGGAGTTTCATTCACTTCTTTGTTGACTGACTATCTTGCATTTGTACAACGCTTCGGTATTACAAATTCTTGATATAAATCTCATTTTTAAAAATGATCTGATAATATTCATTCAATCTATAGAAAACCTTCTAAGACTAATATTAATCCCATTTTACAAATGAAGAAAGAGACTGGTGGAAGGTAAATTTCTTGTTCAAGGCCAATTCTTATAGTCTTAAAAGGTGTAGACTTTGGTCTGCCCAATTGCATTAAGGTACTGACAACTCATCAACTATCTCGTGACCACATGTCTACCAGTACTTTCTGTGCTTGGTGACGTCACTATGTTTATTTTTTCAGGCTTGTTAACTGAAATTCAGTGTAAATCTAAACGATTGAGGAAAAATGTGAAGCAGCATGTAGATCAGACCATTAATGAAGACAGCGAAGGACGTGACTTGCGGCAAGTGACCTCAACAACTAAGTCGTGCAGGGTAATAACATGCAATGGTGTCTGCCAAGCCCAGCAGCTGATGTTAATGACCTGGCTGGGGGGCACTCAAATTAGAATCACAGCCATAAGCAGAATTTCATTACAATTGTGCAAAAGATGAGTTTCTTCCTGTCTTTTTCATCAAGAGCATAATATTTGCTTTGGTTTAAAAACTCAAGCAATAGCAAGTCAAGTTATAAAATAAGAGTTTTCTGACACCTTGTCTCCATTCCATTTCTACTGCTAAGAGTTTACCAGTGGAAATGGTTTGGTGTATAAAATGAGTTTTCCAAACTGATTTTTTTTTCTCTTTTTATTGAAGTAACATTAGTTTCTAATTCTAGATAGGTATTGGTTGTACAACTTCTCATTTTCACAATTGTTCTTATTACAATATGTCCAACATCAAATGTTCAGTCACCATCCACCACTAACCAATTGCCTCCCGCCCGCCCCCGCCATCCATTCTCTCCTCCCTCCTTCTAGTACCCACCAAGTATTGTCAGAGTCTAAGAATTTGTATTGTTTTAGTTTTGTTTGTTCATTTGCTGTTTTTACTTTTATATTCCACAAAAATGTGAAATTATATGGTATTTGTCCTTTTCCTTTTGACTTATTTTACTTAGCATAATCTCAAAGTCCATCCATGTGGTCACTAATGGCAAAATTTCATCTTTTTTATGACTGAATAGTATTTCATTGTGGATATATATCCAACTTCCTTATCCATTCATTGTTGGGCAATGAGATGTCAAATTAAGCTTTGACGACCATTTCTTCCCTATTGTTGAGAAGGGAGGCTTCAACAAGGAAGGATGTGGACTCAGTAGAGACTTATAGATAAGTCCTTATCAAAGGGTAAAATACAAGTTGTGGACCAATAGAGAAAAGTCTTTCCCACTGAGGTCATAAATTACTCAAGAAATCCATTGAACCACTTGGTACAAAATAGAGGAATAGTGTCTTGGATGATTAAACACATCATAATAATACATAGGATATTTGGAGTAATTTTAATTTACCAATAGTTGAAAAACCAAGTCATGTCCTTCTCAACATTTATTATACTGCTGAAAAAAAAAAAACTTCATATACATTTAGTTTTCCAAATTTATTGTTTTGTATTCAGAAAAAATATTTTTTATAAAGTATTGTTTTGCCATAGTGCCTCATCAGTAACGCTGGCATAAGGAAGTGAAGAAATGACAATTATTCACATTCTTTAAGAGATACTAGTAATGGAGAAAGAGATCTTTGGGGTTTACATTATCTAGATTGATCACTCTACTTTAGGGATTGGCAAATTTTTTCAGTAAACAACCAGATTTTTTTAGGCTTTGACAATGCAATCTCTACCACAACTACTCAAATCTGATATTCTAGTGCAAAAGCAACATAGTTATATAAATAAACAAGTATTATTGTGTTCTAATGAATTTTTTAAATGGAGGATTTGGTCATTGTTGAACCTGTTCTATATAGATATTCTTAAATGGATCCTCCATTTTACACGTGGAAACTTTTCCTTAGTTATGATTGAAGGTTGAACTTTCACAGAACTCTATGAATAAAAGTTGGCTTCATATTCAGAAAGTTTGTTCTAGGAAATATATGTAAGGAATATTTTATTATCCCTGTTTTCTCAGACAGAGATTTGGAACAAATTTAGTGAAACATGATATGACTTGCCTAAGAGCCCAGAGAAAAAGATTATAGGTTATAGGTGAGCTAATTGGTCCTGACATTTTCAGGACCTTTTTCAACAAGTCCTACTAGTGCTTTTCTCCAGATGAATACACATCTAGGAAAAACACCTTATATCCATCCTCCCTAATATCTCTTATTTTTTTGTCAGTGTAGGAGAAAACTGAACTCACCCCAGATCAACAGAACCTTCTATATTATATTATGGATTCATATAGCAAACAGAGGATGCCTCAAGAAATAACAAATAAAATTGTATGTATATCTGAAAATATATGGATTTGAAGTTAATATTTTCTGGAGCTTTTACTACCTTGGGGGTGGAATTTATATATTGATAGGTTACTTTGAAATGATTAGAGTTGAGAATTTAAGTTATACATTTAAACTTTAAGTACACTAAACATTTAAAGAGTGAGAAGTTTCATAGCTATCTTGATAATAGTAATTCTTTCCAAAGATCTGAAAAATAGGAGTTGGGTTTTGAATTTTATGTTCAAAATCTGGTTCCTTAGTCTAATAATTTTATATTGATTTATCCTCATATTTACTTATTAATCATTTGCCTTTTTTCTTAAAATTTAGTTAAAAGAAGAATTCAGTGCAGAAGAAAATTTTCTCATTTTAACTGAAATGGCTACCAGTCATGTACAGATTCTCGTAGAATTCACAAAAAAACTGCCAGGTATTTTTACACGTAGTTATTTCTTTGCTACACTGTTCAATATTCTTTTAACATTGAGAGAGACAGTCTGTTGATTGTAAGATGGAAATCACCTCACATCTGACTTAAAATCATGTGTCTAACTACCAAAGACATGAAATGCTAGAGCTAGAAAAGATATTTCAAAACTTTTATAGTAATTCTTCCAAATTTATAGACTAAGAAATTGAAACTTTGTAAAGTTGTCATTCATCCATTTATTCATTGACTAAGCATTTGTTGATGATCCACTCTATACTTAGCACCTAGGTATTACCTCCAAAGACAGTAATTAAAGGCTAGATTATAGTAGTCAGAGAGAGGAATTAGTTGCTAATTATATCTGAGAAACGTTATTTGACTTGGGTCTGAAAGAAAAAAGGAGTTTCCCAGGCATATGTAAAAGAAGGAGCATTCCAAGTTGAGCAATCTCCTTGTGATATGTGACAAGGCATGAATAAGAATAGGGTTATTAGAGCTGAGAGAGAAAACTCAGTGTAGTATGATGTCTATGGTGGGTTCCTTGATTAGACATAGGTATGTTGGCACCACACTGATAAATGTTTAACTGAGGGATGGGATCCTTTTCCCTTAGATGGTAATAAGCTCATGGTGGCTTTTTTTGTTAAGAGAGAAGGAGTAAGATTTATGCAATAGAGAAATGACTGTCTTATAAGATGGATTTGAAGAGGGAGGGAGTGGAGGCAAAAAAACGAGTTGGTGTACCAGTGCACCAGTGCAGACAGGAAGCCTTGAAATAAAACATTACTAGTGAGAGAGAGGAAAAAATAGAGATTAAAAAGTTGATAGGACTTGATGACCAAGAGTAAGTGTAGGGTGAGGGGGAAATATTCTTATCCAGTTATTCTGACAGTGCCACGACAGAAACTGGAATGTGAGATTCTTATCTACCAACCCCCAACTTCTTTCAGCCATATTATCAATACTATCTTAGTCAATAGATTTAAGTTGTTTCAGTGTTTTAAAACTATACCAGGATTTTAGAATCACTAGGTCTGGAAATGTATAGTAAATGATGATATGACACGGTAATATTAAATTAGAGTAACTTCTGACATAGGATTTTAACTTGTTATGTTAATTTGCCTTTTTTGCCATCATTTTGCTATTATTTTGTTACTGTCCCATGGATACACATAGATCTACATAAAACTCATAAGGTATGGGGAGAAAGTTCTCATCATCATTGATCCATTAATATTCTCTCATTTCTTTATTAATGATGAAAGAGGAAGTTAATTTAGTATATGCTAATTAATCATAAGGCAGTTTTGATCAGAAACAAGATTATATGAGAGTGAAAACTAGGGGTGGACCAGAAAAGTGAGAGAACTATGATATTTTTGATTGTTTATAAGTTTTTTTTTAACTTTAAAGGTTATTTGGTCTTGAACCAAGAAATAATTGAAAACAAAATCTTACTCATAAGCTGTTTTCTTAGCTTATCTAAAAGCAATGGTAATATCTCACACACCACTTCATTTTCAGTGCCCAGCTTAGGGAGAAAAAGAGTACAATCAATGTTCAATTAGTAAAGCAGAAGGAAAAAAATGTAGAAGGAAATAAAAGGCAAAAAACTCCTGAAAAGGAAAAAAATTAATTCAACAATAATTATAAAAATGGTAACATTATTATAAATAGCAATGATAGTAATAAATATCAATAATGAAAGGGTGTTTTCTGAAAGGCCTAGTTGAGTCATTTCATTCTGCAATTGATTATAACTTGTACCAGGCACTGTCCAGGGTGCTAGACAATTGGTGAGGCTCCTGCCCTCAAAGGAGTCTTATAGTCTATGAAATAGTGACGATTAATCATACCATTACTTTCGTCTCTAAACTTCCACCACTATTTAGTCATTTCCTAAGCCACTGAAACCCTGATGGAATTAGTTTATTTGTGTTGTGTGCATACATAACTGTGCACTGAGCTTGTTATTTTTGCCCATTCATTGTCATTTAGTCATTCAACAAATAATTTTGGATAGCATATATGTACAATGCACAACAGATATAAAAGTCAACAAAACAGTCAAAGTCTCTGCCTCCAAGAAGTTTACACTCTAATAGAGTTGTCAGACAACTAACAAATATGCAAATAGAGGTATCAATAGAGGTAAACTTTATGGATAAAAATAAAGCCATGGGACTAATGAGCACTGGAGAGTACGATTATAGGTAGATCACCTTGAAACAAAGACCCACATACAGTGAGGGAGTGAGGTCTGGGGATAGCTGGGGAAGAACATTTACTCCTGATGTTAAAGCAGGCTTGTGTGTTCACAGCAGAGCCAGGGGCCATGCGGTGGAGCACAATAATAAGGGGAAAGAGGAAGAGGAAATGAGGTCCGAGCAGCTTCTGGAAACTATAGCATAAAAGTCTGGATAAGAACTGTGAATTTTCCTGGCAGTGTTGTATTTCTTTAGGTCATTGATTCTATGATTCTCCCTACCCTGTATAGTGTAGTGTTGAGCTCAGAGAAGATATCTCAACATGACCTTGACTGGCTTTTTCGGGGGTGGGGGGGTGGAGGAAATACTACCCATTACCCAGATTGACTAGACTCATAAGTCAAATATTCCTTTAAATCTCTAGATATGTGTAAAGATTTTTCTGACTTGTGAATGCTTCATTTCTGCAGAATTGACCTGTAACACCAGATATGAATGAAATTATTTCTCAATGAGTATTTGCTTGTCTTTTATTTCTTAGGGTTGCTTCGTCTGAAGGAGCTTTTTCCTGCATATATATGTATATGCATATATATGTACATATATACACATACATTCGTGTACATGTATGTGCATGCATACACACATATCTACATGTGGCATGGACTTAACCTCTTTTACTCAACTGTTTAACAGCTCTTGCTCAATGAAGATAAAAGCAAACTTCTATTGAGGGGGAATATAATAGATATTGCTGATGCTACTGGACCACCCAATCTTAAACCAATTACAAAATGACTATGGAAATATTTTATAAGTGGGGAGATGATAGAGGTGATGAAATATTGTTCTACAACATTCACAACTTCTTGGTAATGATTTCATTATCATCTTAACCCAGGATTTCAGACATTGGACCATGAAGATCAGATTGCTTTGCTGAAAGGATCTGCAGTTGAAGCTATGTTCCTTCGTTCAGCTGAGATTTTCAATAAGAAACTTCCAGCTGGACATGCTGACTTATTGGAAGAAAGAATTAGAAAGAGCGGTAAGTGGTAAAATGTGGTTAATGGTAAAAAGAGTTTGTTTCTGCAAGTTAGAATTTGCATGGCACATAAAGGCGTGCCTCTTACCTATTTTATGCAACATTACATGGCCATTATAACTAGAATGGAGAATGACCTCAAGAAAATGTATGTTAAAGAGATGATATTTTTAAAGGGTTGTTTTTTAAAAATCTGTTATAATAGCAAAATACCAAAATATTATTACTTCACTAAGATGAAGATCCAAAGAAGGAATTTTTAAGACTGGAAGATTAGTGTGATAAGAAAAGTAGCATAAAGAAGCTGGGATTATTCAGTCCAGAAAAAAATTCATTTATTCAAAACCTTCAGATATGAATGCCAACTTGTCAAACTATTATCCCTCTCTTTCCAAGCAAGATAAGAAAAAATAATTTATACATAATTTATTAGGGTTCAGACACTGTTCTAAATACACATATGATTTCATCAAATCCTTGCAAAAATCCTAAGAAATAAGTACTATTATTGTTCCAATTTTATAAGCAAGGCAAGGAAGTGGCTAAATAACTTTCTCACAGACAGAAAGGAAATCTCACTTGAAGAGCCCTGTGTCTGTCTTCACTAATCTGCTGCACTACCATCTCAGGATAGTTCCCCATATTTCCTCAGACTGGCAGCTCATTGGTCTTCCTCCTCGCCCGTCTTCAGCCAAGATTCTGTCTAGAATCCTGTCATTTTCAGTTGACTTTGGCAATATAGTTACTGACCAAAAACAATGGAAGCCAATTTCCACAGGATTTTTATTTGTTGATATGTTCTCTCATTATTTTCCAACAAACTTTTATTGAGTACTGCTAAGAACAAGATTCACTGGAGACACAAGAATGATTAATATAGAATAACAGCCCTCAAGACCTTTATCTTCTAAGGGAAATACATTTAAAAAATCATAATAGAGTGTGAATTATAAATTAAGTTAAAGAGGGGCCTCCTTGGTGGCCTAGGGGTTAAAATGTCAGTGCCACCACTGCAAAGGCCACAAGGATGGTCTGAGTTCGATCCCCCGGCAAGGGAACTAACCCACATGGTGCAGCAGACCTTTCCTGTCTCAGCCACTGCTCCCCTCAGCAGTGTATTTCAGTCAATCTGCCTGTTCTGCTCCCCGCTCTATCTCTGGTGAATCCTCTCACATCTTCCCACCCACCCTGGCCTGCACCCCAGTTCTTTTATGCAAAAATAAATAAAATCTTTAAGTTAAGTTAGAGACTGGCTATATAACAGACACCAAAGTTAAAGGGAGTTTAAACAAGATAGGATCTTATTTCAATCTTAGTCTAGGCTGCATATAAAGAAATGGTTCTAGGGCAGACAGTACCCAGCTATCTTGTTGCCTATCCAGTCATGCAGTGTTGACTTTGGTCCAGAATGGTTTACAATCATACCCATATGCCAAGTAGTTGGGAGGGCAAATAGGGTGAATAACAGCACACCCTCCCACCCTCCCTGTAAAGAAATGACTCAGAAGTGGCACGCACAACTGCTACTCACATCCCATTGTGAACTTAACTTCTTCATCACACCTAGATTCAAAACAGCCCTGTGCCCAGCTAAAAATGCTGTGTCTACACTATCAAGCAAGTGCCTCACCTGGAGAATCCCCCACCCCTAGCCATTTGTCAGTACCTGGAGAAATTTTTTTTTTTAAGATTTATTTATTTATTCAAGCTGGGGTACAGGCCAGAGGCGTGAGGTGGCGAGAAGATCCACCAGAAACAGAGTGGGGAGCAGAACAGGCAGATTGACGGAAGCACACTGCTGAGGAGAGCAGCGGGTGAGGCCGGAGAGGTCTGCTGCGTCATGTGGGAATCTCCCCGGCTGGGTGTTGAATTCGCGTGGCTGCTGTGGACAGCTCCACAGCACAGTGCTTAATGGCTGTGCCACCAGGGAAGCCCTACCTGAAGAAATTTCTGATTGTCACAACAAAGGGAGGGGACACTACTGGTATCTGGCAGGTAGAGCCCAGAAATGCTGTTCACTATCCTACAATGCACAGCACAGCCCCCCCACACCAAGGGGTTATGTGGCCCAAAATAGTGCCAAGGTTGAGAGATGCTTCTCTAGACAAAGGAGAGAAAGGATATTGGAGGACAACTAATAGTGTCCTAGATGTAATAAATCCTGCTGTGAAGGTTTGTGAAAATGTGCAGTAAAGTGGACTTCATAGTAGATCTTTCTGTTCAACAAATATACATTAAATACTTGCTTTGTGACAGGCACTGTATAGTTATTGAGGGTGTGAAGATGTAACTATAGAGTCTATCCTCTAAGAATTCACAGTCTAGTGGGGGAGAGATACACTTAAATAGGTGTGTAATGTAATAAGGACTATAAAGAAGGCATGTATGTAATGATATCAGAGATAAAGGAGTGACTGCAGTCCTATATAAGGCTACTCGGTGAGTCACAAAGGCTTGCGAAGTCGACAGTTGAATCATGAAGGATGATTAGGAACTTTCCAAGCCACGAATATCCGAGAAAGACATTCCGGGACATATAGCCATTATATTATATTAATATTGTCAGTGGAAAGAGGAATGAGAGAATAGCCAGGTATAGGATTTGCAGGTAAGTTTATACTGTCAAAAAATAGTATTTATAAATCTGAAGAAGTAGTAAGTGCTAGATTATTAAAGGCATTGACTGCTACAAAAGTGTTTTAATTCTCATAAAATGTGGAACCTTTCTAATCCTCTGTGCAGATGTGACAGGGACCCAGCAGCACTGTAGGAAGATCTTTCTAGCAGTAAGAATTGTTATAATAAGCAGGGAAGTGTGTGAAGAGATTAGTGCAATAACTAGGTGAGAAATGGTGAAGACCTTTTAGGTTAAACATATGTAATTTTGCTGTATGAGTTTCAGGATTTGTGATTCTGCAAGTTTCAGAGAAGTTCAAGTTTTCCAGAATATGATCTGTATAAATAAATATGCACACCTCTAGTTCAAAATAAGGTACTTGCCCAAACATCAGCCACATATTGTGACAATAAAAACCATCTAAACTGACATGCTGTTTAGTAATTTGTAATGATGGTTCCATTTATTAATATTTATGAATTTGTTTCTCACAGTGGATTTTCAGAACATTGCCTCTTCCACACACCACAAAAAAACCTGATCTTGAAAGACGACCTTTCAGAACAACTTTTCATTCTTATGCAAATATAACCTATTCTTATTTCTATTGTACATTTAATTCCAGAATAAAATAATGTCTTAAGATACCCTGTTTTTGCCTACAGAACTCTTTAAAGAATATATTTCTTTTCTGTTCTTCCAATTCATACTTTTGTTTCCTATTATTAAATTTCAATTACACAAAGATACTGTCTCCTGAGATACATTTACTTAATGGGGGTTACATTGTTTATTTATGTTAATTGAGGCTTCAGAACATGTATCTGATATGACCTATGGTCAAGCTATTTCTCATAATTCTTGTGCATCATTTAAAAAAACTCTTGATGTTGTTCTATTTCAGCTAGGTTTTTGAGCTAGAATTTTTAATAAAATAGAAATAATTATGTGACACCATAACAGTCATGATAGGACTGACATAGGCTTGCTGGGTGAGTTTACATTTTAACATTAAGGAAATTAGCAATAACCTTTCACAGACCAAAGCAACTTTTTTTTTTTTAATTTCTAAACTTTATATATTTTTTGGCCTTTTTTGATTCCCCAAACAGAAATAAATGAAATAATCAATTCAGTGCATGTATATGAGGATGACATGATATCTTTTGATTTTGCATCGCTTTGCTTTTACATACATCATTTTGTTCCCAGTAGCCCCTAAAGGTGGATGCTTTGCTCCTATTCTATAGATGGAGAAATGGGCTTAGAGAGGTCAAATGACCTGCTCAAGGTCATACTGCTAATCAGCAGATTGCCAGGAGATAGCACAAGTGTTCTGACTCAAAGTCCAGTACTCTTATTATATGTCGCACTTGGCAAGGTCTACTTGCCCAACTTTTGGCTGGTAGGGAATGTAAAGACCCAGTAAGACATGGTTGCTGCCCTTTGGTTGAGAGATAAAAGTATTAGCAGGAGCTAGCAATCTGACTTCACAATTAAATATGAGATAAAATGAATAGAGACAATGAGGTCAGAGATTCTTATTAGCTAGCTTGTAATAACACAGTAAAGTATACTGTGTGTAGTGTATACTGTGCTTATTTTTCTGCTCTTTAAATATACATCTGACTTCACTGCTTTTAATCTTGGCAACTTGCACAGAATGAAAACAGTTATAAAAATTATCATTATATTTTCTAAAGAAGTAGATGTAACTTGATAAGGTCAGGGACTCCTTTGCAAGAAAGGTTGTGAATATAAACAAACACAGGAGAAAATATAAGAAAAGTAAGTATTTAAGTTCAAGTTTACAATTATTAACCCCTCTCATTTTGATTTTCAAACTGGTCACTTGATATTTTGGCATGAATAAATTTGGAGCTCCAAATGTTAGAAGAATGTTTCTATAAAGTTTTAAAGTAATGTAAGAAACCATATTTCCATTTCCCCTGGGCAGTGCTCATTGCCCCTCAGCTGTGTTCCCCAAGCCTTTTATATTTGTTCAATTTTAGACATTATGTATTTAATTATGTATGGGCATCTTTCACTAGTCTGTTCGGACACATGTGAGGTGTACCAAAATTGGTGAATTTTGTTGAGATGAATCTGGAAGTTGACAGTCTTGAGTCCTGGTGAGATCTAATCTAGCTAGATAATGTCTAGCCATGAGGATACATGGAAAAAATGTTATTTCTTCAATATTTTATATTGGAAGTGGTTTTTTTGAGTTGCTAATTTAATTTCAGTTTTTTACTTAAAAAGAACAGTATGGCACAAATGACTCACTGAATAATTTAGCAGTTAGACGCCAGGGTTCAATCTCTTAGCTGCACAAGAATGTTTACATTGTCTTAATGGCATCCTTTTCCCCATCACATCTCAAAGCCATGCCACCTTCATCACAATGAACTAGCAAAACATGATATTACCTAATTTAACAAACATTTATTAACCTGCTACTATGTCTCTGGCAGAACACTAGTTACTAATGACACAGAGATGAGTAAGAAACAGCTATGAAGCTCGCTTATTGGCCAGGCAGTGTGGCAGGCACTGAGAATACAGCAACTGGTTCCTGCTCTCATAAAATGTATATGGTATTTCATACTGTAGTGGGAAGAAGAGGTATGAATTGTGATAGGAACCCATAGAATTGAACATAGAGAAGGGGGCAACTAATTCTGTTTTACTGTGAAAAGAGATGGTCCAGAGAAAGCAAAATTTAAACTTGATCTTGAAACATGGGTTGTGTGGTAGCCTAGTAAGGATCCTGCTTATATTTCAGCACAAAAGCACGAAGACATAAAAATGTATCTCATTTGTTACAGGAACTATCAGTAAAGATTTACTTGTTTGATGGTAACAGAAAATCCAACTCAACATGGAATTTAAAAATAAGGAAATGAATTGACTCAGATGAATAATCCAGGGGAAAAGGGTGGACACAGAATTAGTTAATTCAGGTACCCAACCTACCATGAGAAATATCAGGTCTTTTTTGTCTTTCTGCTTGGCTATCCTAGGTGTATCAGCTTTACCCTCAGACTGGTTCTCCTCATGGTTACCTGAGGGCCACAGCAGTTCCAGCCATCACATCTGGGCACAACAATAACCAGAGGAAAAAATGGTGACCTCTTCCAGAGTGTAGAAAGATCTCTGGGGGGGGGGGGGGGAAGAAGCCTCCCTGATGGTGCAATGGGTTAAGCGCAGTGCTGTGGAGCTGCACCTTGAGTTCTATTGTGGAGCTGCACCTTGAGTTCTATTGTGGAGCTGCACCTTGAGTTCTATGCCTGGCCAGCTGGCCGGGGAGATTCCCACAGGGCAGAGCAGTGGCACAGCAGACCTCTCCTTCCCTGCCTGCTGCTCCCCTCAGTAGTGTATTTTGGTGAATCTGCCTGTTCTGCTCCCCACTCTGTCTCTGGTGAACCTTCTCACTGCCCCACACCTCTGGCCTGCACCCCAGCTTGTATGCATAAATAAATAAATCTTAAAAAAAAAAAGAAAGATCTCTTAGGGGTACCCCAGCACACTTCCCTTAGTCTCATTGGCCAGAATCGCACCACTGTTGCTATCTTCACCACCTGGACAAGGGAGGTGAGACCAACACTGGCTTCAGCATAGGCTGAAGAGGGAAGCGCCTCCACCATAGTACCCAGCTATGGGTGGAGGCGAAGTGGGATAGATATGTCATATAGACAACGACCTGAATGGGCGTCAGGATCCAAGAAGAATTGGAGTCTTTAGTTTATAAGAAAACTACTGGAAAGTAGAGAACTTAGTTTAAAAGGAAAAACAGAAGGCAAACATCACCTTCTATGCCATGTCAGGGTCTTGTACCTCAACTTCTTTGCTATGGCACCAGTGTCATTTCTAAAAAAAATGTCAAATTTAGTGGTTTTGACCAACTAGCAAATAAGAGTCTTAGTCTGACTGTCACTTTTATAAATCACATTAAGGTATTTAAAGCACCAGGAAATATGCCGTGTGTAATATGCATACTTGTATATAATGCACACACAACAAAACCTATGCTTTATTTTTGTCCCCAGTTACAAGTAGGTTAATTAGGCAACAAAAGATATTTACTTTTAAAATAAAAACTTGAAACAATATAGCATTAATTCTAATCACATGGTTATTCTCTCAAAGAAAATTTCTCATTACTGGACAATTAATTTATCAATGATAACCTTTTTTTAAAAAAAAGAAAAAAACAAAGGGAAGAGCATAAACATAATGTTTTACAACTGAACATTTCCTTGGTAGTCTTTGTAGTTAAGTTAGAAAATAGCCCCCTCTTGTGACCAAAAATCAGCTATTTGGGCTTATGAGCAAAAATGAAGCAAACCTTAAGCCAGTCTCCTGAAGGAAGAAGCAGAAAAACAGGCAAAGACTGCCCCTTTAGGATGATGTTTGCATTACATTTCCTAGGTTAGAAATTGCTGGTTTATGTATTGAAACACCCCTGTGTTCAGCTTGAGTGGTCCAGGGTGATTATTGACTCCAAGAGCAAGTTTATATTTGATCTATCCTGTAGGGAAAAAAAATTGAAACTCTTCTTCTATTGTGTTTTCTACACTTTTTCTATATTCACTGCTGGCCTTAACAACATGCATGAGGATTCAGTTTGGGAAGAGGGTTAGATTGTTCTGAAAGTGAGGGTTCAGACATTCAGATTTTGTGATGTATAATATTAGATGACTATGAAGCTCTTTAGCACCTGGAATCCAATTTTAGTCTGGATTACTTTGGACAAAGCTCGAAGGCTCTAGGTCTGATTTAGGATGGAAGAGAGCAGTCTGTTCTATTTACCATTCCTGGGAAGCTCACCCTCTTCTTTTTCATTCATAAGTCCCATCACAGCCTTCTTTTTTTTCCTGTCCTGCCTCCACAATTCCCCAGTCAGAGCTCTTCTGTAATAGAGCCACACGCAAAACAGGCACCAAACTGATATTTGTTGAGTGAGTGGAGGAAGTGACACAAAGAAATCTTAAAATGCAAAGAGGAGTAAGCTAGATAAAGGAGAAGGAGGGAATTCCAAGGAGAGAGAGCATGTACAAAATCTAGGCAGTGTGAATTGTTTAGGGAAATCCATGTGACTGAATATGGCTGTGATAAAAAGACTACGCAGTTTAGTTTTCTGGAATCTGCCAGCTTTGGTTTGAATCCTGGTTGTGTGTCTCACCAGCTCTGTGTTTTTGTACATGTATAAAACCTCTCTGCATCTTTCTCAGGGGGTGTTAGATTAAATGAATTGTAATATAAGAAGTACTTGGAACAGTGCCTAATTTATAACAAGTACTTAATAAATGCGAACTCATTATTAGCATGTGGTGTGAGTAGCAGGAGATGTGGTCCCAGAGTTTCTTATGTAAAAGGAAGAAAAATTATACCAAATGTTATAGAGAGTTTTTGAAGGTTTGCAAGAACTGAGGAGCTTTGAATTTTAGAAAGGTTATTCTCAGATGGGTTGAAAGGGACTAAACCGAAGACCAAAAGACCAGTGCAACTGCCATAATCCAGAGGAGAGAGGGGCTTAAACCAAGCCAATGCTGGGTACATGGAGCAGAGGGGGCATGCCAAGTCAGTATTAGCAGGTCAAATCAAAAGTATTCAATACTTAGATGGAGGCTGAATCTCAGTTGTCAGGTGGGGCCAACTGGGTAGCCAAGGATATAATTCACTGAAAATGGAAATGCCAGACAAAGGGTAGATTTGGAGGAAAATGCGGAGTTAAGTTCTTTACTTGGTGTCTTTGACTTTGCACATGCTGAGTTTGATGAGAACAGCTAAGTTTCAATGTTAAGTGGGCAATGTGTAGCTTAGTGCTTGAGGGAAAGATGCAACTCTTTGATGATAAGAACCCTAGCCAATTTATTAGTGGAGATATTTATACTTCTTGACTGAATAACAGTAATTTTTGTTGGTTGTTTAAGATGCTATCTATATCTTCACTATAGATAGTAATTTTGAAAAGATTAATTAAATGCCATCTAGAAAACAATGAAGTTCAGAGATTCTTTAGACAGTTCAGTCATTTATTGTCAGACAGTGATGACTGAAACAAAATCAAACATACATATCATTGAAATGGCTATTGTTTAAGGGTTTTGTTCATTGCCCTTCTTTATAATGCCCTACCTATGGCTGGGACATATAGTTATCTGAATTATAATTATCTGAATGTGTGCATATGGGTATAAATATCAATGTGTGTATATATAATATATTTGTAGTTTTATACTTTTCAGTCATTCAGAAATTTTATTAAGCCTCTGCAATATTTCAACTTTCCTCCATAGGTATCTCTGATGAATATATAGCACCTATGTTTAGTTTTTATAAAAGTGTTGGAGAACTAAAAATGACTCAAGAAGAGTATGCTCTGCTTACAGCAATTGTCATCTTCTCTCCAGGTAATTTCAATGTTACATTTTTATTTCATTCCCACCCACCCATTCCCACAGTATAGTAGTAATCTTACTAAAGAAAATTTGGAAAAACACAGTTATAAAGAAAAGGTAAAATGGTCTCTAATACCCCTACTCAAATTGAGCCATCATTCACATTTCTATGTAGTTTTTCTCATTTTTCCCCCAAACCTCACACTTATTCATTTAATAAATGTATTCTGAACACCAACTATGTGCTAAACATGGTTCTAGGTATTGAGGATATGACAGTAAAGAAGCAGGCAGGATTCAGCTACATGGTGCTTACATTCTAGGAGTGTGACAAAGACAATAAATGAAGAAACAATAAGAGGTGGTGAGTATTAGAGAAATTATAAAGATGAAGATGTTGGAAAGAAAGTGGCAGAAGATGGTATTTTAATTAGTGGTCATGTTACAGGGCAGGGTGAGGGGCAACCCAGCCAAACTTTCCCACTCTGAATAGGTTCTGCCATCTGCTGCATTGTGACAAAGCATATAAGACCTTTAATGGAAAGGAACATTAATTAGTGTGCAACAAAGAAAAGGGGAAGCATAAAGTTTCCAAATCAAGCACCCAAAGTTGCCCAATCCCTCATGGGTAGGTGCGCAGACAGAGTTGGCCCAAAGTGGGGCCACTGAGGCCCAAAAGCCTGCCACAGTCTAAAGCACCTTCTGGCGGGGGCCCATAGAAAAGAGTCAGAAACAGCCAGACAAGTCTAAGAAGAAAAGAGCAAAATCAAAATCAAGATCAACGCTGCCATTGTTAGCCTCCCCACGGGTCTCTCACCCACGTCTGTTTCAACCAGTCCAAGGCCGAGAAGCCAGCGCAGCTTCTTCACATGTCTCTCTGCCCCATGTGCCTCCTGCAGGTCTCTTGGCTCTCCATCCTGCTTCCTCCCTTCTCGGTCTCCTCTCCAGCTTCTCCTCCCCGCTCAACTCCACCTTCCCATGGGTGAGGCAGGGAACTTGGAACCTTCCCTTTTCCTGGGGACCATCCTGTTACAGTCAGGGGAGACTTTTCCAAGGAGTTGTTGATATTTGAATAGCGACCTCCGTGCAGTTATGTACTTTATGACATAACAGAGAACATATGCCTTTCTTTTTAAGACTTCAGAAGTCTTTCCCCAAGCCATTAACAATTATATTAGTAAAGTTATAATGTGTGCCTCATAGTTCATTATGATGATGTACAATCATTTACTTAATGTTTGCTATATATGTGGATATTCAGGATCTTTCCATTTTTGTTTGTTTTAAGCAATGTTGAACATGAATACCCGTGTACATAAAGTTTGTCTACATTTTTAGATTAATTACTTGGAAGTAAGGGATACCATGCTTGTGATAGGTAAAACATCATCTCAATATTAGCTTTAAACTATTTTTATATATGATATTGAGGCAGAAGCTAGTTGTTAATTTCTTTGCCATAAAAATTACAGTTACAAAAAGAACAATATTTTAGCAGTACCTAGTAGTTATCCATGTATATTCCTTATAATCCAGCAACTCCACTCCTTGGAATATACCCACTGGAAATGATGTGAATTTGGACCTTTGGGGCTATTGATTGGAAGGAGAATTTTGGGAGACTTCAGGGCTGAGCAGTAAATGTACTATATATGATATAGCTGTGATTGCATGTATGTAGGTATATGTATATATTTGAGTGTAAAATGTATCAAATCGAACACTTAATTTATATATTTTAAGTGCACAACATTTGTAAGTTTTATTTAAAAAGAGTCAGCATCACTATAGTTATTCCAAATTAATGCTTTTACATTTTATGTTCATTTTATTTAAAATTTCGAAACAGACAGACAATACATAAAAGATAGAGAAGCTGTAGAGAAGCTTCAGGAACCACTGCTTGATGTGCTGCAAAAGTTGTGCAAGATTCATCAGCCTGAAAACCCTCAACACTTTGCCTGTCTCCTGGGCCGACTCACTGAGTTGCGGACATTTAATCATCACCACGCAGAGATGCTGATGTCATGGAGAGTGAATGACCACAAGTTTACCCCCCTTCTCTGTGAAATCTGGGATGTTCAGTGATGGGTATCATGGAGCAGGGGCCAGCTCTTTATTTTTATTCTGTAACTTTGATGTATAACTTTCCTTAGTTTCATTTGTACCTGGCTTCACAAAGGAATTTTGATGAATATTTTTGTAGCAATTATATGATTTCCATAACTGTAAATAGACTTACTTTCTCTATATTACATTTTATAAAGCTTTAGGGAATCTTTCATTTTAATTGGCATGCCCTGTTTGCCAAGTTAAATTGCCTGTTATTTCAATTCCATTGAAGTTGGGAAAATTTTGCTCTTCATCTTATGTTATTGTGTATATTTTATTAAAGAGTTGTGTTCCATTTTGGCAATAAACCCAACATAATGGCAACAGGCTTTTCTCTGGGAACAAAATTTGAAAAATATACAAATTCTTTTTTCTTTAAATGATGAATATCCATGAGCCCAAGGGAATAATTTACAATAAGTAAATACTCACAACATAAATGGCACTTTTCTCATCCCTGGAGTAGCCTTCGTGAATATACATTCATTTGTAAAAGTCCTCCTATGATTTAATTTTTTTTGAAGTTCTAATAGAAAAACATATAGAAAAGTGAATGAGTCTCACAATAAATATATACCCTCAGGCAATCCCTTTTCATAGTTAAGAGTCTGGAGGCAGTTCCTACAAAATCAGACTATGTATATAACTCCATTGCTGAGATATTCCCCCTCAGAGAGATTTCCTCTCTTAAAAGTGTTCACTGTTGGCATCATCAGTGCATATAATTAATCTTTTTTTGTTGTTGTATTTTTTTGTTTGTTTGTTTTTCTTTTGGAAAACACTCCTACAGCTGGGTGCACAGCTGTTGTACACTTCCCCTAAAGCAGGAATTAGTGCATTTCCTTCCTTCATTGTTAAACTGTTGCAGTCTTCTCCCTATTATCTTTTGGTGAATACAATAAAACACCTTCTATAAGGAATGGGCTTTTATCTCCCTTTCCCCTGAAGTCAGCCAAAGTTGAGTTTGCTTAGCAAGCAGGGTTTTTTGTATTAAAATACTAGGACAACCCTGAAGTCCTAAAAATATTATAGTAGGAAAAGGAGTGAGTTGGGTTAGCGTCACTTGAATTCTATTTGCTGCAACAAAAAAGTCTTAAGTCCCCACTAAGTACAGGATTTTTTGCTAGACTCCACCAGACATACAAAGTTGATTAACATAGTAATTACCTGGAGGGGCTTCAAAGAAGTGCAGAGGGAAGAACGTGGGCTCACCTGGGAAATTTTCAAGAAGAAGGTGGTATTATATAGCCCCTTCCCTTGTTCAGAAGGAAAACCAGAACTTCTGTGAGATTCAAGGTGAAAGGGGTAGCAGTATCAAAAGGAGGAAAGTAGAGGATTGTGCAAATGTTAAATACCAGAAGTTGTCTGGGGGGAGAGAGACAGGGTGCACAAAACCTTTTTAAGCCTCAATGTTACTACTGTAAAATGAAAATATCAGCGCCTACCATCTAAAGGAATTTAGCTGATGAATGAAGAGCCAAGTGGGGAGCTACAGGCCCACGAGGGGAACAAGGTAATGAGAAAGGACATTTAAAGCAGAAAAGTAAAGATCTGCATGCCTGAAGGAGCAAATCAGTTTGGGCAACTGAGTGTGTGTTAGTCTCCTAGATGTTTCAGGATGAGGGATGTTGGCCGAGAAACCAACCATCTGATTAGAGGGTTGGAACTTTCAGTGCCTCTACATTGGTGATTGAGGTTGAACACAATGACCAACAATGTAATCAGTTGGGTCTGGGTGATGCAACTTCTATAAAACCCCCTGAATGACAGGCTTTGGAGAGCTTCTGGGTTGGGGACACACTGAGATATCAGGGGCTGGCATTCCCAGAGAAGGCACGGAAACCCCTTGCCCTCCTTCCACCTGCACTCCATCCATATTTTTCCCTGTGCCACTTCCACTGTATTGTTCTTTAGCTGTATTCTGAAAAATGAACTGACAACAGTGGTAAACAATTTTTTTGGTTTTTGTCTTGTGAGTTCTAGGAGACATACCAGCAAATTGTTGAAGTTGAAGAGGGAGTGGTGGGAGAGCCCCTGCGATCATCAGTTGATCAGGAGTACAGGCTACAGCCTGGGACTTGCGGGCAGGAACAGTCTTTGGGACTAAGGCCCTAACCTTTAGGTCTGCATGAACTCCAGGTAATTAGTGTCAGAACTGAATTATAAGACTTCCAGCTGGTGTCGAAACTGGTGTGCGTGTGGGGAAAGCCTCATATATTTTGTGCTAAACTTGAGTATAATCAGTACACTAATGGATTTTTTTTTTCAGAATTTTTGTGAGACTTTAACAAAAAGCCAAAGAACAAGAGAAAGAGTAAAATTACAGTAAATATTTGTTATTGGATATAAGATCCATAAATAAAATGGCAGAAACTGGCTTTAAGGTCAGAAAATGCATATCATTAATAGGAGTACCGCAGAAGAGGATCTGCTAGTACTTTGGCATGTAACCCTGGGGAAACTTTCTTAACCTCTTTAAGTCTTTTTCAAATCTCTTTTTAAAAACTTTTTTAACCTCTCTAAACCTCAGTTTTCTTACACATATAATGTGGACAATATGCTATTCCTACCACACAGAGTTGATGTGAGGATTAAACATAAGTGTTTCAAAAAATAAACAATAATTTGGTGACTCATGCCAATTTGGTGACTAAGACCTCCATGGTAGCTATTACTACTATTAATAAAACTGACTGTCATAAGCTGATATTGCTTGTGGTTTATTTCAAAATATCTCTTCAGCTTTGATGTAATCAAGTGATGGTAGTGAACAACACAGGAATTGGGTGCCTGATCTCATGCAATTTGCAACCTAGTAAAGGAGATAAGAAATAACTATATAAAATATCAAAAATAGATCTAACACATAATCTAGCAATTCCATTTCTATTTACCTGAAGAAATCAAAACACTAATCTGAAGGGAAATCTTCACTCCTGTGTTCATTGTAGCACTATTTATAATAGCCAAGTTATGGAAACAGCCTAAGTGCCTACGTAAATCTCTCCACACCCCTGCCAACATTTATCCTTTCTTGTCATTTTGATATGGGTCATTGCATGGGTGTGGGGTGGTATTTCATTGTGGTTTTGATTGGCATTTCCTTGATAGTGATAATGAGCATTTTTCCAAGCGCTTGTTGGCCATCTGTATATCTTCTTTGGACAAGCGTCTGTTTAGATGAGCAACTGTTCTTGAAATTTTGTTTTCATTCTTTTTTGTTGAGCATCAGAAACTGACGTCATGAAGTTACTTCAGTAAATTACCACATAGCACATTTGGGGGTTTGTTACTCTAGTGAGGAGCTGTTGTTTTTGGACATACAGAATCCATTACTTTTACTTCTGGTTAAAGGATTCTGATTTCTTCAGGGAAATGTCCCCTTCTCTTCTCGTGGTCCTTGGGGATGGAGTTTATCCCACCCCAGTTTCAAAGTTGGAAATATGACATATCCATAGAGCCATAAAACACTGTACATTGTAGGTCAGTGGCTGGTTTAGGACTGGGAATATGACCCATTCAGAGGAAATGAGGTATTTTGCTTGGAACATTTTTAGGAGGTAGTCAGTACTAGTTATTAGTTATTTACTTTAGTACATTATGTTATTGTTCCAAATTCTTCTTACTCTCCCTACCATAGAATTAGATGCCCAGGGCCTTTGCCTTTGTAGTGCTCCTCACAGAGTGGCAGGATATATGTCCTAGGTCATTGATGTTGGGCTTGTCCATGTGACTTGCCTTGCGCAATGGAATGTGGGTGGAAGTGAGTGTGTCAGTTTTGGATTGAGGCTTTAAGAGACATCACATGCTTCTGTTTGCTGCTCTTGCACTTTGCCATCTGCCACAAGGAAAGCATGTTCTGGATAGTTTCAAGTCCCAGAATGAGAACTAGAAGGAACAGAACTAAACCCAACCCACAGCTTGAAGCACTGCCCCTCTCCCCTCCACAATTAGTTAATTTGCGGATCCACAAGCAAGAAAAACCAATGCTTGTTACTGTAAGCCACTGAGAGTTGGGAGTTGTTATATAGCATTTTCACCATAAAAACTTAAATAATATATCTTATTTGTATTGTGATCAATCATTCCTCCCCTTGCCTCTGCTCATATCAGCAGAGAGGGCTAATCCTGCATTTTATATGTTCTGCTGTGAGCTGGTTCAGGCAGGTTCCATCAGTGGAAGAAGTACTATTGGAAAATTCAAGGTGAGAAAGAGAAAAGTCAGGGTGTTTCTCCCCTACTCTCTGCTTCTGGCAGCATCTTGGGTAATGATCGCATCTCTTACTGGGTAAATCCTACCTCTGCACTGATAGCCCCAGTTTCTGGACTCTCTTTTGAATGAAATTAAGTTAATTAAATTACTGAATGACTAATTTAATTAACTGTGAATGAATCAAGATCTTATTGCCCAAAGATTCCATCTAGTACATCACAGAAGGCACAATCTGTGGATTGATGGTCAATAAGGTCAAGACATCAAAACAAGAGCAGCAACTACAAAATGCAAAACAAAACAACAAATAAACCAACTCAAGAACAACAACAAAACTCCAACAAGTATACTTTAAGCAATAGTGCAATCTTATAAGGCTGTGAGAAAACCAAATCATATCAATATCCAAGGGTTATATGATTATGAGAGACTGTTTTGTATTCTGTGGGGTTGTGTATCAGATAAATGGGTTGTTCCTAATGTAATAACTTGAAGACTTTAGATTTCCAAGCACTGTGCTTCCTTAAAGGGGACACATGTTCACGATTCAGGAAAGTTCAGAATAAGACAGACTTTGTCATCTGTTGGAAGCAAACTGGTGAGGCTTGCTCTGCATGTTATAACCATGCCAATTTCAAGCAAAGGGACTTCTAAAATATGGTTATTAACCTAACCACCAATTAGAAAATCTACACATGAAAGTAGATTGTAGCTCATTAGGTGAAACCCTTAATTACTAATTGCAGTGTTAAAATCAAGGTAGGTAAGAGGGCGAGTGTGCTTAGAGAGCAGGGTACTAACTGGGAATTAATGTAATGTGAGGTTGAGGAAACAAAAAGGACTTTTTTCTTTTTTTGTACAGAAGGGAAAAGCAATGAGTCAAGACTCTAGAAAAGAACCCTTCACCCACTTCCCCGCCTTTAACCAATAAGGCATGTGCTTCCTTAAAGGGGACACATGTTCACGATTCTGGAAAGTTCAGAATAAAACAGACTTTGTCATCTGTTGGAAGCAAACTGGTAAGACTTGCTCTGCATGTTATAACCATGCCAATTTCAAGCAAAGGGACTTCTAAAATATGGAAGAGGGGATTAGCACAGATTTCCTGACAGGATATACTTTCTACCAATCTTTATAAGCTAGAGGAGTTTTCAAAACAAACCAAATAGACGATGAAAATAAAAAGGAAAGTAGTTTTCGTGAATGACTTAGAACTATTAAGTGGTATGTAAGTGAGTAGGAATGTGTTTGTACATCACATAGCATAATTTTGTTTTTTAACTAGTAGAGTTCAAATGTTTTATGATAGTGTGTGTCTAAGAAGAATCAAAAGAGTATTAACGACTAGTGATTCTTCAAATAAGACATGTATAACACAACTAACCTTAAGGTTGTGTTGAGAAGCATACATATTTTGATGTCAGGTTTCAACAAACCTAATTTAAAGTCATAACTTGACTCAAAATTTGGCTAAATGAGTGGTATGAGCAACTGCCCTTAGTTTTAAATAGAAATACTATCAAGCATTGGTCCATTTGAACATAGGTTCTGGGAAGATCAATCCACCGAGTCATGGGCAGCAGAATGTTCTAGGATCCACTTCAGTTGATAAAAAGGAGCAACCACCACAGATATCAGGATTAATTACCATTTACATGTCAACCTTTTGATGACCATTTTCATCTCTCCATCCACCCCCGAATGTAAGCGCTAGGGAAGCTGGATCCCTATGTCTAAGACAGCTTGGTGCAGGGCAAGTGCCCAATATTTGTTGAGTTGTCTCCTCTCATCTGTATCTGCACCAACCAATTTAAACAGCATCAAATCTAACTTTCCAACTGTCTTCTGAACATTC
The DNA here is from genome assembly GCA_004024925.1 of Scalopus aquaticus. Taxonomy (NCBI): domain Eukaryota; kingdom Metazoa; phylum Chordata; class Mammalia; order Eulipotyphla; family Talpidae; genus Scalopus; species Scalopus aquaticus. The sequence goes on along the minus strand of PVIJ01000063.1, from coordinate 253,937 downwards.
CTGGTGCTTCCAGATCTCTGAAACCTTGTTTTTCTCTCTGCCTGGCAAACATTCCTTATGTCTCTTGGCAGATTTCTGTTCATTCTTCAGAGTTCAGTTCCTTTCAATCTCTGACCACCACCCCCTGACTGTTATGTGTTCCCTATTTACTAGGCCTCCACAGACTTCCTCTTAGGGCCATGCTGTTGAGCTCTTTGAAGGGAGGGGCTGGTTCTTCATTTGATTCACTTCAGCAAGCAGCACAACCTCTTCATTGTTTTTGTTGAATGAATGAAGAAATAAAGGCTAGCGACAACCAATTGTTCCAGGTTATGCCAATCAATCCGCACATCTGACAGATGGGGGAACTGAGGCCCAGAGAGGTGAGCTGATTTGCTAAAATTAATAGAAGAGCTGGGCCTGGGCCTCCTAGTTTCTGGTCATTGATTCCACCCCCTCACCCTACCACCCACCCCGTCATTAACAAACCACATGTACAGTTATCACAGGCCCACCTATTTTCACAGCTCCAGTCTCTGTTTTATCTTAACCCCCGGAGCTGGTAAGCATCACTCATTGTGTTCAAGTAATTCCCCCCACTTCCCCTGGCGCTTGTGTTTCCTGTAGGAAGGCCAACATCCTCCTTTGTGGCCTGGAACTACAAGATTCCTCTTGATCCCTCACGCTAACCCCTCAGGGGAAGAGAGGCCTCTGAAAGTTTCTGCTTAGGACTCCCCTTCCTGCTGGGGGATAGTTTGTGTTTCCAGAAACCAAGGCTTTTTCAGAACAATCAGGTCCCGAGTGATTTCAGAGTTGGGACCAGCACTTAGCAGATCAGGACAAAACTGATGGCAGCGCCTGGGCAACATTCCAGGACACCAAGAGGCAGTTCCAACAGGCCAGGTTGATTCGCAGCTCCCGCCTGGCCGGACAAATCGGAGGGGCTGCTTTTGTCTCTAACGGGCCGGAAGGGGGCCTCATTTCTGTGGTCAAGTCACTTTGCTTTTCCCCAAAAAGGGGCTCGGCCCCCGCAGTGGGGCACTTGGGGCGGGGGAAGGCGGGAGTTCCCGGCTGACAGCGAAGCGCGCGCAGGTCGCGTGCGCCCCGCGGCCCGGGGGCGGGGCCTCCGGCCACACCCCCAAGCGCCTTCCGATTGGTTTCTTCGAAACAGGCGGCGGTTAACTGCCGCGAGCCCTGAGGCCAAGGAGGCGGCGGCAGCGGCGGCCGCCGGTCAGGGGCGTGACGGGCCGGCACAGATTGAGCCGAGATGTCGCCCCGCTGGGAGAAGTGACCCTCCAGTGCCCAGACGGGTGAGTACTTCCCTGTCTTCCCTGTTTGCCGGCTCTTCGCGAACTTTTGCGCGCCTCGGGGCTGCCGCGCCTTAGCGCGGCCTCCGGGAGTCCCCGGGCGCCGCGGAGTCCCGGCACGGGGTTCGGTGGGTCCTCGAGCTGCGGGTCCGAGACGCGCCGCGATTGGCTCGCGGCGGGCGTCGCGCGCTCCGATTGGCTCCCGCGGCGGTGAAGGTGAAGTCGCGGGGGCCCTCGGCCGCCCACCCTGGGTCTGTGGGGCGGCGACGGGGGTCTGGGGGCGCAGGTGCGAGCGAGTGGGGCCGGGGAGGCGGCGACGAGGGGGACGTAATGGAAGGTCGCGCCCAGTGTTTGTTCACCCACACCCCTCGATTTGGAGGGCTGCGCCGGGGGAGGCTTGTCGCTGCCCTGGGAGTGGGAGGAAAGTTTTGGAAGCTGGGTTTTCCCGTCGGTCACCCCGCGATCCTAACGAGTCTTTTCAAAGCAAGAAATCGTGCGGGTTTGGAGTGCTTTGCGGTGGCTGCTGTGGGGGAGCTGACTCGGGCCCACCTAGGTCAGAGTTTGGGTTTTGCTTGGGTCGTGTGGCCAGTGCTAGTAACTGCTCTCTCAAAGCGGGGCAGTTTGTGCACTGCCCTCTGACCGCCTCTCTTGGCACTTAAATGATTAGAAATCGAAATTCTCCACACTTCAGACTCCTTTTGGGAGGAGATTACAGTTGGTTTGAAAGAAAACGTTGAGACTGGGGAGAATTTTCTGGCGTAGATCCGGATTCATGTTGTCTGACTCATCTGTTTCAAAATTTCATTAAAAACCAGTGGACTTTGAATAGTAGGCGTCTCCGCTATTTTGACACCACTGAGCTAGACGTTTCATTTCTTTTTAGTGTGAAATTGCTAAGCATTCAGGCTTTGAAAGCATACTGACCAGGTGTGTGACCTTAGGCAAGTTACTTAATCTGTCTAAACCTGTATTTCCTAATCTGTTAAAGAAGGTTAATGATAATACCAATTTTATTGACACCAGGGTTGTCGTGAAGATTAAGTGAAATAATCCATGTAACTACTGTAGTACAATGCCCAACACATAGCTTTGATTTTGTGCCTTTTAATTTGTGTTTAGATTTCAGCTATCCCCAAAGGTGGAGAGAAGCACAACGGTGAAGGCAGTGCCAGTGATGGTTATCATTCATTAAATTAATGCATGTTCAGCATGTAAAACAGTGTCTGACACATGCTAAATACACAAATGCAGTTTTACCAAGTAGGGGCCAGGTACTGAATTCTAGAAGCTTACCTTATTGTTAAACTGCTCTTAATACACCTGGAATACAGTTGGTCTTATTATAGGTGAGGAAACTAAAACTCAGAGAGAATAATCTAAGCTCTATCCAGAATTCAGTCCATACTATCTCACTTCATCATCCATTCACCTTTTGTCTCACTACCCTTGCATTTACATTCCTAACATTAAGCAACTTCTCTGAATAGAGTTGTTTTTATGGCCCAGGTTTATTTTTACCATGGTATGGGTTTATTTTGAGTATGGATTAAAAAACAATGGGAAATAAATTGTGGTGGTAAACCAATGTGTGTAATAAGAGAATGATGTCAGTAATTTATATGTTAATTACTGAAAACTTAAGTGAGTCCAGTGATGTTTGCAGAATCGGTCAGTTCAGAAGCAATGCTCCCTAATATATATTTTCCCACTTAGTATTTGCTTACTCACTAGTCTAGTAATTGCTTACTTGCTAGTCTGGTAAATCTCAATTCAAGTGTGGAGATAAGAGCAGAAGTTTCAATTAATTCAAATACTTTTTCAAGTTGACTATTGAGGAGGAAAGAAAAGGGTTAAGGTTAATATGTATTGTTTAATTTTACTTTCTTAGAGTAACATGTCTGCCTTTGTCTCTGTTTCTCTGCCTCCCTTTCTCTGTTTCTTGTTACTTTTTGCTCTCTGTACTTCAATATTAAGTATAACGCTACAAACTAAAAATCATGTGTTGTATTGATAGAATTTGAAAGAATAGAAAACTTGGGTCAGTTTGTCTTACTTTGTTTTCCTGCTAATTCAAGTAAATTCTATAGAGAAATACATTAGAAGTAATGTTTACAAGATACAAGACTTCTAATTGTATTTCTTTATTGTTTTTCCTTCTAAAACTCAGAAAATTTCCTTATGTCATTGCATTGGAACAACAGAATGGGTTGTTTTAACAGAAAGTTACCACGTACTTCCTAAATGAATTGCTAATTTTCAAAAAAGTTGAAATTTAATAAAACATAGCAACAAAACATACACTAAATGTAATTTCATCTTTGCTGCTGAAAGTATCATAGGTATTTGCAAAATTATTCCTATCATAGGTTATGCCGGATATTGTTGAAGGCCTGACTATTGCCTACTGTCATACAACCTAAACTTTCCTGTAAGAAAATATAATATAAATTTCTGTAAGAAATGTTAACATGTTGAAGGGCTCACTTTGATTAGATTTTTAAGCACAATGACTTCTATTTTTTCTTGCTGAATGACTTTGTAATAATCTTGATTCAAAAAATAAAATTGGCTGTTAAAAATTTAACTATGTTCAGAAGTTTTTTTCTTTTTTCATATGTACACACGATTTAGAAAATACTGAGAGCCCAGATTATTTTTGGCCCCATAACATATAACAGACATCTTTTCATATCAGTAGATATAGTTCTGTCTTGTTCTTTCAAGTGACTGAATCAATCCCCACTGTGAGCAATTTCCTATTAACAATTTGTTTTTACTTTTCTTTATACTAGTGTTCGTATATATCTATGTTTTCCATAGTATTTTGCCATATATTAAGGCAAAATTCTTTAGGTTCTTAAGTTCACATATTTTTTTCTAATATAAAATTATTCACATTGAATCTTTGTCAAATGAAAGGAAAATTTCAAATAAAAAAGCAAAGACACTTAACACATGAAGTTTGTATATTTTGCAAATGACACATAGTATTTTATTAAATTGTAAGAATATTATTCTTTTATGTTTCATCTGCTTTGGAAGCTGCACTTTCCTTAAGTGAATGTACTACAGATTTATTGCATTGTCGTTTTGTATTCTCTTTAGTGATAAATACAGCGGTTATTATATTTAGGAGTAAGTCCAGTACCGATTTTAGCACTATTTCTGCATCAAAGTGGAAGTGGAGAATGTTACCTTCTAGGAATCTTATTTTAAAAAGTTTAAAGAGAAAAATAGAAGCATATATTGTTACATAACCTAAGTTGGGAAGGGGGTTCAAGGTGTTTGGAAGAATTGACTCTGAAGAATAGGTCAGAGTGAGCTTGGCTGAGACTCTTGTTGCATGAGATGGGGCCTCAGCATGTGCAGAGACCAGAGATGAGAGAGCAAGGTGCTCACAGGGTCTAAAAGGAGTTCAGTGGGGCCGGAGTGGAGTGGAAAGGATAAGAGATGAGACTGGTGAGGGTTCTGCGTGACATTGTGCCCTTTGCTAAGGAGTTTGGGCTTTATCTTGAAAGTAAGGGGAACCATTAGGGTTTAGTAGTACTGTGTCCTCAAATTGTAGTTTGTGAAGGGTCACAGTGGCTGCAGTGCATAAAGAGCAGTTTGGATGCTGGAGAAATGGTGACAGGTTGAGGCTATTTCAGTCAGCCTGAGGAAAGATAATGATGACTTGAAGCAGTCAGGTGACTACTTGAGAGGAGTATCCATAAGTTTTGAAAGGAAAATTTGTAGAAAGAAGTAACAGGAGGTGGTCATTGATTATTTTGACTGAGGTAAGGTAGGAATCTGGGGAGATGGAGGGAGAAGAAGGAAAGAATCAAGGGTTACCTGATAATGTGGTGAATCTTGGTGCTGTTCCCTGAAATAGTAAATGCAGGAAGCTTTTGTAAATATGTATATGAGTGAGTGAATGAATAAATGATCACAGATATACAAAGGCAAGCCATTTGATGGCCGTGGTGATAATGATAGCAATCATTACATCACGAAGTTTGCATTTGCATTATTTTTCTAGCATATTATAAAACTGGTAAGCTTTTTCTCATTTCTTCAACATGCTAGTCTTGCTCCATCTTCCAGTCTGTTTTGGATACATACTTGCTTTCTCTCAGTTAATGCCTTAACCCTCTGGGCAAATCTTCCTTTTCAGTGAAAATGTGTGTTGGTTTCCTATTACTGCTAGAATAAACATCCACAAATTTAGTGGTTTAAAACAACACACACACTTATTATCTTACAATTTGGTAGGCAAACAAACAAACAACAACAACCCCTGAAATGAGCTACATTCCTTCTGGAGGCTCTGGGGGATCATCATTTCTCTAGCTTTTCATGCTTCTAGAAGGCACCTGCGTTCCTTGACTCCTTTTATCTTCAAAGCCAGCAACCTAACAACTCAAATCAGTTTCTTTCTCCCTCCCTCTCCCCCACTCCTTTTCCTTTTATCTTGGCATCTCCTTTTTCTCTGCTTCTTTTATGGCTGACTCTGACCTTTCTGCATCCCCTCTTTTGAGAACTCATATCATTACACTGGGCCCACCAGGATAATCTCCCATTTCAGGATTGATAATTTACTCAATCTACAAGGTCCACAAAGGTAGCATTTTCACACGTTCTGGGGATTAGAGTGTAGACTCTTTGGAGACCATTATTTTGTTTACCACAAATAGATTTAAGATTTAATAAAAATGTGCTTGTCCACTGGGGCAGCCCTATGAATTCCTCCTTGGCCCAACTATTCTATTTTGCTCACTTGGACCCTCTGCTACATACCAGGCTTAGTCATTTTTTTCCTTAGTGATTCCTCTGGTATATCAGGTACCTCACTTGCCCTGCTGGTACCTTCACTAATACTTCCTCTACATATTTCACCTTGATCTTCTTGGGTGAGAGGCAAAATTATTATTTCAGGTCACAACATAAATTAAAAATACAAATACAATAACAACAAAAAACTAAAAGACCTCCTGTCAGACATTTGTCTACTGTGTAACTACTTCCAAGGGTTGCTATCACATTTCCTCTGCAGCAGAATCACTATGGAGAAGAGAGACAATTTTCCTAGAGATTTTTATCATTTTTCTCATGAGAAGTGTTTTCTAAACTTTAGGTTTGAATACCTCTATCAACTCTATTTCCAACAGCAATACAGGAACTTATACTTGGTCAAGCAACAGAAATAACTAAAAATAGGATAAGGCACTATACAGAAAATGATGGGCAGAAATGCTATGTGAGTTTAACAACTAGAGATATAATCAGAGTTAATCTAACCGTGGTGACTATAATGAATACTGTTTTGTCTACTTGAAAGTTGCTAAGAGAATGTATTTTAAGAGTTATCACAAGAAAAAAGTTGTAACTCTGTGGGATGGTGGATATTAACTATCTTATTGTATTAACTAGCATTTTGCAGTATATACAAATATATCATTTTGTTATATCTGAAACTGTCATATGAGAGTGTTGTATGCCAATTCTCTTGCAATAAAAAGGGATATAATCAGTTAATTTAGTCCAATCAGGAAAGGGCTACTGGAAGGAGATAAATCCAAAAAGTGTAAGCCTAGATTGATTAAGATAATGAGGAATTTTTTCAATTATTCCTTCTTTGTAGTCTGCTGATTTTCCCTATCATGTCTAAATGTTGCATTTTCATAGGACTTGCTCTTAGATTCTAATCACTTCTCCATTTCCTTGTCAGATGACTTCATTCTTTCCAGTGGCTTTACTTCTCAAGTATCTGCTGACAATTTCTATCTCCTTATTCTTAGCTCCAGATTAGTCTTTCCAACTGCCTACCTGACATTTCCACACATCACTTTTGACCTACCTTTGCTGTGTTTTGTTCAGACTCTTATCATACTTATCCCAGTAAGTGCTACCACTGTCTGCTCAGTAGCACAAGTGTGAAACCTAGGAGTCATTCTTGACAGTTTCCTCTGCCCTTATATCCATCTCTAACCAATATAAAGTCTTGATTTTAACCACAAAATAGATATCAAATCTGTCCACTTTTATCCAGTGGAAACATTGTCAGCATTCTAGCTCAGTTACCATCATTTGTCACTGGACTGTGACAGTAGTTTCTTAACTCTTCCCTTTCCAGGCTGCTTTTCATGTCATTTCCTATATGCCTTTTTTCCCCCTTTGCCTCACTATTTCTACCTGCCTGTGTCCTATCTTCTTTCTCATTTTCCCTACTTATTCTGTTCCCCATTTCCTTCTCTGATAAACCCATCATTATTTCATTCCTCTGTTTCTCCTAATAGTTCTTTTAAAACTAAGAATTAAATTACGCTGCTCCTTTGACCTAAAACTTTTCTGTGGCTTCTCACTGTACTTCGAATACAATCTAATTTCCTCAGCATGCTGCTGCGTGTGATGGGGCCCTGCCTAACTCCTCAACCCCATCCTCAGCCACGCATTCTCCATGCTTCAGCCATGCTGGCTTCTGTCAGTTCTTGGAATGTGTGAATCTCTTTCTCTGTTTAGTCTATGCAAAAACTATTCTCTATGTATAGAATGATGTATTGGCCTCTCTTTCCCTGGCCAATTTCTACTAGTCTGCAAATTTATTTTTTTCTTTAGCAAAATCATTTCTAATCACACAATCTGAGTCTGAAGTATACTCCTGATGTTTCTATTTGTTATTTTCTTCAAAGCAATATGATTTAACATTGCATGTTCATTCATTTGTGTATTTAACTCTTTTCAGTCTTCCCAACTCGTGTATTAGCTCTGATATAACACACAAGTGTTGTGCTGGTCACTCTGTCTCTTGCCTATAGTGCCTAGTTCAGTAAAGGATGTGAATAAGTGCTTGTTGAATAAATGAATATGTGCATGCTACATGGGAAGCATATTACCTGAACAATGATGTAGCCATAGAAATGAGCAAAACTGATAGGGATGACAATGAGAAGATAGAGTGAATGGAGCAAAAGTGTGTGTTAGGTAGACTCCTGAAGATTTTTATTCTAGCAAAGAGAATTGTTAAGGCACAAGTTCATCTCTGAGTATGCTCCCAATTATGACATGGGTATTTTAAAGCTTTTACTTTCACTTATAACAATATTATTTTTCTCTTAGTAAAAGAAACTTTCCAAATTATGATCAGTGGTTTGAGTACTATTAGCCTTGTTTTCTTATCTTTTTAGTTTGCTTAATCATATTAAAGAACTATAATTATATCTCATTAATCATAACAACTCATTTGTTAAATGCGAACAGTTTATCAGGTACTTTGTATGTATTGTCTTAATCTTTACATCAGTCATATAAGGGAGGAGGTGGTATCCCACTTTACAGATGAGAACTCTGAGGCTCAGATAAGTTAACTATCCCACTGTTGTGTAACTTAAATTATAATGGAACTGGAATTCAAACCAGATGTGTCTGTAACTTTCTATTTCTGCGGTGGTATCTTTGTGTTATGTTATTTTAGTACTGATTTAAAAAATTGAAATGAGTTTGGTATGGATTTAACATTTGTATTTTCTCTTTTAGGCAATTAGGAAATTAAAATTTTTTAAACTGAAAATTATTTTTTAGTGAACAAATCAGAAAGGATGTCTTCAACTATTTTTCTAAAGGAAGCTTTAGAAGTGATGAAATGTATTTTGACATGCAGAAAGGCATAAGACTAGTATAACACCTGTGTTCTAGTTATCTTGAAATAAAAAAAAAGTAGCAGTACAGTTGAAAGACTGAACATTCCTCCACAGTCTCATCTTTCTCCTGCTCCTCAGTGAGCCACTGTACTTTGGCATTTATCATATTTCTGCAGCTTGTATATCTTGGCATTCATCTGGTGGCTGAGTGCTAAATGTATATATGCAATTAATGTGTATTATGCAATTAATACTGTTTTTCTGAAGAAACTTACTTTATTTCTTCACCTTTTTAGCCATTCTTTTCAAAATTGACCTTTGATTAATATCAGGACTGAACATGTCACCCTGTTCTTTTCCTACCTGACTTATAATGAGTTTGAGGATTAAAACTGTACTCAATTTCAGAGTTTACAGCTATAGAATTGAATTGCTGGCATGTGTGATTGATGTTTCTTTCATCATGATCTGAAATCAGATTGGCATAGTCTTATCACAAATAATCTTGCAGCTCTCATACTGAAACTATTCTTAAAATTAGTGGGTTATTAAGCCCAAATCTGGATCAAGTTTCAGGTAGATGAGCAACCTTCTGATTTTCTAACATTTTTCTTAGATTTTAAAAGTTAAGGATGGTATTCTTCACTTGTGATGTCTGCTTAAGCTCCTTCTCTACTGAAATATTCTTAGCACAATTAGAGTATAGTTTGGACTTGGTCATGAGAGGCCTTTTTTTGGACTAAATCTAAGGGAAAGACTTCCCTAAAATTCATAAAGAATTGAAGTAGACTTCTCCAAAGTGACCGCAAAGCAAAGGCAAAACTAAAATAAAGCAAGTAAGTTTCTGATTAAGACACAGCTCCACAACTGAGGTGTTGTCGTTATTTATTATAGATGGGTTTTATAAAAGAATTAGGGAAAGATAAAGAAGAAAATAGTTAAATGAGTAAGAAGCAAAATTGTGATTGTGATGCAGACTGGAGCTAGTTATAGCAAAGAAGCTACTCTTGGGGCTAAATGCCTAAGATACAAAAATGATTTAAAAAGAGAATAGTGAATGACTATTAAAATCAATAACTAACTATTAATATTTGGGACATAATGAGTATTTGTTCATTAATTGAGGATTCATTGATATATTCTCATTAGTTTATAAGTTTTTTTAAAGTGAAAGCATGTATTTGTGTGTACATGATAGCTTTTCATATGAAGACAATTATAACTGATCTGAGTACTATTGTATTTTTTATTTATTGTACTATTTTTAAAGATAATCTGGATGATTATATTTTGTCATCTTAAAAGTAGTTCTTTCCATTACATGAGAATAATAAAAAATATATATATATACACACACACAAGATTCTTCTGCTAAAATTCAAGTGAGTGAAGGTTGTGCACAAATTCTTCATTTCTTTCATAAAACTAATTTTGTTGAATTTTCCATAAAAAGTGCAACAACTAAACATTCTTGTGATAGCTTCTTTGTGAATATGTCACTGTTCTTGATTTGCACACGCCTTATAATTTAGGCCTTCTTTTGTTTTGGGTTGGCAGTTCCAACTGTTAAAGCTCTTGTCTGATTATGTGGGACTCCTTATTTTAATGGGAGCAGCTTCTTTGCTGCATTTTTAAAAAACGGTCTTGGAAGCTTCTTACTGTGAATCTTTGTTGGGCACAAAGGATTATTTATGCTAAAAGAAAATGTATTCCCCACTGGATTTGCTTGTGGGAAGCATAACAAGCTCATTAGTAATCCTCAATTGTACTTTGGCCTTTTGCTATGGTAGAGAGAAGGGAAAATTACATCAAAAAGGACATTCTGCTGTCCTGTGCCTGTTGGTAAAAGAATATGATGTAATATTAGACTTTTCCATTAGGTTTAGATCAAGTTCAACTTTAGTACTAGGAGAAATGTTCCTGAAAGCAAAGTGGTATGTGTTGTTGGCACTGTGCACAAGGTATGTTTGGTACAGCTTAGAAGAGCAAATAACTTTTCCTTGGAAATTGATAGCGTTCTAGCCTCATAAACTATTTTGGTTTTGTTTTTCTTAGAGTTAGTTTTAGTGTGATTTACAATAAAAAAGCAGACTCATATACTATGCAGCTATAAGCAATCAGGAACATTAGGCTTTATGTAATCTATATTATTCTGAGTGTTTTTAGATTCTTTACTTTCCTCTTCAAATGCATTGAAGAATTGTATTAACCTAACTTAATAAAAATTGTATTTTTTTTTTCCTAGTAGATAGCAAGAATAGTAGTAGTTTGGAGCCAAGATCTGTGTTGTTTTTTTTTTTTTTTTTTTGGTCTTTAGCACCTCATGGAGGAAAATAACATGAAAAATTATAGAAAGGCATTGAGTATTGTTTCATAGTTAAAATTGATGTTTATCTTTATTACCTTGTCATCTGACAGAAGTTGCTTATAGTTAAGCTTAGGAATTTATATAAAGGTTCAAATGAATTTATATGAACTCCATCTAAAGATCAGATGAGTGATACTTGACTTTCAGTGTTGTTATCATTTGTATTTACATCATCTTTATATTTTGTTTATAGAGGGAAATTCTGGGAAACTTTTATATGAACTGAGTTTGATGCTTATTTTATAACCAGGTGCTTCAAAAATGACTTTGATTCTAGTGTCAGAAACTACATAAATTAAAATATATTTTAGGTTTTCCTGTTTGAAATCAGGAGTATTTTTATGAAGAAGCTTGGGTGATTATTGAATTCTCTTATTGTCAAATTATCCACTAGAAGAAAAACCTTTAGACTTATAATTTGAGGGTTTGGGGGAGTAGGAAAGCCACCACTATCTACGTATTAATGTTTTCTTCTATTTTCAGAAAAGCAGTTTTATTTCAATATAAATGACCATGCAGCCTGCAATTCAAGTAAGTATTTTTCTTGGAAAAAATATTTTTAAATTATGAGAGTCATTTCATAAAATGACATGATTTAATAAATTATTAACATTATCGTAACATGTTTTTATTGTGTGAGTTTTCTTAAGCATCAAAATTTAATAACTGAAATACTGTATTTTGATTTTCTATTTTCAAAACTGAACTTTTATTTATACTGAATGTTTCTAAGAACTAAACATACCTGAGAGTGTGGATTCATTTTATCTCTACTACCCTGGGAAAAGATTTGGTATATTTTGTAGGTTTTCTCATTACAATTTGATATGTATTGTGGGTTTTGTAGTTAAAAGAGTTTTCAGTGAAAGCAAATATAAGGATTTTTATCTCAGATACATGTACCCTATAATGCCTATAAAGGAGGGAGGGGGTCCAGTGGAGTGTGGAAAAGAATTACTAGGGCTTTTGTAGTAGTCATGGTATGAGACATATTTGAAGAGGTTTGAACCTATAATCCTTAAAACAAATACAGTGCTATAAAACAACATTACCTCAATAAACAGCTGGAAAAAAATCAGAAAAGTAGCTCTTAGGTTTTTTGGTGAGGATTATGAGAAAACTAGAATACTCATATTTGAATGATTTCAGAGTTGGTATTTGCTATGTTATTCTTACAACCTTTTAAGTTTTCTTCTCATGTAAATAGAACAAGATAAAAATCAGATAGAAGGAAGGAGATTGCAAAATTTTCCCTGGAAGACTGAGGACCTTAGGTTCAATGCTTATTCTTCTTTTCTGATTAGTCTTCTCATTCTGCTACTCATATTCTTGCCAGGCACTTTACCTCTTTGTCTTTGCTTCTTTACCTCTAAAGTAAAGCTAATTGTGCTCATTTTGCAGAGTATTTGTGAGGAGTATGTACAAAGTAACTACTTGTAAGTATATTGCATAGTAGGTTCTTCAGAAGTTTGGCTGCATCTTTGTACAACAACCTTATTCAGATCTAGTCTAAAACTGGAGATTATAGCTGTGTCATGAAAGTCATTTCTTTTTATTAAGAAAGAGGCCTATTAAGATAACAGTGGGTGGGGCCTCCCTGGTGGCATAGCGGTTGAGCGCTGCGGTGTGGAGTTGTCAGCAGCCACGAGGCAGGCGAGGTCTGGCGCACCAGGTAGGATTCTCCCCGGCTGGGCGTCGAGCTGGGCATCGAACTCGCGTCGCCCAGCTCGATGCCCAGCCGGGGAGAATCCCACATGTTGCTGCAGACCTTGCCTGCCTCGCCCGCTGCTGCCCTCAGCAGTGTATTTCTGATCTGCCTGTTCTGCTCCCCACTCTGTCTCTGGTGAGCCCTCTCACTGCCCCACGCTTCTGGCCTGTACCCCAGCTTGTATGTATAAATAAATGAATATTTAAAAAAAAAAGATAACAGTGGGTGATAACCTAGCGAAGTTGCTTATGAAATGGCTACAAACAGCTCTGTAATTCTGCTAAACTTCCTCCTATGCTGTGCAACTGTTTCCTTCTACCCTGCTGATAAAGAGTTTTGTTATACCGTTTTTCCTTTTGGGACTTGGGAATGCCTGGAAGTGTCCCAGAAGCTCTTATTCTTCCCCTTTGAGTTCTCCAAATCTACATTTATTATGATCGTAGCTTCTTTATTGTTCAAAACTATTTTTTAAAATCTGATTACATCTATGCATTCTATTTTCATTTGTCTCAGAAATGTCATCAGTTTCCTGTTTTCTTGATACCTTGTTAGAGTGCTTATTATTGTTACATTGACCATATTTTTCTCACTTCTACATTAATTTAATTTCTTAACTTGGTGATTGTTTTCACAGTCTTGTCCTACGTTTCCAGGTAATCTTTTCTGATCTATATTCCCGAGATCCATCTTAAATGATTCTCTCCACAAGCACTCTTGACTTCTCTCATGGAAGTTTTTTTGCTTTTCCCCTGATAAATATGTGAGAACTTTATAGGATTTTCACCTCTTTCTCTCTCTTCTATTAGAGTATTCTTTATTCATAAGTGTGTTACAGAGAGGAGACCCTCCCCCCCCCCAAGTAAATAGCTGCTATCAGTTAGTTTCTTATTAATTTAATTCTTCCTCACTCCCCTTTTATGCCCTTAATTCTGATTCGTGAAAGAGTTCCTTAACCTCTTTTGGGTCACAGTCCCCTTTGAGAATCTGACAAGCCATGAACTCTCTGAGAAAAGACCTACTTGTACATAGGCATAAAATTTTTCCTAAAACAGAAATAGGTTTATGTACTTACTCAAGTTTGCCTATAGATTGCCTGGAGACTGAGAACATCTATAGTATGGCAACTTTCAGCATGTTTGTAAACAACCATTGCACATGCCATTTTTGTTGTTAACATCTAACTTTTAGTGACATTAATGTGATACTACTGGCCCAGCTTATTATATAGTCTTCTGCTTGTAATGATAGGAAAGTCCAAATATTCTTCTCCATAATCTGACAAGAATTAACTTTATTAATGTGTTTCTGTTTTCACACATGATGTTTTTTTGGTCAAAATCACCCTCCTAACTAATAAATATCTCTTCTTGACAAACATTTACATCAATTCTTTTTTTCACTTTTGTCAAATGGTAAAATGCCATTGATTGTAAGATGCCTCTTGATTTTGATGGAACTAAGTCGTTTGTTGACCTTGTCTTCAATAATTCAACAAATATTTTTGACTATCTTGTGCTAAGCATTATGTTGAATCCTGGTACTGTAAACAGAAGTAATATATGTTTATGACGTGAAGATTTACATAGTAAACATTTGCTATCCTGCCTTCAAAATGATGTAAGAATTGAGGGAAATAAATAACATCTTTTTTCCTGAAACTTAATAGGTTCATTTTATATTCAGTTCATCCTCTAATCCCTACCCTGAATTCCTGAAACATGTCCTTCAGATAACTTGTTTCTCTTTGTCTTTGGGCTTTTTATTTAGTTTTGCTGTTCCTGCTTGCCTCTTATGTATATTGGTTTTCTTTGCCCTTAGGGGTTTTTTTTAAGCAGTTTTTCTTTTTATCATCATAGAAGATTAGAAATTTACCAGCCGCCCAATTTGTCTGGATTAACTATAGTGTTGTAATGATTCTTTATTTGGTATAGTAATGTTAGTGGATAGACTGAGGGGCATCCCAAGATTCCTAAATTTTCAAGCTCTAAGTGATTAGAGTGTGTTGCAAAAAGACACGATTCTGAATTGCACATTGCCGTAACTGGCAATACTTGAATGTGGCCTGAGTATTAGATGGTAGTGAAAAGCCTGGCCCCCATATGATAAATCCCCATGTAGATAACCAATCTTTTTGTTGCTGTTGTCCCTCCCTGAGTTATGATGCCTTTCTCAAGTCATTTTGACTTTGACGCCCTGCACTAGGATGTTCCAGCATCATCCCTGATAGACATGACACCTTCCTTATCCAACTCGGGTTGACACCATACAAAGGGCTATCCCCAAGTGTGGCCCCTCCTCACCTTACTTAAGCTCTGACCATTTCTAGCCAAGTCCTGTGAGAACCTTCTTATCACTTCATAAAATTAATACTCCTTTCTGAACAGAGGATTGATAAAGTCTTTAAATAACAATATATTAAAATATATCTAATTGTATTTCAAATTTTTGCAAGTGTTTTGATAGTATGTTTAGATCCATTTTGTTCTAAATTAGGGACTGGCCAGGGAACAAATATTTTTGACTTTGTGGCAAATTGAGGCTATTATTTAGGTACTTATATAATAAAGTATTTGAATTCTTTTAGAAGTAGAATTTTGTTTAAAAATGTAGAAAATATTTTTAGCTTTGGTCTATTGAAAATCAAGTGACAAATGAAATTATTTAGATTAAAAATTTTTTTAGATTAACACCTTAAGTATGATTTAAAGTTCACAAAATTCAATTTAATCATTTATTCATTTATTTATCCATTGTTCAATAACTGTTACTAAGCCCAATACTAGATGATAAAAAGATGTATCTTATAAGGTAAATATCATTGACGTATTTTACAGTCAAAAATGCTGATATTAAATTAATCTCAGTTAAGGAAATTTAATCCGCTAATGAAAAAACTTAATCAGTGAAGGAAAAAAATATCATTTGTTGACTTTTATTCTCTTACAAGTAGAATCTATTCATTACTTAGGGATTCACTTACATTTACCACAGCATTGAATATTAAAAATGTGTCAAGTATCTAGACTAATAGTTTGCTTCTACTTTATATGTTTTCTGTGAACTGCTGCAGTTTGTATATCTGTGTGCAGTCTATAATTTATCATTAAATAGACATGGGGGATGCTGACTTTTAACAAGTCCATGTCCATTTAATTAATTGATGTTTTCTCTAGGTGTGGTTTGGAGATGACCTGCCTCTAAGTCCACGGAGTCCTCTGACCCCCAGACATGGCCCAGGTTTGGCTGATGTTTGTCAGTATGATGAATGGATAGCTGTGAGACATGAGGCCACCCTGTTGCCTATGCAAGAAGATCTGTCAATTTGGTTATCTGGCTTATTAGGTAAGCTTTGGATATCCCAAGTTATATTCTCTTATTCAGTGAATATTTATTGAGAATCTTACTCTAATGTAATGAATGAAAACACTTAATGTTCTTGTTTTCACGCTATTGGGCTGTTGGAAAAGTCATGACGTATTTTTTCTATGTTTTCTCTGCAAAAACGCATCATGACTTTTCTGACAGCTGAGTAGTTGAGGAAATATTCTGATTCATCTTGACCCTTAGGGCTTGAGTATCAGTAAGGAAGTTGGAGGTTTCAAGAAAGATGCCACTAAGCTTTGAAGAATCAACATTTTCATCATTGTTAATATCTTTAAAATAATAGGTCTGATTTGGGAGTCTACAATTTACTGATATTCCCCCCTCCCCTTAATCTTGCGTGAGGATGTCTTGAAGTTTTGAACAGAATATATAATGTTATTAAAATGATTACTGTTCCCGACACATAGAAGGGTAGAGGTGTTTAAAACCTGAAGGGAAGTATCAGGTCAGGAAAATTTGTCATTACATTGCTTTCCTGAGAGAATATGATGAGTGGTCTGAATCTTGTCCCTTGAATTCTTTTAAATACAAAATTTCACGTAGCATTGTAAGGTTTCATGAAAAGGAATATATAAAGCTGACATGTGACCTTCACAAGGTAATTAAAAACATAACAAACACCCATTATAGCTATTTGATATCAGTTTGATGATCTGAAAATTTTTAAAAAGCTTACTATGTAATAATAATGCTTCTAAAGGTGAAAAGCTGGTATCCCCTGTGTTCATTATTGTCTTTAACTTTTAAATTGCAATAAAGTCTTATTTATAATCTGTTTTCTTGTGTAAGCAATAGTAATATGAAGTGAATCAAAACCTAACAGTGCATATTAAAATATAAAACACTTTGACCTTTTATCCCCCTGTGCTTAGATATCACAGATATTTTTGTTTCGGTTCTCTTTTATTTAATTTGATATATTATTTGCTCTTTCTACTGTACCTTTTAAGAGTGAATACTTGGAGTCAGATCTAATACTTTTGTAGTATTTCAGTTATTATCTGATTATAGTAATTAAATTTTAACAATATTGTTTGCATTTACTATTTCTGGAAGAGTTTTAACTTCGAAATATGTATTGGTATTGAAGGTATTGAAGTTAAAGCAGAGAGGTTATTGGAAGAACTTGATAATGGAGTACTGTTATGCCAACTGATTGATATTCTTCAAAACATGGTTAAAACTTGCAACTCTGGAGAATATGGGGTAAGTAAATGTTTGAAAGTAGTGATCTTATATCTTGTTATGTATTAATTTGCTTATATGCATTTCTTATCATCTCTGCAAGAATGTAAACTTCTACCCCAACTATCTATTGGGCTGTCAGAAAAGTCATGAGGTATTTTTTCTGTTTTTCAAGCAAAAATGCGTCATGACTTTTCCGACAACCCAATGTAAGACCTTTGATAATTTGCCTAATCTTTTTGAGCATTTCTGCAGAAGGATTCTTACTTGTAAAATGGAGATACTGACTTTTACCTTGTAGGATTTGTTTGTAAAGATTCGGGAAAATTAAAGGAGATAATATGTACATGGAGTTTAGCTTAGAGCCTGGCACATTGTAAATATCTAGTAGCTAGCTCATCTTGAGAACAATAGTAGCATTTTGTTTTCAGGATTGTTGTGAGCATTAAATGAGAAAAGAATTTGTGATGGTTCCTGGCACATAGTGAAGGGTCGTTGTCCTAGTCTTCATCATCATCATCATCTCTGTATTTTCCATATGTTGTCTTGGTGGTAGATTCTATACATATTGTTTGAATAAATAATTTTTTTACAGTTTCCCTTTGTTGACCCTGAAACTGTTACTTGAAGTTTAAGATAAGTTTTCCTCTGTTTTCATGAAACATGAGTGTTTTCCTGAGTGTGGGTTCTGGATACTCACATGGTGTTGGTGGAAATAGAAGATGATACCCTCTTTCTAGGGGACAGTAGGTGATACAGATAATGTTGAAAATAAAACACATCCTTTGATACATAACGTAATTCAACTTCCAGGAATTTATTCTAAGGAAATCACAAATGTACAAAAATTAGAAACAATCCAAATTATCATTATAGAAGTTGTTAAAAATTAATTATGGTGCCCAAATAGCATGGAATATTACTTATTTACTAGAAATAACTATTTCAATCTGTTATTTCTTACCCTAAAAGATGCCTCACAACCATCTACTGTTGTATACATGCATGTGTAAATACACACAAATGAGATTGCAGAATAGTTTGTGTGATATTCTTTAGTTACAGATGTGTGTATTGTGCATAGAGATGTCTTACTAAAATGTGAATGAGAGGAAACTGTCTTGTATTTGGCTGGATTGATTTTTTTTTGGGGGGGGGCAGTTCCATATATTCTTTTTACAATTAGAAAAATCCACAAAGCTATTTTAATCCTGGAAAATAATAGTGACAGGAAGGATATACAAGGTACTGGTAATAGTGGTTATCTCTAAGGAAAAAGAGGAACTGAGGGCTAGAAGTGGGAGAAAAACATACTCTACTATGCCTATTGCGTTTTTAAAAATCATGTATATGAATTGTTTATTCAAGTAAATATTGAAACTAAAACAAAACTGAAAACCCCTTAACCTCATCAGGATTTTCTGCTCTTTGTGTTGATTGGCAAATAAACTAAGATTCTGTAAAACTTTGACTTAAATTTTCAAAGAACTTGAATTATGAATTTGCTAGTACTTCCTTATTTGAAAGTGTCCTCAAGAAACTCAGAACTACTTTATGAATCTGCAAATATAGAAGTAAGTAAAAATGAAGTTGTGTGTTAGCCTTTAAAATAGAATAATTTCTTTTATAATGAACTATATATGGAGAAACATGTTGAAGAGATGTGCTTTGGAGTTACTAGGCTGTCATTTTTTTATTTTAGTTAAGATTTTTATTATTTTAGAAAGAAAGCAGTTAGAAATGTTTGATCCTGCTTCTAATTTTGAACAGACTGTTTTCTTAGAAATCGTTTCTGGAATATACTTAAGGGAAAGTAAAATGCCATAATTTTTGAAGCTTTCTTTTCCACCAAAGTTGTGTATTTTTTAGATGCATTAATGCACTGAACATTTACTTAGTAATGTTAAAATGGATATCTAAAAAAAAAAAAACCTTGATGCATTTTTTGAAGTTATTATTTTGTCTTTTCCAGAATTTTCCAATGAGAAAAGTGCCCTGTAAGAAAGATGCTGCCTCAGGTTCATTCTTTGCTAGAGACAATACTGCCAACTTCCTTCACTGGTGTAGGGACATTGGGGTTGATGAGACTTACCTCTTTGAATCAGAAGGTTTAGGTAAGTGTTGTTGTTTTGTTGTGTTTGAGGTTTACTAGCATATTTCTGTATACTTCTAATTTTTTCTTTCCAAACATGGTCTCAATACCTTATCTTATTTTCCTAGAAATTTGTATACTTTAAATATGTGAAATAATTGGAGAATCAGACTCAGCAATCAAATATATTAAGCTTTCCATGTATAGTTGATGATCTAATATATCTAGAATGCTTTAAAAATATTTTACTTCCTTAATTAGTTGACTATGGGGAGATGCTAATGTTTTACTGATTAATGTTTTTATTATTTTGAACTACTTGTAATTTCTTTTTAACTATATAATTACAGAAATAACAGAAGGCCAGATTACATATGCTCATGGTGTTTAGATTTAAGCATCAACTGCCAACTTGATTATTTAAGTGGATTAATGTTTTTGACAATTCATTTTGAAAATTCATGCTCTACTGAAGAATCATTGACATATTTTCTCTTTTCCTTTAAATCAACAGAAACATCTGTGCAGTGATTAAAGTGGAAGCTATTCAAGTTTTAGACTATGTATATATTTCCTCAAAGCATTTATTACACACACACACACACACACACACACACACACACACACACAGAAATTGTAGAGTTATGTTAGGAATGGTAGTATATCAGGAGGTAGGGGCTGTAGGAAGAATAGTCTGCCCTGATAGAAGTATTTTTTCACTGACATTGTTTAGGATTGCTGGTTCACAGTAAAAATAAAAAACAGACTGACTTTTACTTGGTTTTATTATTGTTTTAAAATTCTCTACTATGTATACCTTTATTTGCTGCACACAAGGTAAGCTGCTTCCACTGCTGCTTATTTGACATACCTCTGGATATTCTTATCAGTATAGAATAAAAAATGTAATTTGCATCCTGCTTTAATCCAGCTGTGCTTGTTAATACTGACTGTATTATACTGTAGTTGATTTTAATGGTATATATAGCCTCTAGAAATCAAAGATAAGAGGAAACACTTTGAAATCTCTAGCTTCCAGTTTACATCTTCCAAGCTATAAGATTGTTGTGCACTTCTCCTTCTCAATAGAATTTAATCTTCTGACTGTCTTAAAGGTCCGTCAAGACAAAATAAAGCACTGTTATTTACATTAATTCATTTCTAGGTATTGAACTGATGAACTATTATTCTTGTTTTCTAAAGGTCTTAGAGGTGAATGTCTTAATTTTAAAAAATTATGGAGATGATAATCTGTAGCAAAAATAAAAATGTCTTCTGAGTCTCCTAGTAAACCTATTATCTTTAGAATTCTTTAACTTATTCCATTTCAGAAATATATTTCCCTATTTATTTTTCTCCCTTAAAATATGTGATCTTATTCTTTCAAAGTTTTGCACAAAGATCCAAGACAAGTATATCTATGTCTTCTTGAAATTGGTCGAATTGTGTCAAGGTATGTGTTCCACAATAATTCAAAATTTTAATGTCATAAATGTTTTTAATTTAGTTTTTTTTTTAGCTAAAACACTTCTCTATAAATAAAAATAATTTTAGTGGAAATAAAAGCTTAATTTCATATTTGTTCTTTCCTTTTTTAATTTTGTCATTTCATAAATTACTCCATATGTCAATATCTGTTTGCTCATATAACTTGCCTTCATTTAATATTAAACTGTAAAAATGGTAATTTAAATTTTTTAGGTTAAGAATAGAATCAGAAAAAATATATAAAGAAAGAGCATGTCGTCTTTTAGCAGGTCAAGACATGTTCTCTAAACACAAAGAGGACCCAATAAGGAGGCTGAGCCTTGGGTATCCTCCGTACCCAGCTCAGCCTCTTCTTGACTCAAGAGCTGATTTTAAATGCCTTTCAGAATCCCCAGCTGAAAGTTGGGAATATCCAGTAACCCAAAGATAATCTGTAATCGAAGATTATAATATGAAGTTTTGGCAATCTGTGGGACATTAGAAAGCACTTCCAGATAGTCCAGTTGGTAGAAGAGATCTATACAGATTTAACTTTAAAAATAAAAGCTAACCTATTTTAATGTTCAAGAAAGTGCTTGGATCAGATTTGGCTTGAATGAGGAAATCTCCTAATTGGTTTTTCAGATATGGGGTTGAGCCACCAGTGTTAGTAAAACTTGAGAAAGAAATTGAGCTAGAAGAAACCTTACTTAATACTTCTGGGCCTGAAGATTCCATCAGCATTCCAAAATCATGTTGTCAGCATGAAGAGCTACATGAAGCTGTAAGTAACTGACATACTTTCTTTCAGCTATGATGTATCAAAGTATCATAGTTTGCCACAAGTAGTAGTGTATTTAGAAGAGTTTCTTCCTCATAATACAAATACCATTGCTAATTTTCCACTACCTGGTGAGTTCAGGGCACTATGTTAAAGGTGGTTTTTTGTTGCTTGTATTTCATGAAGAAAGATGTGCAGTTGAGGAATGATGGGACATATAGGCTAGAAGCCATGAAGGGTGCTGTAAGTCACAAGAATTCACTGATTCAATTTTTAAGGAAGTAGTCTTATAATCTGATTCATAGCCTATGAATTTTGTTCTCATGGGTATATAAAGGTTGTATTTGTTTTATTGCAACAATCTAGGCATAAGATGATGACAGTATGAACTTGAACAGCTATAGTGAGGAATGAGTAAGGGGAACAAGTAACAAGACATTTAGGAAGTAGAATTAGCAGGAATACTAATTCTGATAGAGAGAGAGAAAATGTGGAATAACTATGAATACATTTATTGTTCACCTATACATATGTGATCTACAGAAATCTTGGGGTCATGTTTAAAATAAGAAACAATTATCTGATTAATTTGCAGTGACATTAAGAAGTACGCAACTGTAGTTCTGTATTCTGATGAAGCTTATTGGATAGATAGTGACCAAAATAAATACCTCTTTTCATATTATTTTGGTTAATTAATGTGTAAATGATTCTAATCATTGTAAACTTTTTTTTTATCTAAGTTCAGTTTACTTTTAGCCATTTTATACACATGGCGTATGTATGTATGTATGTGAATGTGTATACACGCATGCACACACACTCAAGCTGAACAAGATAAACTTGATTGAATGACTTACAAAAATTGGTTCTATTTATGGTCATGTTATTTTGTTAAGTGCATGATGGAAGGAGATAAATTCTGGATCCTTCTGAACAGACCCTGGTGAATCCACATGTCTCCATTCATTTCAGATAGATCATTAAGAGAATCATAAATTTTGGTTGGTGTTCAGCTAAAGTGGACATATCTGAGGAGGCTTTCCTTAACATTATTCCTAAGTCAAATTAAATGAATTTGTTTAGATATACTCTCTATGACAACCAGTTGAGAAAAATATTGATGGCCTTGCTTTCTCAAAAATGTAATTTTGGGGCCTCCCCGGTGGCGCAGCGGTTGGGCGCTGCGCTTTGGAGCTGTTGGCAGTGGCAACGCGAGTTCGACGCCCAGCCAGGGAGAATCCCACATGGCGCGGCAGACCTCTCCTGCCTTGCCTGCTGCTCCCCTCAGCAGTGTATTTCTGATCTGCCTGTTCTGCTACCTGCTCTGTCTCTGGTGAACCCTCTCGCTGCCCCACGCCTCTGGCCTGTACCCCAGCTTGTATGTATAAATAAAAAAAAAAAAATGTAATTTTAAGAAAAACAAAGTAGTTTCCATAGTTGTTAATGTGCACTTTTTTTTCCATTATATTTCAACATATATTGTCACGTAATCAACTTATTTTAATTTCCATGTTTTAAATATAGAATTTTGAATTTCATTTTATGTTTAGTCTAGTCTTATCATTTTTTAAGATGTTTGCTGTAATTAGAAATTTTGAAACTCTTTGAGAGATTGAAGTAGGGTTTTTTTAACCTCTCATCTCTTTAGCAGAAACAATGTGAGCACTTTTAGAAGAATACTTCTTGAATTGGATTTTTAAGTATTTTACCCAATTTTGGATGAATAAACATGCGTCTGTCTTGCTATTTCAGTAATGACTTTGGAAGGAATCTAGATATTCCTGCAACAATATTAGTTTAGCACAGTGTTAAATGACAGGTTAGAATTCCAGCTTAAGCTTTATCTGCTCTATCTTTACTATGGCACAGATGTGATATATTAATTCAAGGTTTTAAACATTTCAAGTTTATTAATGAGCTCATATTTTCCCTCTGTCTAGTGAGTATGTTTTGAATTGACTCCAGTGTTACTCGCTTTCACAGACTTTCTCTAGTGATCAGTGAGTTCACCATGAGCCTGACTGCACTTCAGTAGATAGAGTCACTCACACTTCATGACTGCTGGCTTTTATGTTAGATTAGCTAATGTCTAGTCCCAGTATTTAAGAGTAACTGAAAGAGAAGGGATTAAATAGTTAAAATGCCAAACACCCTATGATTTCACTTATGTGTGGTATACAGAGAAAAATAAACATATACTAAATAATATACTAAATAAAGCAAAAATAAACTTTTAGACTCTAAGACCAATTAGTGGTTGAAGGAAAGGGGGAAAGTGGGTTAGGTAAGCTGAGATGAAGGGGACAATGTATGGTGAAGGATAAAACTAATGTTTATCAGTGAACGTAATGTACTGTATCCATAAGTTGATTTTCAATAATGCACACCTGAAACTTAGTTAATGTTATAATGAAATGTTAGTTCAATTAAAAAAAACAACAGAAGTTGCAAAACAATGCAATCTGTAATGACATGAGTAATGATTTCTAATTTCTCAATTAATCCTTTGTCTCAATCATGAAATCAGTTCCTTTTTTTTTTTTAACCTTCTATACATGAGTTAATTTTGGGGAGTAATTAAAACTAAACTGATCTAGATATCAGCATAATCTAAAATAAAATGGAGAGTCTTAAAAATTAAAAAAATACAGGGCCTCCCTGGTAGCACAGTGGTTAAGCACTGCACTGTGGAGCTGTTGGCAGCAGCGATGTGAGTTTGATGCCCGGCAGGGGAGATTCCTACATGGCGTGACAGGCCTCTCCTGCCTCACCCACTGCTTCCCTCAGCAGTGTATTTCCGTTGATCTGCCTGTTCTGCTCTCCACTCTGTCTTTGGTGAACCCTCTGGCGACCCCACACCTCTGGCCTGTACCCCAGCTTGTATGCATAAATAAATAAATCTTTGATAAAAAAATTTAAAAAATGCAATCGTGAAATGTGGAAAATGGTTTCTTAAATATAGATGTATTTTGTTCTTATGTATGTGGTGAATTTTGCATACCACTGGGTGAAAATGCAATGTGGTGTAAATGAATAGTTGAACTGTCTTTGAATTCTTCCTTTTGAGTTTGCATTTCCCACGTGTCAGATAATATTGCATTTCAATATTAAACAAAATACTTTTTGTAATGAGTACTTTATTTCACTATTTTTAATCTTAGGTTAAACATATTGCTGAAGACCCTCCTTGTAGTTGTTCACATCGATTTTCTATTGAGTACTTATCTGAAGGACGGTACCGACTAGGGGATAAAATCCTCTTTATAAGAGTAAGTCCTCCATTTATATTCTTCTTATTTATAGATCTTGTTTCAGAATTGGATCTATTGCTCTATCAATCTCATTTTGCTCCCTTTTTACTTTTTAAAAAATTGAATACAGGGTTTTATTAACAGAAGAATTTTACTATATAGGAAAAATATTGAGTACTTGTTTTTATGAGTATGGGTTTAGGCAAATGCCTTTAATACAGCAAACAACTAACTACAGAATAACTAAGACTGTTTAGGTGTTGACTGTCACTGGAGGAAAATTATATACCTTAGGTAACTTACTCCATTTTTTACATTTTCTAAAAGGGAATGATTTTCTATCATAAGAGAAAACCACAGCTGTACATTTAATAAGATTAAGTAGAAAAAATAGACATTGCAGTTCAATATATATTCTGGTTTTGATTGAACCAACATCAGTCTATATACCAGTGTGCTGATGTATATATTCATTTCTTTCCTATGTCCCATTTGCAGTCCACAACTGATTGATAGTCTCCTTTGCTGATAAGAAAATTAAGTTTCATTTCTTCTGCATTCTGTTCACATATGATGCAAAGCAAAAGCTGTTTTAGTCCCAATTTGGAATATAACATTAAACATTTAAAATAAAATTTCATCATCTGCCTTTTCTTTTGTTACATATATTATCATTAACTCCCCATACCCCAAACAGCTCACACAGAATCACCTATGTGTATGTTCTCTTTTTAAATTAGCTTTCTTTTTTAAGACCTTGATAAATGATAGCACACAGAGCATCAGATTTAGAGTTAAAATTTGCAGGACAATCTCATACAACAGTGCAGATTTTCTTACTGAATTGGATCATGTCCTGGGATGCAGCTTGGGCTGCCCTGGCAGAGCAGTGGTGCTTTATGTCTTAGACACACAAAAGCACCATTTGAGTTGGGACAGTGTGGGTATTTGAGGCCAGGCCAGCCTGTGTGATTTGGGCCAGTTTCCTTAATCTATCAGTCATAATCTTCTCATCTGCAAAGAATATTATAATAATAAATTATATTACAGATTTTGAAATATTAAATCGATATACATATGAAAGTAATTTATTAAATGGTACTGGACAAATTTTAGTCATTTTTATCTTTTCCATAATTTTTTCCTTTATTATGAGGCATTTTTTCTGTAAGTCCTACTTCTTCTCTCCCTCTCCTACCTGCTCTTCTTTTTCTTTTCTTCTTCAATATTCAATTCTTTACTAAGCAATATTGCCCTTGGAATTTTGTTTTTTAGTAATTTGATTTTTAGTATGCAAATTATGTGTAATTCAATGTGAATTAAATTTTTTATCTTAATCATACAAGGAGACTCAATTTATAGTGATGTTGGCAAATCATCTAAATTTTATAGTACATAAACATCTTAAATTGTGATTACTAATGAATTGTAATTATGAACCTTAACAATTTAACTTATTTTGTTACTTTCTTTTGGGGGAAAGATGCTTCATGGAAAACATGTCATGGTTCGTGTTGGTGGAGGCTGGGATACCCTTCAAGGATTTTTACTTAAATATGACCCCTGTCGAATATTACAGTTTGCTACACTAGAACAAAAAATTCTAGCATTTCAAAAAGGAGTTTCTAATGAAAGTGTACCTGATTCACCTGCCAGAACACCTCAGCCTCCTGAAATGAATCCTTTGTCAGCAGTTGATATGTTTCAGAAACAGAAATCAAAGCCTTACACACCATCTGGTATTCTAAAGAGCAAAGAAAAGCAGGCACATCCTCCAGCTGTGTTGCTGCCTGAGTCTTCCTTGTCAGGAGGTAATCTGGGCTCTGTGTCAGTTCGTTCTAAATTGCCAAAGTCTCCAGCAGCATCTTCTCATCTCAAACTCAAATCTTCAAAAGGCATTGCAAAGAAACCACACACTCCTTCAAACAGTGTATCATCTTCCCTTGCTTCTTTAAATCCGGTAGGTAAAAGCACTTCTTCAGCTTCTTTAGCAAGCAATGTACATTGTGTATCTGAGTCATTGAGTAAATGTATCTCATCACCCAATATTCACAAGGCCAAGTTTATTACAGTCCAGAATTCAAGAAATGTGCCTGAGTCTACCCTGTTGCCTAAAAAGTGTTCTGGAAAAACTGAACCGAAGCATTTGAAACACGATCATCTTTCTTCCAGGGATAATGCAGTATCTCACTCAGCTGCTCATTTAAATTCATCATCAGAGTGTCCAAAGCTACCTAAAGCAAATACACATCTAAGGCCTAGACATTCACCTTTCCATTCACCTACAAAAACGACAAAGTCTAGCTCCAAAACTATAACCGCAGCTGTAGGAACACAGTCCCAGCCATCTGATGGAGCCCTGCAAGCGGGAGACATGCCAGGACAGAAACTTAAGTCAGCCTTGAACTTAAACCAGCCACTTTCAGTATCTTCAGTTGATCCTGCAAAAGCAGCACAAGAATTAAAAGATAAAAATACGGTTTCAGTTGCCAAAAAGCAGCCCCAAAATAAAAATACATCCCAGAAGACAGGACCCAGCTTCTCTAAACCTCCTGGCCGTACCCCACTGTCCATTGTGAGTCTTCCCCAGTCTTCCGCCAAAACACAAACTGTACCAAAGTCAGTGCAGACTGCCACTAAGAGCCAATATTCAGCTAGAGGGCCTCCAGAAAGTGGCAAAACTCCATCTTCAACCAGGAAGCCATCCTCATCTGGTAAGGAAGCAGTTAGTGGAGACAAAAAGCCTACTGCAAAGAAAAAAGAAGATGATGACCATTATTTTGTTATGACTGGAAGTAAAAAACCTAGAAAATAAATGTAAATAAATGTAAATCTATCATTTTAAGAAAACGGAAAAGGAAGAGTGTATGCTAGCATCACATCATCAAAGTTTCTCCTCTCTGTGTTTGTCCAAATAGATATAGACATTAGGTACAATAAGATGGGGGTAGGAGGTCCGGGGTGGAGGTAGAGGTTAGGCGGAGGAGAGGGCTCATCAGATTCACACATGTGATTCACCTGAAGATACCCTTTGAGGCAGACAGTGATACAATCACCAGAAAGTTCTTACTAATAATAGACATTTATATGATTTTCAGTCCATACATCTTTGTTAATGTCCTTCCTGTAAGGGAAAGCCAAATAACACTACTAGAATTATACCTATAGTTGTTATATTTTTAATATGTATTAAATATGGACGTTATATACCTGCTAGTAGCAGCAGTGGCGCACTTAATATTAGTTATTTCATTTAGTAAGAATCAACCGTTTAGTACCTACAAAAGATACCTAATTTAATTTCCTGATCACAATTGCCTGATCTAACAATACTAAGTACCAGTGGCTGCTACTGATTAGCTTGGTATGACTTGGTTTGTTAGTATTCTTATTTTTTAAATTTAAGCTTTCCAAGTAGAAAGAACTAATTTTTTAAAAACTGGCTTATATTAACATTGTAATGTTTGTTACCAGTATTTTTGGTAAAAGAAAATAAGACATAAACTTTGAATAGAAACTGAAATTTAGTAGAAAAACAAGATTTTGCATCTATTATAAGAACTTATACCTTATATTTCTAGATGAATGTTACAGAATGTGAAAGGGAAAACTGATTGAGTAGCTTTTACATATTAAAAATTCTCAGTGATGTAATTTCCTACAAGCACGGGAATTTTTACATTAAAATAATGTGTTTTAACGTCAGAATCATGTATTTACAATCTCAAAATTAAGGTGATACTAAAGAACCTTAGAATGTTGCTACATAAAAATTCTATCGTGATTATTTTTTCTTCTTTAGGTAGCACAATGGTATCAATTAAGTTAGATTCTTTCAGTTACATTAATTTTCTTTAATAATGTCATGCTACCTTTGGTTTTCCAGTAGCAAGTGGACAGTATGTATGTGACATTATCTGCTCTGTAGGCAGATTCTTCCAGAAACATAACCAGATCAGGCAATGACTGCATGGACTCCAGCAGTTTAAGATGGTATTTATAAATTGTTTGGGTGGGTTTTTTTTTTTTTTTTTTTAGATTGTGGCTATTTAAAAAATTAGTAATGTACTTCCAGAAATTTTTAGGTTGTGTAATAACTTTACAGTATTATTAGTTATCACAGGTAATTAAATGTTTCCTTATTTTAAACTAAAGTGTTTTCTAAAGGTTTATACAAATGTGCAATCATAGAATAAGTATTTAAACTGACTAATGTTCTGGAGATGATAAAGCAAGAAAAGTGTATATAATTAGTGATCTTTTGTCTGAGGAATACAGTTAAAGTCAGAGATGCACACAGGGTAATCTTTTGGGAATAATTGATGCTTCTCTTGAAGGAGATAGTCATCAAATATTTGTTTTAGTTTTGTTGTTCCTATGGACATTGAGAGGGATATTTACATCTTTGGAATGCAATCAGTGCTCAAGAAGTGCTGAAAGCTTTACAGTTTTAGTGATCATAAATGTTAGTGCATCTTTCAAAGACAAAGAATTTGACCTTCAAGAAGGAGTTTATTCCTTGTAAGATGAAACACTATTTCTGTGTCAGTAACTTTTAGAATTTTTTTCTCTGAATTATTTTTATTGTAGTAATGCTGTATATATTGTATTTTAGGGCTGCAGGTTCACATCTCTTCAAATGTATGTTACCATACCACACGTGCCCTCTACCAAAGCACTCATAATCTTCCACCATAATCCACTGGGTCCTTTCTTCTCATTTTTCCCATTCCTGACTCTCCCCTTCTGGTAGCTTCAGTTCTATAGTCAGATTTCAAGGGTCTTCCAGTAGTTTGGTTGGTTCTGTTACATTTGGGTTTTTTTTCCCCAGGGGTTTTGAGCCATCAAGTGGGGTGAATTCCTCCACTTCCTCATTATGTTTGGTGCTCTCTGTTCATTTCCAGGGGTTAATAAGCTCTCCAGTTTCCCTTCCCAGTCTTGCTATGAAGATCTTGTGGTAGAATTGAAGGTTGCAGGCTTAGGGTGTCAGCCTTGTATGCTATGCTTTCTGTTGTATTGACTGAAGCCTTGTCACCAATCAGGATGACTAGAGCCTAAGAGCCAGCACAGATGATAGCCTAAGAATTCAGTGTGTGGGGTGGGGCTGAGGAAATGGGACCTGAGGTGGTTACCACTGTAGAATGTCTGAGGTGAAAGCCTCTCTGTGTACTGCAGTTGCTTGAACTTTTCCAGTGGTTTCTGTTGCTCTTTTTTGTGGGGGCACTGATCTTCAAATCTTCCATTTGTTTTCAAAGTCATGCTGGTTTGCTGTGCTTGTGGGGGAAGAATGAGGCAACTCTATCATCCTGCTAGTCAGCCATCTTGCCCCTCTCTCAGTAACCTTTCAAACTTAAAAAAAATAAACGGTATTAGTCGACCTATGACTCCAAGTAGATTTTACAGTGTATAAACAGTAACTTTTTTTACAAAAATATTTCCCTTTAGTAAAGATTTTTACATATGTTAAATGGGAAAAAATTAAAATGCTTATAAACAGTCCTAAATGAATTTTTACTATTTATCTTTCAGGTCATATAATTTCTTCAAAATATGTTCATGTTCTTTGGTGTTTTCAAAAGTAGGTCTTGATTTAAATGGGACTCATCGGTTGATCCTAGCGCAGAAGTGCATATAGAGTCCAGATTCAAATTGAGCAGTAGTTTCTTCTAGATCTCAAGTTATATTTATTTCCAACTCCTGCTGCATATTGGTCAACTAAGTCTCCGTGCTTTTATTTGAAATCTGTGGTGTTAAGGTAGAAAGAGAAATCACTGAATCTTCTCCTAGACTAGGATGTCCTTTGAGCACTAAAATGGTATTATTAACATAGCTAACATAGATGGTCCTGGCCTCAGAGGAAGATTGCTAAGTAAACATCTGTTTTGCTGTTTCTTCATAGGGAGTTTGATATTGATCTCTGCTAGCCTCTCATTAGTTCTGTTTAGTTTATTTGCCAGTGATTTTCTAACTTAATTCTTCTAGGCAGAGTTACTTGTGTTTTCCTAATTCTGCTTTATTAGAATCTTCTTGAGATGTTTTCATTTTGGAGAGTTCAGATTCCAGATCTTTAATTTTTAGTTCCATTGATGTCTTAGTAAGCATTATAATTCTGTTTTCAACCACTCTACGTTTTCTTGAGATGCTTCTTAGTAACAACAACTTTTATGATGAGAAATCGTTATCAAACTCAAGATGTTTGTCACTTTGGAGGTGCCCCAAATAAACCAGACACAAATTTTTTGTTGGTCAAAGTTACCTTCATTGGAGGTACTTTCGTTACATGAAGGTGAAGGAGGAAAAAGGGCTTAAGTGCCCACAGATTGCCGCTCCAACTAAGGAGTGGGTTTTTAAAAGAAGGACTTTTAAAGGGTTTTTAAAAGAAGAAAGGGCAAAAATGAGACAAAGGAATACTTTGGTAATTGGGTGTTGGAGATGCTGACACTTCCACATATGTCACAAGTTCAGAAAATGGTGGTTCGGCAACTCGTGGAGATTTTAGTATGCTAATGAAGCTGGAAATAAACTATTGCACATGTTTTGGATTTTTTATGATCTAGTGGGCTATCCAAACTGCATAGGGGTGATTGGTACCTACTTATTGGAACAATATAGTTTTTAATTATACATTGTTGTCTTTGAGTAAATCAAACTGGGACAGCTTAGTCAGACATTGTCCTTGAGTAAGTCAGAGCTGGTCGTTCGTAAGGGGCCTCCTTTCAAACAGTTTTGCTTTCAGTAAATCAACCAAAGTATCCTAGCCACCATGCTGAGAGTCAGTAAGCAGAGGTCTTAACTCTGCTTAACTCTGCTTAACTCTCCAGTATTCTGAAGCCCTGTAATTAACTGTCTTCACCCTTTGTTTAATGGTTCTCTGAGATCCTGGTTTGACATCAGGAATCTTGGCACAAATTCAAGAATTTTTTAAAATTAGATGTTAATTTATAAATGGCTCTAATTTTCATCAGTAAGAAAGTTCTCCAGTTATATTTATGTTTAATTAATGTTTATATATAGCTGACACTTCTAAAATAAAGGTTTAGATTTTATAAATAATGGCTGAAAGACACTCCTTCAAATATGTTGTTAAATGCTCTTGCCAGTATTTCTAATCATGTTCACAATTTCTAAAATAACTTTCACATTGTGCAATTGGAAAGAAATTTTATTAATAATGCAAAATTTTAAAATATTTTTTGTGTTTAATATTAGCAAAATAAGTATTAAGCTTACATTACTGAATAACCTGGGAGAAGTACTAAATGTACATTTTCACTATAAAATGGAATCCTTATTTTTCTTCACTATAATTTGTTAATGTGACTAATGTATCCTTTTAATCTTCAGAGAAAATGAAATGTGGACTATTTTCACCTTGTTTGAGTTTACAATAGGTGTTTAAGGCTTGTATCTTCACAATGCCTTATAGTCAATTAGATGACCTGTAACTTTCCTCTCCTCATTGAGTTTATAATTCTTTATGGATGGATAAGGAAAATATTTTGAGAAAAACCTACTGTTCCTTCTACCAATTTTTCCATCTTAAAAAATCTCTTCTTTAAAAGGATACAATAACATTGTTAAGATACATTCTTATAATCAGGCCCACTAATGGACTCCATTTCAATACAAATTTGTGTATTTTCTTTTCTTGTGCCATGGTATTTGTGTCAGATTTGACCTTTTATTTTCCCAAATATTAAAATTTAAACATGTATACCAGTTTCTCACTTTGGATTTCTTTGTGTGTGTTGTGTGTGTGTGTTGTGCTTTCGGTTTATTCTCATCACTTGTTTCATGTGAGAAATGCATATGTGAAGCTTCATAATTTGGGAATAGTTTTCATTGTATTGTTACTTTAAATGCCATTTCCATATTTGTGGAATTTATTTCACTGTTCCTGGGGTATCATAAGGCTTGTCATTAAATATTAGTAATTGTTTACCCAAGTGACTGTATCTATTACAAATTTATCCCAGTAAGACTAGACTTATATTTAATACTTTCTGAGATAATTGAAATAATTTATCAGTTATTAAAACAGAATTCTGTAGGTCACACAAGTATTGTATTTACTACTGACAGTAAAATTTTCTAGTTCCTATAATTCATTTTTAATTTCACCGATGGATTCGGTAAGATATTCTTGAAATACTTTTCTCCTCTATACTTATGATTAGAGCAGATCAATTACAGAAAATAGTTAATTCAGTAAGTATTTCCTGTAGTATTTCCTAAAAGAAAAAAAATTGTCTCCTAGACAAAATTACTATGTTTTCCAACCATTTGGGAATGTAAAATTTTTTAAATCATTTTATGAAAATTTGGGGAATTTTAGGAAAATATTAAATTTGCCAATAAATCTGAAAAAATAAAGATACAATTTATTATAGTTGCTTTCCTATAAACATACTGGTTTATTCTTGTACCACTCCCCCCCATAATAGGACTTAATCTTGAAATGTACTTGCAAAGATTTAGTGGTAAGAATGTTAATCATACTATATCATTAATATTGGTAGAAACTTAACACATACCATATAGCCATTAAATATGGTGTAGGCATTGATTTATCTTAAAAGAAGAACGTATAATGATGAATTGTTTTAAGAGAACTTGGTTCAAAAAATATATTTCTTAATTTTCTACATATAGTCAGGAACAGCATAACTGTTGCCCCATATATGGGCCCATAGTATTTATCTGCTGTAATTTAACCTCTTGTGTCTAATCTTTTAGGCTTTCATATCACGTGTAAATTATTTCATAATTTTTATACTGGAATGAACAAATGTAATGGAATAAACTAATGTTTAGTGTGACTGTTGAAGACCTCTAGTGGCCAAATGTGGCCATGTCAAAACACTTGCATTGACTCGAATTACATTGGTCAACAAATTTTTACAAGAGTATGTTACTGAAATAAAGTTAGTCATTTCCTATCAATTTCTATGTGCTCAACATGAATATGACAGTCAAATTCTAATTTTGGCTCTAGTTTCTTTGTGTAATCTGCAATAGATGTTTATATCACGAAATGCATGTCAATAGTAATAGACCTATGGTTAATACCTGTAAAAAAATCAAGTCATAGACTACTACTTAGATTTCTTCGCTTGTCTCTTGTACAGCTGTTCAGGAATAGAATAGATGGAAGATGGTTTCTATTGTGCAAAAGCAAAGCCTTAAGACTCAGTTTCAAAGAGTCTAGAAATAGTCTCCATTCTTCTGGGTCATGAGTGATTTCTAAGGCATTCATGAGGCCCTCAATATCAGAACAGAATACCAGAGCACTTTTCTTTCTGAAGAAAGGCTCCAACTGCTGGTGGCACTTTTGATCGAAAGTAATTGTGACATCTTCTAGAAGATTCCATGGTTGGCTTCTTGATCCCAGCAATTCTGCCTTGTTCTTGGATAAGTCCAAATCACGAACCAGGTCATTGAGTTCTTCCTGTGTTAGTCTGTGTGGGGTTGATGATGCATCACAGTGAAAATCTGGATCACGCATGCTGATGGAACAAGAGAAGAACAGGTTGGCTCACCCTTGTCCTCAGCAGATGAATCAGAAGAATGTTCTGCTGGATGTTCTGGAATAGGAAGTCTCTCACCATGTGGAACTGGTCTCAATGTAGACAGAATGTTTGGGTAGACTAATCTCCACATCTTTTGCTTCATTACTCTGCCAGAAAGAGGAGGAACTAAGCAGAAGTCACAGTCTTTTATGTGGTTGCTTGGCTCTCTCCACACCATGGGGGCTACAAACGGCATTGATGGTCTTTTGCCATTTAACCATTGTGAAAGCTGTGTTGTACATGTAACACAGCAAATATGCAGGGCCCAAGGCTTGTCTTGGTCACCAACCTTGCATCCGAAGTCAAAATTATAAAGCTTCTTCACTTGAGAATTGATACTTTTCTTCTGGTTCGCAAATGTCACTTCCCCACAAATAGAGCAGAAATTGTCCATGCTATTAACACACTTTCAAGGCATTACTGTTCTGTATTGCACCGAAATGGAGAAAATAATAACAGTTCTATGGAACAGTAGCTTAAACTCTTGCACAAAGTCTGAAATATTTTCAATGCTCAACTGTTCTGACAGGGCTTTCTAAAGTGCACTGCTGACGTCAACTTACTTCAGCAGCCGCATCAGAAAATGATGCCATCAACTCTGGATGATGTGTGCATGATGGTATTATGCAATGCAATGCAATATTACATCATTCTAGGCTGATTTAGGATATTGTTGCAGTCCTATTGGATAAATTTACTCGGTGAAACAAAGTGAATTATATGAAATATCTTCAAAACGAGAGCTAATAAAAAAATTTCAGGGTTATATTCATGTTCAGCACACCAAGATACTACAGATTAGGGTATTTTTAAGTCAGTAATGATCTCACTGTTGACCAGTGTTACTGATATTTAATATATACTTGATTATGAGAGAAAGGAATAAAATAGTCATACTTTCAAGAGCATTCATACGCTCAAGAGCTTTGGGTTTACTATATAACACTTTGCAACTCAAAACATTTTTAATTACAGTAACTTCTGATTTCTGAAGAATTCCATGTAATGGATATTACTAACTTTATTACCAGCTAGACACCAGAAAGAGAGGGATTACATCTGCTTTTTGACTGTGCAATGGAAATAGATATTGGTAAAGGTGCTACTGGAAGTGGTCCAAGAACATTCTTCTTAAACAGTTGAAAATAAGTGATTCTACTCCAAGAAGTTACCATGTTTTTCTTCCAAATGGAATACATTTAAATTTCTCTAACAGTGCCCTGAGAGTATGGTACAAAGTTGTGTCATACAGATCCATCCAGTAATTCATTAACCATGCTACATGCACAGGAACCAGCTGGAAGAATAGACCAAACAGGAGTATATTGGAAGAAGCATGGAAATGTGACATCAAAAATTTTAATCCAAAACACTGAGGTGAAAGGAAGGTAAGTGCCTTTAGACAGTAATTTGCAACAGTTTCCATTTACCTTAAGCATAAACTAAAACAACTTTTGAAGTTCATGAAGTCTTAGGTGTTCTTATAGGTCAAAAAAAAACTATAGCCAATGAAACTCAGAGTGAGCTAAGAAGGGAGAATAGCTCAGTCTAAGTATTTCAATGGATGGGAGGTGTTACTTTGACTTTACTCTTTTCTTCCCTGATCCCAAGTCACCTGGTTTACAGTTTTCCTTCATGTCACAGCTTAAACATCATTTACTCAGAAGCTTCCAGACCCTCCAAGCCTGTGTTGGGTGCTCCCTTTGTACTTTGTTCCCATCTTGCATTTTTCCTCATTGCAATGCCCTTTATGCTAATTTCCTATTTACTTAATACCTGCACAAAACTAGGTTGGGAAATCCATGTCTCCAAATTGCATCTCCTGCATTTAATGCCTAAATGTGAAAGGAGAGAAGGAAATGTCCTTTTACTGGTGGAAATAAGCATCACTATATAAAAAGTAAACTAGCTTAATACTTAAATGAATAATACTGTTGATCCACTGATTGTGAAAGACTTTTTTTCCTAAGAAAATGACATAGAGAGTTTGAGGAAGCCTGTAAGCATGATCTTGTTAGTTGAGAGCAGGGGAGGCAAAGTAAAGAGAAGATGTTATGAATTTCTGGAGTTACAAGACAATGACAGAAATTGGTGTGATTTTACAGAAGAAAGTGTTGGAAACGTCCCAATTTACTTTCCAGGGTTTTGTTTAAAAATATTTATTTTTAGATTGTTAGAGGATAATCATAACATAGACTAGCGAGAATCCTGCTGCCAATTCAAGCCTCACATTGAACAGATGAGGAAACGGGCCAGGACCTGTTAAGAGCCCATTAGCTATAACTAAAATCAGCCTCTGGGCAGAGTGCAATAAAATGGTAGAAGTAGTTGTCCTAGGTCGCTATGTGAATTGTCTGCTGGCCCCTTCAGTAGGTCCTCAACGTGCTGGGGTCCAGCCCAGCAGATTCTTGCTATTTATCTATGTACTGTGATGGGGTCCAGCCCAGCAGATTCTTGCTATTTATCTGTGTGCTGTGACTGGGTTTAAAGCAATTTACTCGACCACAGTGCATGAAACATGGATTCACTCATCTGTTCACTTGCAAACTATCTGAGTGCCTGCTACTCTGCCCAAACGCAAAGCTAGTGTGAGGGATTTAGTGATAAGACCAGTGACTCCTTCCCAGGAAACTACAGTCTTCATTCAAGTGGTGGTGGGTTTGTTTTTTTTTTTTTTTTTAAGGTATGATGTGTCTTTTGACTACAACCCATTCAGTTCTTTGTGATTTATTTAACTCCTGAGATAAAATATCTTGATGATAACAGCTTATCTTTTCTCATAATGCTTCAGATCAGAAAATTAAAATGTATTTGTGTCTGAGCCTCAAGAACAAGAGTCGTTTACCTGCTTGTTACTCAGAAAATAGAGCAGTAAGAACCAAGTCCTGAACAAGTGATTGGAAACAAAGGAATTTGAGATTTTGGTAAGCTATTGCTTTAAAAATCAAGGGATGAGCATCTCTTATACAAGGATACTTCTCTAGAATATTTCCTGTGACCCTGGGAATTGACTCCCCCTGCCCCCTCCACTAAGCTCCCCTTAGTCTTAAGTGTACCATGTAACAGAGATGGATCTTAAAGCAGCTGTATATGGAGAAGGCTGGTTTCCCTCTAGCCACTTCAGTTATGCTGGAGGAGCACAGCTTTGAGCATATGTTCCCTCTAATTGACATTTTGGTGCCTTGTCCTGCTGCCCCAGCAGATAACAGAGGAAAACTTGTCCTATAAAATGCATTGCTATGAGTCACAGAACTTCTGGGCATTTCCAGCATCTTCCTGGCTGGTCTGTAGGACCCATTGGTATCCTGGGAAGACCTAGTATGTTAGGGTTAAACTCTTGGTTGTAAGAAACATTCAATTTGGTTTTTGGCTACATAGAACCAAAAGCAACCCGGGCTCAGTGAACCTCAAAAACGACCAAGGACCACTGAGTAACCCAGTAAACATTAGAGATAGCTTAGATACTTTCCTCTTCCTTCTGCAAACTGAGTTCCCATCCTTCATGCTGATGATCTCCCATGAACACATTTTATTAGTCTCAAAGTTTCTGCTCCTCTTTGTGCTTTCTTATATATTTATCTCATTTAAAAATAAGCAAGCTATCCCATACCATTTGCCAGTTCAAAGCCTTACGCCAATGTGCTTGATTTAGTTAACTACCCTGGTTTTTTAGGCAGAAATTTTTTGTTCCAGGCCAATGAATTGGTTGCCTTTAGATCATCTATAACCACCCACCTTTGTTCAACCAACATGGTGAACAGGTAGGTGATGTGGTCTGGAGCAGGACTACACGGGGGCAAGGAATGCTTGGTTCAATTACTTTAGCAGCAGTTGAAGTTAGATTTCCTTAAAACTGAACTTGACTAATCTATTTACCTCTCTTGGAGAACAAGTCCAGAATGTGGTTGAATTTGGTCTGAACTGCTAGAGTGGTTTTCCTCTGCATCAATGAGTCATCATTTTCTGGTATTGACCTTTTCTTTCAAGGTCATTGAGACCAAGATGATGATGCATGTGTCCTCTGAGCCCTCACATCCTTATGGTGGTTGGAAATGCTTAAGTACATGTTGAGAATGAATACCAATAATGTCCAAATCAACAAAGTTGTGTTTTATGCCTGTGTCCTGGAGACTCAACAACCCCAGAAATGGCCTGCCCTGGGATCACCTGAAGCCCTTTTCTGAGTGGGAAATAAAATGTGCTAGATGCAAATTTCTAGAGAAGTCACTCCAACTTAACATTACAGTGTCAAAATTAAAACTATTGGCCAAACTAGTACTTGAAAAACATGTAAATAATGGATTGGTTGATTTATTTTGTAGGTGGCTTTGGTATTTTGAGATGCAGAGTTTATTAGCCACAATAATTTCTATCACTGAAAATACATCCCAGTATCACTTTTAATTACCCCTTGAAAGTGTTCAGGAACTTATCTGCCCTGAATGTTTTTTTTCTCCTAAGAAATTCCTATTAAATGAAATAGCACAGCAGTATATGATCAATTAAAATTGATTTTTATTTCAGAAATACTAGCCTTGAAGTTGGTTAAATACATTCATTTCTTACCATGCCTGTTTGCCTCCTGGGCAGCAGAAATTTGGTGTTCCTTACAATTCTTCCGTGTGTAAATGATTGCCAAAAAATTAGCAGACTTCACCACCATATTTAGAGCATTTCTTCCTAAAACCTGAAGGAGGTCTGAAATCATACTTACTAGAACTCACTTTGTGCCAGACACTATTTTAGGTGTTTTTCATATAGTAACTCTAGTTTTTATAACTCTATGCAGTAGATTCTATCATTATCCCATTTTATAGATGAGAAACTGAGACCCTGAAGCTGTTTCTCCCAATTCTCCGCTTGTTGAGGGAGGCCTGATGCTAATCATCTCAGACAAATACATGATTATAGCTGTTTAGATTTTTCCAGAAGTGGTTCACTGGGTAGCAGCAGATGCTGGTGATGCTTATTACAAGTATCTCACAGGTGTTTTGGCCACATATCCAGCATGCCTAGCTGAGGTATGCCCAAATGCACAGTGTAGACGACCAATCCATGGTTTTTCCCCGAACCAACTCCAACCAACTACACCATGTCTTACATCTTCAATTTTTCTCCTCCCTCCCCCCGCCGCACACATTTTACCCTAGTGCTCCAAACATAGCTGATTATGCTTTCTTCTTTTTCTCTTCAGTCTCATTCCAAAGTGCCATCATGTGTTCATTAGGATGGGCTAGGCTTTGCTGCAGAGTCAATCTGCTTGAAACAATCTTCATGGCTTATAAAAATAAAGGATACTTCCTGTACATGCTAATTGTCCATTAGGGTCACTTGGGCTTTCGCTCATCATAGTTGCTCAGGACTTAGGCTGATGGGAGTTACAACTTGACAAATACTTCAGCGATTACTGTGGGAGGGAGAAGGCATGTGGGGATGGCCAGGTCCTTCCTTCTGAACCTCTTCCCTTGGTTCTGAGCCATCACCGGAGTTGGGAATCCTGCTACCCCCTGCTGCAGCCAGTGCAACTGAGCATTTCTACTGGAGGCAGCTACGTGCGCTTAGTATTTGGAAAATTCTGGAATGTGTATGGAAATAGCAATAGAGTTCCCTTGGGTGGTGGGGTAGGGTGTTTGCAGAGGAACAGTGGAGAATAGGAACCATGTTACATAAAACCTGAAGAACTGGCTCAATTCTTGCCCTTCATTAAGGAGGCAAAATGGAAGTTATTGAGGTGAAAGAAAGAGTTAAGGTAATTTGTGGTTTACAAATGTCAGAAGTAGGAGGGAAATACTTGGGCTCTCTTCAAACAAAATCAAGATACAAAGTGAAATAATTCTCAAGTAGAAAAACTGCAAATGTAGTAAAGAGTTGATTTCCCTCTGATTTTTGTATGGTTGCTATCTCTGATACAGATAAGAACTTAGGAATGAACATTCATTCATTCATTTAAGTGAAAACTTGATGGGCTGGGCACTCTGTGCAGTTTGAGAGTGTGCTAACATGAATACTTTCTTGGGCTATTCTAATGTTTCCCTTTTCTTTTGAAGTTGCAGGAGAGCACCCAGTGTAATGTCTGAAAAGAGATCTGTTGTGCCTAGAAAGCATATCAAATTGTTCGCTTTGTGCTCATGCTGTTGTTTTAAATCTCAAGGTCATCTGCCATGGCTTGTTTATGTGAAGTGAAATGGCTTGAACTTGCGTCAAATGATATTGATGGAATGGATACACACACACACAAAAGTGTCAGCTAAGAAGGAAAATGCCTCTGGATGAGGGCAGTAAACTGGGAGATTTTTCATCTTTCCCGGGGTAGGTGAACAGTTGTTAAGCTCCAATACTTTCATTTGTAATTCACAAGCTCAGGATGCTGGCTTTTTAATTGTAGGTGATAACATGACATCTTCAACAACGCGTGCCCCAGAATATCAGGCAGGCACATCACAGAAAGACACTACATATATATTGACAGGATTCCTGCAAATGGTTAGCTTTACAACTCTTAATCAACATGCCAGAGTTAAAAAACATAAATATCTGGTATTGGAAAGTTTAGTCCAACTCCTCTCTCATGACCTTACACTTGCAATTCATTCATTTATGAAAATAAATGAAGAGGAAGGAACTTCTCGAAGCGATGATCTCTTCGTAAGCCTCACAGATCATAGTAAGGTCAGTCACATGGTCCTGGCCTGTAACCTGAAAAAAAGGCCAGGAGAATAACCACCTGTGTGAGACTTTTCTTTGAACTTGTTTCCCCTCTCACTCCACCCACCATCCCCCTCCCATCTTCCTGGTCCTGAAATACCTAGAAAACTTGCAGACTGCAAGACTACACAGCTCTTTCAACCAGAAAGACAAATATTTTCTCTCCCTCCCTTCCTTGCTCCCACGCTCTCTCGCTCTCTCTCTCTCTCTCTCTCTCTCTCTCTCTCTCTCTCTCTCTCTCTCATAAACACACACACACACACACACACACACACACACACACATACAGATGCAGTCAAAATCCCTACGGTGGTCTCCTGACGTCCGAACAATGTCTCTGTCTCCCTCACCAGTCCCCTGGGGGCCTGCACTATAGAGTAGTTACCTAGAACCCACCAGCAGCAAAGGACTCAGAAGGTGGGCTGGATGTAAATCACAGCTCCTCCACCTACCAGGTATGTGACCTTGTTCAAGTAACCACACCTCAGTTTCCTCAAGTGTAAAAGGAGAATAGGATTCCTAATAAGGTATAAATGAGAATCAAGCAAGAAAATGTTTCCAAAGCCTTAAGTTTAATGATTGGAAAGTACATACAGGTTTTATAAATGGTGAATTAGTTGAATAAAAAAAATTTAAAATAGTGATTCTAAAAAGGTATAGGAGTTAAATACAAGACATACATATTTCAATACTATGCAAATTATTTTAAACTGACTGTGATGTAGGATTAAAATAAATCTAGTGAGGAAAGACGCAAGGAATAAGCTTCACATTCTTACCAAACCATCTGTAGACATGTTAAAATTAGAACATTCTTATGACAGAGAATTGTCATGTTGGTTGAACTGAATTGTG
This sequence comes from Scalopus aquaticus, assembly GCA_004024925.1. Lineage (NCBI taxonomy): Eukaryota > Metazoa > Chordata > Mammalia > Eulipotyphla > Talpidae > Scalopus > Scalopus aquaticus. The sequence continues at coordinate 211,667 of PVIJ01000063.1, read as the reverse complement.
AGGGGAAAATGGTCAGGTTCTGTTTAATGTAATAATTCCTATGAGCATAATTAAAACCCAAAGCGATGCTTCTTTTTTTAGAAATAATGTCTGCTTAAAATGAGCTTTGATTGTCCCTATTTACACACTGACTGCAGAACGCCCTTCCTGCTGCCAACAACTCTGCAATTAGCTCCATTCAAGAACAAAGCAGTGACCATCTTTCAGCTGCTTTCTGGCTTTTGAGCTTAGAAGGCAAAGGAGAATTTTTGGCTTTCTTGCAAATGGAATTTTAACCTGTCACAAGCAGTCACTTGCAGGAATGATAATTGCACAATTTGTTACAATTGATTTATGTAGCCCCCAAGAGGGAATGGAGATCTTCTGGCTAAAATTGTCAAATGAATAATCAGTTACAGGGAAGTCTTCCCTCCTTGGGATTTTAACGGCTGCATTAAGAATAAAACGATAGTGTTGACCTATTTCTCAAATGGTGAACACACTGACTGACACTTGGGGGTGTCTCTTAGTCATTCTCGTGGATATCACCCATCTGAATACTCACTATGATTTGATTTCTATTCAGTATTCTGCACTTTTCAAATGAAAAAATTAAAGGTGAAAAAAATAAAATGTATCTTGTAAAAGAATATATGTTAAAGTTTAATAAGTTTATTATGGGGCCCACAGAACTTTCAAGTGTCACCAAAGCCTTTTAGAAAGAGTAGGTAGACTGAACCAGCACCCCACTTTCTACAACACACAATTACACATATATACTCAGCTCAGAGGAATGATTCCACTTTGGTGTACCCCTCACAAATATATGACTTGCTTATTTATTTCAATCTGAGAAATCTATTATGTGAAATTAATCCATCTACATTTATTGTGATTATAATGGATTTGGACTATCGCTGCTGTTGCAATCTGAGTTTATAATTTCATTCTTCCTCTTTTGTTTCTTTTTTCTCCTTTTCCATCTTCTTTATTTTCCCCCTCTTTTTATACCAGTTTGAAACATTCTATGTCTATTATTTTAAAAAAATTATTAAAAAGATTAACACACATATAAAATACAAGACACAACCAAAACAAGAAATTTGAATTTGCAGACTGCAAGACTACACAGCTCCATGTTTCTCTTCCCTCTTTACCTCACTACTGTCTTTTAAGTTATTATCTAGAATTTTAGGTCCATCTTGTCTTTAAATAAGAAAAAATAATTATTATATCTACTTGAGCGGCCTGTAATTACTTGTTTTACAGTCAGTAAATGCACCTCTCACCTTCCCCATAGATTTATTTTTCTTCTTCCTTTAAGAATTCTGTCAGGGAATAAACTAGTTAGTCTTTGCATGAAAATATCTACTTGTTTCTTAAAAAAAAACTATATAAAAACTATATTTACTTTCACGAATAGTAAAAGGGAAAAAAGAGTAGTAAGGAATGCTTTCACATTATACAAACTTAAAGTAAATGTTATTTTAGTGGGTTTAGGATTCTAGAATAGAAGTGCTTTCCCATGGCAATTAAAGACATAACTCCATTTATTCTGTCATCTACTTTTGTTGATTAGAAATTTTGCTTCAGTCAGATTGTCCTTCTTTGGGGTTTCATTTTTATTTGTTTATTTTTGTGTAGAAAAAATGGGTTGTAGCCCAGAGGTGTGGGAGGGTGAGAGGTTTCTCCAGAGACAGAGTGGGGAGCAGAACAGGCAGACTGACGGAAACACACTGCTGAGGGGCACAGTAGGGAAGATAGATGAGGTCTGCTGTGCCATGTGGATTAGCTCCCTGGCCTGGCATGGAACTCAGGCAGTAATGGTGATAGCACTGAGACTTAACCTCTAGGCACCAGGGAGGCCCCCATCAACTAGCTTTACTTTTCAGAGAGAAAGAAAAAGTAGCTGGCCGCCTGTCCCTGTCCTGCTTTTCTTCTGGAATTGTCAGCCTGCATGGTTCATGGCTCAACTTTTGCCCACTATAACTGAGTCCCCAACAAAGTCACTCACCTTGGGATGCCTATTTACAAAGAGAAGTAAGTTGATAGTTTTGGTTTCTGTATTTACTATTATTTTATTAATCACTTTCTCAGAGCCTGGATAAAGTATTTTTTTTGGGGTTATCTTATCATGGTCAAATACTGCAATCACCACGGGAATATTGGGTAACTCAGAGAATATATTAGACACCAACAGAAGTTAGTGTACAGAACCTATTCATGGCATGAGTGGCAATTAATAGTTGGAAATGCTGAAAATGAAACTCATTCTCCTAGAAGAAAAATCAGTGGACTAGATAATAAATTAACATCCAATTCACTGCTTTAATTCTCTAGGCACAAAAATGAAATCTGTATGTACCAAGTTTACAGTGGTTTGAAGAAACAGCATCAGAAATGAAAACAAGGTGAGATATTAAATTTGGGGGAAAAACAAATTTTTATTAATAGACTTATAAATATGCTTCTTTCCTTAAAAAGCATCTGGGGAAGTCCCCCTTCAGTGCAGCCTGCCCAGATTACACTTGCTAAACCTTTTTTTAAAGATTTATTTATTTATTTATGCATACAAGCCCGGGTACAGACCAGAGGCGTGGGGCGGTGAGAGGGTTCACCAGAAACAGTGGGGTGCAGAACAGTCAGACTGACTGAAACACACTGCTGAGGGGAACACCGGTGGAGGCAGGAGAGGTCTGCCTCGCCATGTGGGAATCTCCCCCGCCGGTCCTGTCGTGGAACTCTCTTTGCTGCTGCTGACAGCTCCACAGTGCAGCGCCTAAACCGCTGGGCCACCAGGGCGGCCCTAAACCTTTTTTTTTTTTTTTAAGTACTATGTGGTAGGCACTTTCTTAAACATAAAAATGTATGTAAATACACTGGTAAAAGCAGTGGTTCCTTACTAAAGAAAGTTTAGCAAATTTCTCATTAGAGATTGAAGAGGAATTTCTGATGAGAAAGAAATCCCTTCACTTTTGATCATTTGGCTGGTGAGCCCGTGAATGTGTATTTGCAGATTGTGGTTCTTGTAAATGGACGGCTGGTTCAAAAGCTAGAATTCCAAAAGCATCTCTTCTCTGATCAGTGTAAGATAGCACAGAGCTAATCCTGGAGGAGGGGAGGAGCACCTGTCCTGCTTCTTTTCTGGAATATCGGTCTGCATGGTCCACTGCTCAACTTTTGCTCACTGTGACTGAGTTTCCTACAAAGTAGCTCACCTTGGGATGCCTGTTTACAAAGAATTTCTGTTGAGTTTCTGTTGCTGGGAGGGAGTGATGGTGTGTCTCCTTGTTCCCAAACGCTTCAGGCCAAATTCCTGGATCAGATATTTTGGAAAATATTTTTGATGAAAAGGCACTCTTATCCTCTGGGATCATGAGATAAATGATATACTGGCTGGAATCATTTATGGGCATCTTCCTGATTTTATGGGGGAAACCACAGGAGAAGGGAATTACATTTACACACACGGCGAAACTGTGCCAAGCCAAGATAAAGAAGATCAGCGATGAGACACAGAATTAGTCCATCTGATATATTTTAGTACATGGATTTAACACCAAACAAAATAGGTGTAACTACCTGGAGATTCCTGGAATCACTAAGACCCAGAACTCCATCCTTCTATAAGCCAAAGCAGACAGCTGCCGCCAGGTGGCGCCATCCACAGCGCGCCGGACACCGTCAGATTTGTATTTAAAATTCTGGCCCATAAAATTGGTCTTGTTGAACTAACCCGGCAGGTAAAGGCCTGGTATTTACAAGTCTGAGGGGTTTTTGTATTTTGGGTGGAGAATTCAATTGCATATTGTTTTGAGTTTGTTCATTTTTTCCCCTTCCTGCCAATATTTTATTTGGAGAAATGTGAAACCTAGAAAAAAATGACCAGTACAGTGCAATAGGTGAGGCACACTCATGGCTTTCCCCAACACTCATCAGTTCTTTACTCTTGGCCACATTACTTTCCCTGCCTTTTGCTCCCTACCTTCTCTTCCCTGGAGATTCCCCACCTCTCCCTCCTGATATGTTTGTACATTTCCCCTCCTGAGCCAATGGACAGTGACTTGCTTATCCCGACTCAACAGGTTTTAGCATTTTAGCTTGTGTTTGCTAAAACAAGAACATCCTTCTACATAAGCACAATCATACTCAGAAAATGTAACCCTGCTCACCATTATCACCTGTGATAGAGCTCTTAGTACTGCCTTTCCTAAATGGTCCCAATCATTCACTTAAAAATTTTAAGATATATACAATCTAGTGAAAGGTCACTCAGTGTGTTTAGTTATTATAACTCTAGTGTCTCTCTTTCTCTCTCTCTCCTTTAATTAAACTGACATTTTTGGAGCATCCAGGTGAGATTTTTGCATTTATCTGATTTCTTTTTCATGATTAAATTTGCTTAAATATTTTTGGTAAGAAAACCCCAAGGTGATGTTGCATTTTCTTTAAAACAGTTTTTTAGATATCGCAGAAACTATTTTAACCACGAACTTTTTGTTCTAGAAAGAAAACCACTAATCACTGGCTCTTAAATTAATTTCTTTAATGGTGCTTCCTCTTTGCCATTCTGATCCCATATTCACAAGTATATTACACATAATGGGACTGTGTAAAACAAAACAAAGGAGAAATTAACACTGTGAAGAAGGGTAGGCTTAAGTTCACAGGGATTATATCTAAGTTAAGTCTAAGTATTCAATAGTTCTATTAAATTCTTTTTCTGAGGGACGCCTGGGTTGTTGGTCTAGCCACCTTCCAAAGAGCCACCGCTTCCCTCACCTGTGGCCTTGGCAGGCTGTCAAACATGGGCCTTCACCTCTGTACCCAGGGGAGTGTGATCTGAACAGTCAGCCACTTCCCTCAGAAAGTACATATAGACTCTGCAAGGGAAGGTGCTCTTTCCCTCTGGGATTCTGAGGTAAGTGACATGCTGGCTGGAACCATTAATGGTCTTTTTTCCTGGTTTTATGGGGGAGGCTATAGAAGAAAGTAAAGTTCACGAGCACACAATAAAGCTGTGCAATGCTGAGAGAAAAAGATCGGTGAAGGGAGATGGAGTTAGCCCGCATGACATTTTGTAGTCCATGCACCCAGCCAAGCACCTATAAGGTGCCCCCTACCCTGCAACTTAAGTTGGTTTGAGTTGGGTTTCAGTCTTTTGCAACTGAATTTTGATGAGTGCAACTTAAGGGTGTGGTTGCAGAAGTTAAGACAACTCACTGAGGAGGAACCCCCAGGGTCCCCAAGAAGTGATGATAATATCAGCACTGGGGGTACCTACTGTGCAGGTGAAAGAGGGAACAAAGTAGGCGCCTGCTGGGGGAAGGCTGGAGGTGCGCACACAGTCCTGGGTATCTGCCTCTCACTGTGCCCTTGAATTGTTCCTCACTCTGCCCAGACTGGATCAGACTCTGCTGAGAAAAGTGCGTGGTCAGGTAATACCCATTGCTCACTGTCAAAATCTCGGTTATATCCTCTCCATTTGTCCTAGAAGTGCAGCAACCTGAACAGAACATTGAATATGTCTAGAGGGTATTCAGTGCTTATCAGGTTATTATCATATTTCCAGACAAGAGGGAAGCCCTAGGTGAGACTAAGCAGAACTTAATTGTGCCCAGATTTGGGCAGCAGACACTCCCAACAGGAGCTGACACTGAAGCTGCCTGTGGTGGAGGGGTGGGGGCTTGAGGGAAGGACAAGAAGAAAGGAACAGTAAGTAGGACTGCTGTGTGTTTTTGGCTCATGATGGAAAGAGAAGTCTCAACGATAGTCAGACAGAGAGTTTATTAGACAATCAAAGTGAGGATTCAAAACCCAGAAGCAGCCTGACAGATCTGACTCTGTGAGAGCGGTCCCAACAATCACAGATTTGAGTTCAGCGTATAGAGAAAGGAACAGTGAGTCACTGACGTCAAACGTGTAATTATTCTTGACAGGGGTTTCTGGTTTTCGTCTGTAGGTCTAGCTCGTCCTCTGTTTTCTAAGTTATCCTGACCTGAAGAGAAATGTTGATGCTATCAACACTCAGAGATGGGCAAATGCAAGGTTGAATCACTTTCCTGGTTGTCGGAGACTGTGTTGCAGAGATGCACAGGCTGGGTGGATGGATAGACAGAGGGTTACTCTAGAAACAAGGGCATCTCCTAATCTGGTTCATGACTAGAACTGCCTTTTTCTCCACTGTAAAAGCATCCATTATATGATTGGCAATACCCAATTTGAACTCTGGCTGTGCTGGTTACCTGTGTATTCTAGAATTAGTTCATTTCCCATCCCTTCTTAGGCTCTAAGTTTCTCAGTTAAAAAACAATGACCCTCCACAATCTATATATGTATGTGCTGGATGTATAGACTGGATAAATGATGATGATGATGATGATGATGATGATGAAGAAGAAAGATGGCCGTCATCATCAACTGGTGATTTCCATCCTAAGAAAACCAGTGGCTCACTGTAACAGTCACTTGAACAAGGTTTAGCAGTCACCAAGGTGAGCTAGGTCATCTCAAAAGCAGGTTTCCAAAGGAAGAGCACAGAGATGTCACTTGAAGATCTTCATTGGTCCAAACCCATAGCTGAGCCTGAGGGACCAGAGCTGGGTTTAGGATGCAGGCTACTGCATGGCACAGGGAATCTGACCAGATGCCTCGTGTAATAAATGCCAGGCTCTGCCCAGGCAGTACAGAGAAGCAGAATGTTTCTTTTGGAAAGAAGTTCTAGAAGTATTGTCCCTTGTGAGGACCAGCACTGTGAACTATAACTCCCCCTGCACAGAGTGTACCTGAAAGAGATCAGTTTGAATAATGTCGCTGGACTTCACTGACTCTCTGAGCTCACTTTGTATCTCTTGTGTGTCTTTGTCTTTAAAGTGGAGTTGCTCTTCCTCTCTCCCAAGGTTGCTGTGGGGCTTAGATCAATGACCGAAGGCAGCTGACACTCTGTGACGCTGCTGTTACCCAAAGGCTCCAGTTCTTAGACGACTCAGGGAGCAGAATGCCACCTGCCTTGAATAACTATTTCAGGGGAGCTGAATTATTTATTTATTATATACTTAGGTTTACAAGGAAGGAAACTGGTTCCTTTAAAATGAGCACATTGATTGGCTTAAATAGCAGAAACAGCACTCTCCCATCCTTATTTACAGACCCTGAACTGAGTTCAAGTGCGCAATGGCACATTATAGATGTACCTTCTGACCTGAAGACAAATATGAGGGTCAAAAGATCAATTACGTCATCAAAACTTGTGAGTGGCAGGGAAAATATTTCAGCTAAATCATTGATTTGGTTCCGAAATGTAAGACAGCTGAGCTAAATAAGTTCATGTACTCAGACAGTAGCATCACTACCTGACTTATGTCCCAGCCCTGGGGGTGTGTGATTGATGGAAGGCAAAGAGAGCCCAAGAATGGAAAGAGAGGTGAAAGGAATCTTTATTAAGCACCTGCTTTGGCCAGGCATTCTACCTGGCCATTTGACACGAGTAGGTCACCTTATGTCTCCTAGTGTCTGAGGGGTGAAACGCCTCGTTCCTTGTCTTTAAGCAATGAAATCCATCCATGTCAGGTGTCATTAAAACTAGAATCTGACTTGAAGGCTGGTGTTCTTTGTCATCCCTGTCTGCCCATGCAGGTATCAGCCAACAACTGCCCACTGAGTTGCTTCTAGGTACCAGCACCTGAGATGCAAAGATATATCAGGTATATACTCTGTGCCTAGGGAACTCACTGTCTAAGAAGCAAGACAGATAAGTGAAGCTACAAATAGCTCAGGAGGTGGAGAGGGTAGGACCAAAGCATCACTTATTGTGAATCTGAGGCTTTAGTACTGCTCATTTATATGTGTCCTTCCTACATAAATACTTACTTGTAACTTTGTATTTTTTTCTAAAGAGGGTCCCTTAAATTATATAAACTTCAGGACCCATAAGGCAGGATTTGGTCTAAGCAGAATATGGTGAATACTGTAGATATCCAGGTACAACATCTAGATGAGCTGGGAAGGCTTCCAGGCAATGGCACTTGGAGTGGGACTTAAGAAAGGGATTTTAGCTCCACTTCAAAGAAGTGGAGGTGGGGATTGGGGTGGGCCAAAGGAACAGGATGTGTAAAAGCTGGGAGATTTAAAATATCTCAACGTATTCAGGAGGCAGAGGTGCTGGAGAGCTGGCTGGTTGTCGAGGAAGGTGTGTTGGCTGTGGGGACAGATGGTAGGGGATGAGGTGCTGGTGAGGGAGGGCGGGTGTTTGGAGCTGGTTTCGGAAGGAAGTTTTGTGCTGAGTTCTATAGAACGGTAACTTTTTTTTTTTTTTTTTTGATGCTAGAAGGAACCACTGGAGGATTTTTAGGGGTATTATATTTTAGAGGCAGGCACCTAACAGCAGGTGGAAGATGAATGACCTACAATTATGTGACTAATTGTCTGGTCTAGCCATGACTGTGCTAGTTTTAGCCCTGAAATTTTTGCATTTTGGGAAACCACTCAGTCCTAAGGAAACCAGGACAATTGATCAAATTCCCTGAAGTGGGTGGACCCAAAGCCAGGAGGATCGCTGGGAGGTCTGATTCGTGCATCTCTCCTGGAACCCAGACTCTCTGCATCTAGCTACTTGCTTGAGAGTTCCACTAGGATGTCTAGCTGGCATCTCAAAGTTGATGTGTTTAAAACTTCAAGGCCTTTGCAATTGCTGTTCCCTCTGCTGGAAGTGCTCCCAGGGTAGCCACATGGCTAACTCCTTCACCTTCTTAGCAAGGCCTTTCCTGAAACCCACTTTATTTACTCTAATTTAATTTGATTTTTTTTTACAATGTGTGCTTTCTTTTCTCAGGTTTAGCCCCCGTAGAATTCCCACCACCAGTTCAGCCGTGCACTATCACTGTAGTCCCTTGTGCTCTTCCCACCCTCATTTTGATCCCTCTCCTCCCCCCTCCTCTGCAGGGTGTCTCTGAGTTATGGTTGTCTGTTTATTTTTGTTTTGTTCTGTTGTGTTTCTTATTGTTTTTTTCTCCTTACTTGGTTCCCCTATATTCCTCTTATAAATGAAACCACCCCATATTTTTCTTTCTCCTTCTGACTTATTTCACTGAGCATAATTCCTTCTAGTTCCATTCATGTTGCTGTGAATGTCCTAAGTTTATCTTTTTGATGCTGAATAGTATTCCATTGTGTATATGTACCACATCTTCTTGATCCAGTTATCTATTTGGGGGCATTGGGTTATTTCTAAGTCTTACCTATTATAAATAGTGCTGTGATAAACATAGGGGTGCAGGTATTTGTTTGAATTAATGTTTCTGTGTTCTTTGGGTAGATCCCTAGGAGTGGAACTTCTGGGTCATATGGTAGCTCCAGTTTTAGCAGTCTGAGGAACATCCAAACAGCTTTCCATAGTGGTGAAACCCACTTCATAATTGCACCCTCAACACCCGATGTGCTCTATCTCTACCTCTGCTTTGGTTCTGTACTTAGCACTTCTGAACAACCAACATACTTAACATTTCCATTTCTTACATTCAATTTTCCCCATGAAAAGAACCTTCATGAGGGAAGGAATTTTTTTTCATTTACTGCATCTAAGCCAGAGTCTGGCACACAGTACATATCATTTTAATGAATGAATTAATCGCCTTTGACTCCTCTCTATTTTCTTACACCGTCCATCTATTCATCTGCAAATTCTATTAAATTTCTGTTCACAATAGACCCTGAATATGACTGCACTTACCCCCTCCACTGCTGCACTCACTTAGATGATTGCCACAGCCTTACTCACCTAGATGATTGCACGAATCTGTTTCTACCCCTGCTGCTGGACACCTCAAAACAGCAGCCAGGGTATCCTGTTAAAGTGTAAGTCAGACAATGTCATTCTTCTGATCATTCTCTTCTGCTGATTCCTTTTTAAGTTAAACATCAATTACTGAAGGGTCTTGGTTAGATTACAGTGTTGAAAGAGAAACTGGACAGTCAAGTCCCAGAAAGGACAGAAACCAGTACAGCGTTGGGGAACCAGGGGCCAGAAGCTAATGGACAATCTTCCCAAGGCACCATAGTCAGGTTAGGCAAATTTCTTTCTTTCTCTAGCTTGGTGAAGAGCCCAGTTCTAGTACAGTGTGATGCTGAGACAGAAGATGGAGGAGCATGATTAACATAGAAATGGGGGGGGGGGATCCAGTTTACCTCCACAAAAATCATCTTGCTTCTAGAAAAGGAAGAGGGGGCCTCCCTGGTGGTGCAATGGGTTAAGCACAGCACTGTGGAGCTGTCAGCAGCTGAGGCATGAGTTCCATGCCCAACTGGGGAGATTCCTACATGGCGCCGCAGGCCTCTTCTGCCTCGCCTGCTGTTCCCCTCAGCAGTGTACTTCATTCAATCTGCCTTTTATGCGCCCCACTCTTGTCTCTGGTCAACCCTCTCTCTGCCCCATGCCTCTGGCCTGCACCCCAGCTTGTATGCATAAATAAATAAATCTTAAAAAAAAACAAAACAAAAACAGAAAAAGAAGAGCCAGATTCTGGCCTATGAAATGGCAAATGTCCTCGGGGAAGAGGAAAGAAACCATCTTCTGAATAAAGAAAAGGCAAACGAAGGTGGGAATGTCAGAGGAGAGAAAAGGCATCAGAAAGAAAAGCAGTCATGGGTGTTCCGGCTGCCTCCTGGCCCTGCTATCGTGTCTGTTTCCTTCTAATGTAATCTCCTCTTCTCCCCTTCGTCCTTTCTGCTCCAAGCATACAGGTTTTGTGATGTCCTCTGTCACACCCAATAAATTCCTGCCTCGACACATATGCACTTGCTGTTCTCTTTTCTTTTTTTTTAAAGGTTTATTTATTTATGCATATAAGAACTGGGGTGTAGGCCAGAGGTGTGGGGGGGTGAGAGGATTCACCAGAGACAGAGTGGGGAGCAGAACAGGAAGACTGACTGAAGTATACTGCTGAGGGTAGCAACAGGCTATACAGGAGAGGTCTGCTGCGCCATGTGGGAAGTTTCCTGGCGAGGGATCTAACTTGTGCTGCAGTGGCTGTGGCTTGTTTCATAGACTGCGACTTAACCCATTGCACCACCAGGAAGGCCCACTGTTCTCTTCTGAATCTGTTTTCCCTTAATTATCAGCCTGATTGTTTCCTTATCTCCTCCAGGTCTTCGTTCATCACCTTCAAACCACTCCTGCCCCGCTCATCCAGTCCTCCCACTTCCCACCTCCTGCCCCGTTTTTCTGCCTTTTTCGTCTCCATTGACATTGAATGCAACCACCATCTGACATTATATATTTGTTTAATATATGTCTCTTCTCATGAGAATAAAGCTCTTTAAGGATCGAGATCCTGTAACCCCAATTTTTCACCATTGTTCCTGACACATGCAAGGTGCTTGAAAAATAGTCATTGAATGATTTCTCTCCTCTCCCTTCATCAAGGCTATCAAGTGTGAACAGGTTTTTAAAAATGACTCATAGACAAGCTCAAAACTAAAGTCCTAGGGCAGGTGAGAGGGGCCAGGGGTTGTCCAGCAGAGGCCTGTGTGGGAAACACTCCACAAAGACTCCCCACCACTCCAATCACTGCACATGACAAGATGGGGAAGCCACAAGCAGGTGGGGATTCTGGCTAGTGGTGGAATTCCAGTTTCTGTATGCCATTGACTTCAATAGCTTAACTGGTTTCCATTAATTAAAGTCCAGTGTGTAATAATACTAATATGTGTGTGCATATATATGTATTAAAATTAACCCAAAGAGGAGTGGTTGGCATGATAACACTGGTCAACATTGAGATTGTTACTGACTTAAGAAGGCCCTAATAGGTAGTATCTTGTGTGCTGAACATGAATATAACCCTGAAATTTTTTTATTAGCTCTCATTTTGAAGATATTTCATATAATTCATTTTATATGTTTCACTGTGTAAATTATCCAGTAGGACTGCAACAACATCCTAAATCAGCCTAGAATGATGTAATATTGCATCGCATTGCATAATACCATCATGCACACATCATCCAGAGCTGATGGCATCATTTTCTGATGCAATGCAATACTACTGCCAGGCAGCTGCTGAAGTAAGCCGACTTCAGTAGTGCACTCTAGAAAGCCCTGTCGGAAAGGTTGAGCATTGAAAATATTTCAGACTTTGTGAGAGACAATTTAAGCTACTATTACATAGAACTGTTATGATTTTATCCATTTCGGTGCAATACAGAACAGTAATGCCTTGAAAGTGCGTTAATAGCATGGACAATTTCTGCTCTATTTGTGGGGAAGTTACATTTGCGAACCAGAAGAAAAATTCTCAAGTGAAGAAGGCTTATCATTTTGACTTTGGGTACAAGGTTGGTGACCAAGACAAGTCTTGGGCCCTGCATATATGCCATGCTACATGGACAACACAGCTTTCACTGTGGTTAAATGGCAAAAGACCATCAATGCATTTGCAGTTCCCATGGTGTGGAGAGAGCCAAGCAACCACATGAAAGACTGTTACTTTTGCTTGGTTCCTCCTCTTTCTGGCAGAATAACAAAGCAAAAGAAGTCGAGAATGGTCTACCCAAACATTCCGTCTACATTGAGACCAGTTCCACATGGTGAGGGATTCGAGAGCTCTTCAAAGGTGACTGGTTCAACAACTTGCTGCAGGGTGATGCGAAACAAGCATGGAATGCTTTTCATCTAGTGTCTACAAACTTTCTTGGGAATGTTAGGGCAGAAAACTACAAGGAACTAGTAGAAGACATGCTGATGCAGTATCAGAAACTTGGCTGCAATATGTCTCTAAAGATCCACTTCCTTCATTCCCATCTGGATTTCTTCCCTGAAAACTGTGGTATGGTTAGTGATGACCATGGTGAACATTTTCATCAAGATATCGCATCAATGGAACAAAGATGCCAGGGAAAATGGTCCACTGCAATGCTGGCTGACTACTGCTGGACACTCCCCAGAGATGCTCCTGAACAGCTGTACAAGAGACAAGCAAAGAAATCTAAGAAGTAGTCTGTGACTTGATTTTTTACAGGTATTAACCGTAGGCCTATTACTATTGGCATGTATTTTGTGATGTAAACATCCATTTATTGCAGATTACAAAAAAAAACTAGAGCCAAAATTAGAATTTGACTGTCATCATCATGTTGAGAACATACAAATTGATAGGAAATGACTAATTTTATTTCAGTAACATGACTTTTGTAAAAATTTGTTGACCAGTGTTATCTGTTATTTTATATATTCCTAGAGGCTAGAAGTTTTGGGGAAGTGGCAAGTTTGTGCCAGCAAAAGTATTAATTGAGAAGCTCTTCAAAAGGTGAACTGTCCTTGGCCTTACTCAAATGAAAAATAAGCTTTACAGATCTTGAAGATCATACTCTATGTGGTTTTTATGTGTCCCTTTTATCTTAGAGTTTCTAGATACAAAGAGTTGATTGGTATTTCTTATGTTCCAAGTCACCACCCAGCAGTATTAATCTGATTTGGGGACAAATCTACAAAATAGTGTTTTCTGAGTATTTACATCTCAAAGTCTCTAAGTTTTCTGAGAATTAAGCAAAAGTAAATCAACCACAGTCTTTAGAATGATGAAGGATAAGTATATATCATAAAAAATTGATTTAATGACCACTAAGACCAGCTAACATTTTTTGAGCTTTTAAAATGTATCAGGGGCCTCCCTGGTGGTTCAGGAGTTAAAGTCTCAGCGCTCTCAAGTTATCCATAGCCACTGCAACATGAGTTTGATCCCTGGTCAGGGAGCTTCCCACATGGCGCAGCAGACCTCTCCTGTCTCACCTGCTGCTCCCCTCAGCAGTGTATTTCAGTAGCTCCACCTGTTCTGCTCCCCACTCTGTCTCTGGTGAGTTTTCTCACCCCCAGCACCTCTGGCCTATGTCCCAGTTCTTGTATGCATAAAAAAGTAAAATCTTTTTTTAAATAAAAAAAAAAAAACATGTATCAGGCAGGCACTGTGCTTCATGACTGTGATCAACAGGTGATTTCATTTAACTCAAAAGATATTTCAACTTCAGAACCATAAATGTTTACCAGGCCCTGGTGCCAGGCAATGCTATTCAAAGATAAATGACAAGTTGACTTCAACTTTCTTCTGTGTTAGATAAATTTCTTTTATGTCAGTGAAATAGCATGGAAAGCTCTCCCTAAGTCTGAAGACATGTATATCTGTGTATCTTCATCTGGGTGTATAAAAGTCCTCTTACTGGCTTCAGCTTCAGGCCTGCTTATCTTCCTGCTTCATTGTTTATTTCCACACTCATAAACCAACCCTACACATTTCTTCCACTATGATGCTTGGTTTCACATCCTTGGGACTTTGCACATCTTCTTCCCTTTGCTTTGAGACAGCTAGTCTGTTAGCTGAATCCCAAATGCCTCTCAAAGCTTATTCCAAATATCAGCTCCTTCACAAACTCTTCCTGAAGCCATCCCCACAACTCATTCCTTAGGATCAAGTTGCTGAGCTAGAGTTGTGGATGGTCTTTGTTTCTGCTTTCCCAGTGGCCAGTCTCCCTTCTGTGGGTAACTGCACCCCTGGCTTTCATAAGGGAAGCAACTGTAGCCATTATTTATTCTTAAAGTTGAAGTATCACTGATCCCATCTCCAGTTCCATGGAGTGGGAGTTGTTTGTATAGTCTGAGCTCAGAGTTGCTGTGCTTTGGGGATGGAAACATGACTCCCCCAGTCCCATGGGATCCCCTAGACCCATGGGGTCAACTGTAGCTTTGGGAGAAAGGGACCTCCTGTTGCTAAAAACATGGGTTCATTTTCGGCCCATGCGAGTTGTGTCTACTTGAGAACAAACCTAACACAGAGGAAAACAGGTGGGGGGGAGGAGAGAGAGAGAGAGAGAGAGAGAGAGAGAGAGAGAGAGAGAGAGAGAGAGAGAGAGAGAGATTGATTATAGATAGATCAGCACTGCTTTTGCTATGCTGGATATCTGCTCTCCCACAAAACTGTGAGCTTCTAAGGAAGAAGCATGTCTTAGACCTCAGTATATCTTTGTACCTTTCTTCATGCCGGCTGAATGAATTGCTTTCTTTCTCTACCAAGTGACATAGGATGCTACAGAACTGAAAATGGACATAGGCAGTTTCAGGAAGCTTCTGAGTCATCATTAATCCATTTATGTCATACTGGTGATGACTTGTCCAGGAATAACTCCCATAATTTCCTGGGAGAAAGTCTTCAGATGACCACACATCTTTTGGGCATCAGGCTTTATAAGAGATAAAAATTTCTGCCTTAACATCTGTGAATCCTACTAACACAGTATAAAATAGACACCAAATAAGAAATTGGGGGTGGAAGGGAAGAAGCACAGCAGTATAAAGAGAACAAGGTCTAGTGAAGCTGTACAACGCTTGTTAAAAATCAAGCTTGTACGTCACTAAAAATAAAAACTAAACTTAGAAAAAAATTCTGCCCTTAGAAGATTGTAGTACCTTGTGATATGGGCCAGAATTAAGTATAATAATGACAAAATGTATATGGTACTTACTATATGCCAGGCTCTGTTTCAAGTTCTTTGCGTGCGTTAACTCATTCAATCCTCCAGTGTTACCTGATAGCTATTATTGTTATCCCCATTTTCTTTGTGAAAACAGATGCACAGAGTTTTATAACTTGCCCAAATTCATAAAGATAGCACACGGCAGACCCTCCCTGCAGCAGAGAATCCTGCTGAGGCAAGTAGAGGGCAAGTCAAGGCTTCTAGAAAATGGTTTAGCTGACTAGAACATGAGGGAGGGGCCTCCTTTTACAGGAAAAAATGCAAAGGTCCAGATTTGGTTTCATTTAAAAATTCAAGGCCAGCTTTTTGCAAAATGAGGAATTAGAAGTTTATAATTATCATCTCCCCACTCCCTCTTTCAATGTCAACCCTTTTGGCCCTTGCCCTTCCAGTACCCACATGCTTCCCCACTCCCTAGAGTCCTCAGGACAATGTCTGTCCTGAGCTAGTGACATGGTCTCCCATGTAATGGAGATGTCTCCTTCCTTCCTTGCTCCATTCCCCCTTCCAGTGGGGTCTGTACAGATGTGAGTGATGAGACTTGTACAAAAATCAGCAATTAATCTAACATTAGTCACTTCTTCTAGTGCTTACACTTTCTAAGGAGTGTTGGATTTTAAATAAAGGATCCTAGAAAATATTAATGAAAACTTGTAGCCAAAGAGATAGTTTGCCATCTAACTTTGCATGTAATTATAGGCAGAGAGGCAGAGTAACTTGAAGGCTTTTGATAAGAAAATAACTATGAGCAATAATCACTGAATATTTACTATGAGCAAAGTTCTATATCTAGTGTTTATATGCAGAGACAGAGACTATTAATTTCTCCCCAAGATCTGTTACTCCTTTCTTCCATATTAAAAGGAATCTGGTTTTTAGCTGGATGATTGGAATAAAAATAATTCCCAGCTTCCCTGGCACTTGGAATGACCAAATGGTTAAGCTCTGGTCAACGGGATGTAAGCCTGTGTGGTGTATAATATTTAGGAAATGTCCTTAAAGGAAGGAGGCATGTCCTTTGTATACCTGCCTCCTTTTTGTTGGCTGTACCGTAAACATGAGAGGGATGCTGTGATAATTGTGATTTATAATAAGAAATATGTATTTTGTTTTTGTCCTGGTTTCTGACACAGAGCTCCTAAAACTCTTGCAATTTCCTCAGTGATAAATGTATGTTAATGAGGTGACTTTTGGAAAGCACCTAAGGGTAGGGACTGGTTGCCAGGGGAACCAACCATGAGATTAGCTGGTTGGGACTTTCAGTCTCAGCTCCCCTGCTGGAGCTGGTTGCTGGAAGCTGGGAGAGGAGAGGGGCTGGAGTTTGGATCAATTGCCCAGGCCAATGAGTTAATACACCATGCCTATGAAGGCAGCCCCCATAAAACCCAAAGAACAGAGTCAGAGAGCTTCTGGTTGGTGGTGTTGGGAGAGGGTAAGTTCAGAGAGGGTGTATAGATCTCCTTGCCTTCCCCATGCTTTGCTCTATGTATCTCTCCCATCGAGTTAATGCTGCATTATACCTTTAATAATAATAAACCCAAAATCTAATAAATACCTTGTTTCTCTAAGTTACATAAGCTGCTCCAGCAAACCACTAAAATTCAAGGAAGAAGTCAATGGAACCTCTGATTGATAGCGCTGATTGGTCAGAAGCAGAAGTAACAAGCTGGACTTCCTTTGGGGGCTAAAATAGAGGGTAGTCTCATGGGACTGAGCCCTTTTGCTGCAGAAATCTGTCCTATCTCCTGGCAGAGAGTGTCAACATTGAGTTGACTTGTAGGATGCCTGGCTGGTGTCTGAGAATTTCTTGGTGGTCTGGGGGAACTCCCCTCCTCAGCATACTGGGGTTAGGTGCAGAATCTTTAGGTTCTTGGCGCATGATGTTTGATCCCTGTGCTGGGATGGCAGAGTTAATTCACCGAGCTCCCCTGAAATTCACCTATTATGGAAGTCACATCTCCTCCCTCAGGGGTCAGAGAAAAGCCAGGAGGCTGGCTCAAGTGGAAGTTCTCCAAATAGAAATGTGAAGAATTGGAAATTGATGATACTGGCATCGAATTTTTTAAAATTTCAATTTACTTTGGAAGAGTAAAAAAGCTCAGATTGATTCAAGTCAGCCTGGCTCTAAAGCCTGTGTCCACTGCACTGGGCCACACTGATGGCCATTATTGAGTGTGCTGGAAATATTTAGCCATCAGTAGGGGATTTCAGCGTTTGCATTTCCTTCATGTAAATATTCCCAGCAAGCCAATTTCAAGCTACCCACAGTTCAAACAACTGGCTTTCAAATTTTCTGAAAGCCTAAACAATCTGCCTTGCGAGCTCTGTGCACCAGCTCCAGCACATCTCTGAAATATGCTCAGCGGGGCTGAAGAGATGAAGCTCCAGGCAAATGGCACCTCGCACCAGCCCTCCCAGTTTTTTATGGTTTTGTTTCCAACTAGGATAACACCACTCCAGAGCGAGCAGTACACCCGGCAAGTCCACATGATGGGCGTGAAGAGACTCGAGTGTCACGGCTTGACCTATGGCGTCTGAGGGACATTAATGGAGCTACAAAGGAAGTGTCATAGCTTCCCTGTTTCTTTTTTAGTGGATGATCCATTTTCAGAGAGATCACAAGTAGCAACTGATTCTTCCGGCCAAAATGAGTTTCAAACGTTCCCCCTGTTGACAGCCCATGGCAGGAGGGAGCATAGTCCTGCTGAGTGGAGCTGGTCCAGCATGCTGGGATTTGAGAGCGGGAGCTCCGTTATCAGAAATCCACGGAGGGCATCCTGCAGGCTGGGTGTGGGAGGCGATGCTTCCTATGGTGATAAATGAATAAAGACTCAGACTTCAGCAATGGCTGACGTTCAAACAAGTGCTAGAGAAAGACTAAGACTCTTGAATAAAGTGGCTATTGGGACGGGACAATGCAGGCAGGCAGATGAGGATATGGACAAAACCTACCCCAAGAAAGTTCTTTGACTACATCGTTGGAAATTCTTCACCGCCCATGTACATCCTTTGCAGTGTTTGGAGTTCATGTCCAGCTATGAAGAGTTCTCCCAACAAGAGTGAGATCAGTCATGCTCAATAAATCATCTTAACGTCCCAAATTCCTGAGCTACAAAGTCCTTCAGCTTAGTTGAATACAGATGCCAGACCTAGAGGATTCTGGGAGGGATGAATCAAGTTCTCCTCGTGAGCAAAATAGGGCCGTCAGCCCCCTTCAGAATCCTAGCGCCACCGAGGACGAATCCTGTTTGTCTGTGTTTTATGTGGGGCGTTTTGACCTAGCTCTGTTCTCCTTCACATCTCTCTAACCCCTGAAAGAATCTGTTCCAAGGTCCTAATGTTTTTGATGGAGTCCACGTGTTTTGAATCTGTTTTGTTACTCCCATGGTTGAATCGCAAAGTCATCTCCACTGCGGTGAGCCACATCATGTCATCAGGAGGCGGGAGGGCTGACCTCGTGCACGGCCCAAGCGCCTGCCTTGCACAGTCGCTGTGCCCATTTTTCTGGGTAGTGGGCTTACGGGATTCTAAAAGAACTCTGTGACTCTTCTAAATTAAGATCTGCTCAATTGTCCCTATCTTTTGGAAATCTTGAGCATTCAATTTCAAAGTGTGTCGTCTTTTTGTCCCTGTTCCCCATGGACTTGTTCTTAAATTAGAAGTGTGAAGTTGTCATCTTTTCTTCTACATTCTCTCTACAAGATCTTCCTATCATCATCATCATTATTTTAATTCATCATAAATGACTTTAATTTAGAACTTTTCAGAGAATACTCTTGAAAAAGGTAAATAGATAAATGGAGTGAGTTGAAACTAGTATTTCTAATATGGGTGACAGGGCATGTTAATGAGAAGCCACTAAGGTGAATTTTAATTATGTAAGAATATATAAAACCAGTGACTCCAAAAACTAATATGTAGATGGGAGGGAGAGATTTTCACCAGAGTGAGGGCAACAGTGCTTAGGAACAAAGCAGAAAACAACAATGTCAAAACAGTGTGAAGCTGTGTTCCTGAAATTATAAAGTTTTGCAAACAAATGCTTTATTTACGTGCGTTCATAAGAGCAAGTTTTTTACTTATGCATATTAACTGCAAAGTATAGAAAGAAATTTTTCCAGTAGTTTGGTAAATTTTTTTTTTTTGGTAAATTATGTTTATTGAGGTAAAGTAGGTTTATATCTGTGTATCTGCTCTGGGGGTTATAGGTTTAAATCTCTACAGATGTCTACTTTCACACCCTGCCCTCCACCAGTGCCCAATAATCCTCCAGCTTGTTTTATTGGGTGCCTTACAACCCCCCCACACTCCCTCACTTTTCTCTCTGGTTGCTTTAGTTTTACAGTCAGATGTTAAGAGTGTCTGGTTGTTTTGTTTAGATTCACCATTTGTTATGTTTCTCTATATTCCACATGTAAGTGAGACCACCTGTTATTTGTCTTTCTCCTTCTGACTTATTTCTCTTAATATTATCCTTTCTCGTTCCATCCATGTTATCTAAAATGGCAGTTCATATTTTTTATTGCTGAGTAGGATTCCATTTTCCATTGTGTGTGTGTGTGTGTGTGTGTGTGTGTGTGTGTGTGTGTGTGTATTATTACCATCATTTTATAGTTCAGGGAAGAGAGTTTGAGTAACTTGCACAGATCTCTAGCCTAGTTATCTGATCCTTAAACCCAAGCATATAATCATTGCCTATGATTAGATTTTTTTCTGCTTCTAAAAACAATTCCCTTTTCTTTTTAATCTTAGACTGTATAGCTGACACTCTTCGATCTGGAAGACAAAGGGGTACTTTGTAGCTATCAGATAGGATTTCTTTCCCTGCCAACTTTTTATCTTGGAATATTTTAAAGTACAGAAAACGACAAGAATTACACAATGAAACCCACATATCATTTATCTAAATTCACATGCTGTCAGCATTCTGTCACGTTTGTGCTCTTTTTCCATACAGATAGATCTTTTCTAAAGTACATGAAAATAAGTTGCAGACATTATGACATCTCACTCCTAAATTCTTCAGCATGCATTTCCTAAAAACAAAGTCCTTCTGCATTTACAATAGTGTTCTCAGGTGTAAGGAAAGTAGCTGTTCTCTAATCTATTCCAATGTACAGTCTGTATTTAAGTTCCCCCGGTTTTGCCTCAGCATATCTTTTATTCCTGTTTTCATTTCTTTTTTTCATCCAGGAACCCATCAAGATTTATGCCTTACATTTCCTTAGTATGTCTCTCTAGTTAGAACAGAACCCCTGCTTCCCACTCTCCCCCACCCCTCTGTGACAGTGACATTTCAAGCATGTCTGAGCCAGTTGTCTTGTCGACGGTCCTGTATTCTGGATTTGCTTTATCGCTCCCTCATGATTAAACTGCGCTTAAACATTTTTGGCTGGAATGTGCCAGAGTGATGCTCTGTGGTTGTATCACCACTGTGGGTGGCATGAGACTTGCTGATAAGACCACAGCAATCTTTGTTGTTAAGTTTACTTTCCCCTTGTAATTTATAGTCTGTGATTACTTGCAGTTTGTGAATATCCTGCTTCTCTACAGTCTTCCCATTGGTTTTCGACCCTATCTATGATACTTAGATTAACCAATTCATAATATGAATGGTGGTAAAATGGTGATTTTTCTTATTCTATGATTTCTTCCATTTTTTTCCTTTACCTGATGACATTCTTTTAAAAGAAGAGCTTCCCTCCTTTAAAAAAAATGACTATTTAATTGAATGCTTCATTGTTGTTTTGACATAGACTCACTAACCTTTGAGTGCTTGCTTGCTATCTAGTACTTTCCCTGCTCCAGACCTGGAGCTAGTCATGTCTGTAGGAAGTTCTGATTTCTTTCAGTAGAAGGTATATAGAAACAAAGGCCTGACTGTGAGGTGTGTTAATTATACCCAGTGTCTCATTGCTTCGGGGCCTTCTATAGATAGAACTAAAAAAAATTAGTTGGTAACCTCATAACAATCCCTCAATTCAAATACAAAAACAACTCAAAACTTTAATTTCCCCATTTCCAACATAGACACAGCTACTTATATATACTATCATACAATAAACACAAAAAATTTCAGAAACTCAACAGTCAGTAACACTGCCAGCAATAAACCTGTTAAGTGAAGTTCTGGTGTAGCGCATTTGATCTTTAGATATATTTTATTAAGGAAGAACAGTTTTTGTATTGTATGTAAAGCTTTTTAATTAATACATTTTTATGTGTGCTTGTTATACATTATATAGTAAGAGTCACTCTATAATTGATGTTGAGGTGTTCTTGTAGCTTTCCCTTATTTTTATGCTTTAAACATATAAAATATTTACATAGTTCTACAGTTTACATATTTACATAGCCCTACTAGTAAAGAAAGTTTGAGTCAGAGAAATCTTGCTTGCACCTTCATTCCCTATTCTACCAATTCACCCTCTATAGGCATTATAGTCATTAGTTTTTAGTTTACCCTGACTTTTTTTAAACAAAAATGACAAAATATATTTCCCCTTCTTTATTGTTTTTTTGTTTCTTATAAAGAAGAGCATACTAAGGATATTCTTTTGCACATTATTTTTTAAGCACCTAACAGTATATCTTGCACATCACTTCCTATCAGTCCATAGAGATATTTCCCAACTTTTTCAAGACTGTGTAGTATTCCAGCATGTGGATATACCATATAACCTATGAATGGGCACTTTGTTTGTTCCTAATATTTTGTTATTACAAATTATGTAATGAGTAACATAATTTTTTGTATTATGAAGGTATATTTTCAGAGTAAATTTTTCACAATGTGCTTGAGGGAGCCAAAGTATTAGTACATACATAATTTTGCTAGAAAATGCCAAATTTTCCTCCATATGGACTAGGCTATTTTAGTCCCTTCCCAACAATGTATGAAAGTGCTTTTGTCCCCCATAGCCTTACCATAATGTGTTCTCAAGCTCTTGACTTTTTTTTCTTTGCCAATCAGATAGTTGAGAAATGGTATTGCAGTATTTTTTTTTAAGATTTATTTATTTATACAAGCTGGGGTACAGGCCAGAGTCGTGGGGCAGTGAGAGGGTTCACCAGAGACAGAGCGGGTAGCAGAACAGGCAGATCAGAAATACACTGCTGAGGGGAGCAGCAGGCCAGGCAGGAGAGGTCTGCCGCACCATGCGGGATTCTCCCCGGCCGGGCGTTGAACTTGCATTGTGCGCTGCCGGCAGCTCCACAGCGCAGCGCTCAACCGCTGTGCCACCAGGGAGGCCCTGCAGTATATTTTTATATACATTTCTCTTACAACAGTGAAATTGAACATTATTAATATATTTAAAAGACTCTGCGTGTCCTTCTCTATGAACTGCCTGCTCAAATCTTTTACTCTCAGATCAGTTTTAGTGCAAATTCTAATAATCATCAAATTCTACTTACAATGTTGGAATCTACCAAGACTTTTCAAGTCATCCTATTTGATCCTAAAAGACTTTGAAGACCTCAGAAAGAATAATGATGGCACTATTGACTTATAACATTTTCAAATAGAAATGGTAAATGGGTAATACCTGCAATTATACACATGAACTGTTTTGTCTGATGTTGTTAGAGACCTTGAGCAGGATAGTTCACATAGGAAGTTACTAACCCTGGCTGAGGGCAGCTTGTAACATCTTTGTAATCATTAACTGACATTCTAAAAAGTCGAAAGTTGTGCCATAAAGCTTGAATTTTTTCCTGCTCACAGTACACCTGCAAGGCTTGCTGGGTTGGACACGGGGGTTTTAGAAACAGCAGTCACACCTACAGCATGTTACAGTCCAATGGGTCTATTCACTTGGCTACTTTTGTGTGTGTTTTTAAAATAATTTTGCTTTTATTTTCTCTTTTTATTCAAAAAAGAATTTGAACTCTCCCTGATATTGGAATGTTTGGAAATTCCCAAAATTTTCCTAAGACATTCCTTGCTAAGAACCTTCCATTTAGCAAACCAAACCACTAAATGCAAGAGGGATTGAATTATTGGAAGGATTGCTTGGAAAATGCAGAATGGTCAACTCTGCCACACTATGAGCTGTAGAAAGTTTTTTTTTTTAAATAAAGATCATGCTTCTGGGTGGAAATAAACTCTTCTGAAAGTCAGATTGGCTCTCTGTCTCTTAAATAAAGAGAAAGATGAATGTATTCTGTCCACAAATGAAGTTGGCCAAGCAAACGGGGGTTGGGCGGAGTGGAAAGTCCCACTAGCTTCCCTATTGATCTGAAAATCACCTTTTTGAAGGAGTAAGGTGAGAGAGAGTATCTGTCTTTCTAGTCCACAAACCACTTTCACTCGCGGGCAGGAAGAAAGAAAGAATGTAGTGTTAAGCTAGAATTATCTTTGGAAATCATGCCCAAAATGCACACGGGGTTGGAAGTGAAGGAGAATAGATGACTCAGGATTTCTTATAAAGGATACCAAACAGTTGCCCTCGGTGGCATTTCCTTGACTAAGACAGAGCTTGGAAATAACTAAACATTGTCACCATCTGAAAGTAAGCACTGGCCATGGGAAGCGAAGTATTCAGGTCTCAGGATTTCTACAGCACAGTTTGAAGAGTTTTGATGTATACACCCAAGCCGTGGGTCTGCTACACTTAAGCAGCCTATTTGACCACCATTTTTGTTATCTGCAGTTCTGCATTCCTATTCAAGGTCAGAACTGCCCGGTCAATCAGTTATAGGAGCCCAACCTTACAAGGTGCCTTTCAAATCCATCAAGAGCAGAAAGCTTGATCACCCTGGAAAGATTACGCATCATGAGGTATGACTGGGAACGCCTGGGGGGCCAGAGACTGATGTATGACAACAGACCCCAGAAGCTGATCAATGAACACCTTGGTGATAATATTGGAACCATCGCTGGGAGTCTGGGGTACAGTTTCGATTATAAGACTTGGTCATCAAGCAGATAAGAATTGTCTAGTCAGCAGACTCATTCCCCTCCCACACCAGCCCTAGATGACATAAGTACATTTTCAGTTTCACCCATCTCTTTCCTTGTCCTCCTACCCCACATAACTGATGCTGTATGATTATTCTATCAATAAAAAGGCCAGGATCTTGCTTATTCAACAGCATCCTGCATTGTGCAGCCTTCTCCACAACTCCCGTTTATCAGTGTGGTGTTGCTGACTCAACACCAAGCCACCACTGTGACCAAGAGACAGGATGTTTCCATCCTCCCCCGACTTTCGCCTTTTGCTCCTTTGCATTCCTGATCAGGCAATACTGACCCACAGTCTGTTGCTACTGATTAGATCGAACTTTCCTGTGAGTTTTATGTAAATGGAATCATGCAATTTTTCACACTTTTGTGTCCTGCTTCGATCATTCAGCATAAGGTTTTAGGATTCAGCTGTGTTGTTGCTTATCCCAATAGTGAGTTCCTCTTTAGCTCTCCATTGCCTGGCTTGCTACAATCTGTGCATCCACTCACACATTGATGGACATTTGAGTTGCTCACAGATTGGGACTATTATAAGTCAAGTTGCTATGAGCGTACATACAAATCTTTGTGTGGACATCTGTTTTCATTTTTCTTGAATAAACACCCAGTGTCATATGGTAAGCATATGCTTAGCTTTGTAAGGAATCGCCAAACTGTTTTCTGAAGGGGCTGTTCCATTTTACATTTGCAACTGTAAATGAGAGTTCTAGAAATGCCACCTATTCACCAACAACTTCCTATTGTTGGGACTTCAATTTTAGACATTGCAATGTTGTCTTTATTTGCATTTCCTTGATAACTAATGTTTTTTGCATCTTTTCATGTGCTTATTGACTATTTACATATGTCCTTTAAATATAGTTTTTTGCCCATTTAAAGTATTGGGTTTGCCTTACTGTTCTAAGAGCTCTTTATAGATAATCTTGAAACACATCCTTTGTTGGGTATATATATTGCTAATATTTTCTCCTCATCTGCGTCTTGCACCAGGTGCTAATGATGGACAGGAAAAAAAATTAATCCAAATGGGAAACATGAACATTTTTCCAAGAGGAGATGTTGTTCAGCTTCACACTTGAAGAAAGAGTCAGTGGGTGGGTAAGTAGAGGGTGTTAAGGTCCTCATGGTGGAGCTTTCTTAGTTGTTTACTTTCTCATAGACATGATTCAATTAAGTGATACTAATATTATGTCTCTCAGTGATATAACCCTCAAAATGGATATTTGAAATGAAAGCCAACAACTTGCTTATCAAATTACCTTCGATCCAACCCATCCCTCCATAAATCTGCAATTGCTGATGTTGCAGGCGAGGTGTTTTTGAGTAGGAAATTTCTAGTTTTGTCTGTTTTGCAGTTTCAATAAAGGTCTGTCAATAGAATGAGCTATTATGAATCTTAAGCCAGAATAACACTTAAGCCATGTGTTTCAATCTCTTTCATCACCATATAAACAGTGAAATACAGTGAAATAACCATCCTCTATAGATAGCCATTGTCACGGTGCTAAAACAATATATCTGAGTCAGCTGAACAGACCGTGACCTTGAAGGACAGTTGCTTCATTCTCTTTTTTGTAGTAGCAGCTAGAAACTTTCTGAAGGGGAGAGACCTGCTAGCTCCTGGTCACAGAAGCTAAGTGATAAGAGTGGTCATTTCCTTGAGATAGTTGTTTATCTGGTGGTACTGCCAGGATGTGAAACTTTCCCTCCAAAATGCTGTGATTCCTGAGCTCAACAGGTGAGGGAGTGGATGGAAGGACAGACAGATGGATGCTAGAGTGCCAGAAGGCTTTTTACCTCTCTGTTATCACAACAAATGGAGGAGTGGTGTTGGACACAGTGCAGTGGGAAGAGTGTGCATCCAATCAGAAGGAGTGAAAAGAGAAATCAAGAGATAACAGATAATGATAGTTAATAAATTGAGAAAAAGGAGAGATTAAAGCCCACAGAAGAAGCTATTCACAGCATGTATTTTCTTTTTTAATTCATGAGTTTTATGTTTTAGAACACTGTTAGTTTAAGAAAAATTATGTAGACAGTGCAGAGAATCCCACTACCTTCTCTCTCCCTCACTGCAGAGTTCCGCATTACTCTTTATTTTAAACCACATTCATCATTTTTCAGTGTACAGTTCAGTAGATTCGGCTATCTTCCCACTGTGCTGTCAGTATACTGTTTTTGTAAAAAGGCAGGGGTGGAGAGGAGTCTTCAAACCAAGGAGAAAAAACTTGTGCCTTCCATGGAGCCCAGAGCTGGGCTGTTGAGAATCCTCCTCATTTCTCACCGTCAAAGGACACCCCAGGACAGCTGGCTTGCCTGGGGCCCCCTGGCCTCTGCCCTTCGGGAAGCTCCTTGAAGAGGCCTCCTGTGACTCTCCAAGAATTTGCCTGCTCCTCCCTCACCTTGCAGCATCGATCCATTCCCCTCACGTTAGTAAATATTTTAAGGTGTTGCAGTGAATTTTAAATATCAGAGGATTATTTTTATCCTGACTAAAACTTTCCTGAAAGTGCTAAATGATTCGATGCTACTGCTTGAGTCAGCCTTCCCGAAACTCCTGTATTGTCGATTTGTAGATTATTTGTCTCTTCTGAGCATAGAGCCCCTGGACTTATATGGAGTATTGATGATGTTCTTAAACATTGGAGATTTGTGCAAAACCTGGAGAGTAATTTAGGAATAATTCCCTTGGGGCCGGATTACTTTTCCGTGAATATAAAGGATAAGTTAGAAAGTTTAAGGACACAATATGGTGCTCACTGCATTTTAAGTTAATGTGTATGTAGGGAAAACACATTGGATGGGGAATTCCTACCATTTGTTGAATGACTAGGATGTACCAGAGACTGTGCTGAGCCTTTTTACATTATTTTCTCTTTTAAAATTTGCCACAGTCTTATGAGTTAGATGCTATTGTCATTTTTCAAATTGAGGTATGTTTGACATAAGACTGTGTGAGTTTAATGTGGACAGCATATTGATTTGATACATTTCTCTTGCAATATGATTGCCGCTGTCCTAGCTGATACCTCTATCAGGTCACATAATTGTACTGGGAACAAAAAGACCCCATTTTGCTGGTGATTTTGACTCCGGGGTCAAAGTATTCAAGCCTTCTGCCTACATGGGAGCTGACTCAAGGAAGTCCTATTTATGTGGTTTCATTTAATTGGGTATCATTTTCCTATAAAGTGAGGTGATGTGATCATATCCACGGTTCCTGCCCTGTGGCTGCCTCGGACACACACTGCGCCCTCTCCTTCAGGCGAAGCTGCTGTGGGGAGCAGGGCTGACCGACAGCCCAGGCTGCTGTTCCCTGGGAACCCGAGGCCACAATTACCCCAGGATGCTCCCAGCCAGGACTAAGCACAGGGGTACTGGTGTTGGCCCAATGGGGACTTCCTTTTAATAGGCAGATTTGGCTCAGGGACTCCCCAGCAGAGGGCCAAGACTTTCTCAGATGTGCAGTGTGGTCTGAGGCTTTACCCAACCCCCTCCGGGGTTGGACTGTCATCCCAAGGCTCTCTCAGCCTACTTCTGCCCCACTGCATTTCTTCTTCCACTCCGTCTCCCCAGTAAGTCTTTTGCACATCCAATCCTGTCTTGGCTCTTGCTATTCCAAGGACCAGAACTGACAATTTCCAACCTGGGTGGGAAATAACTCAAAGGGTCCAGAAATTCCAGATTCAACAAGAAATGATTTTAGATTCTGAATCCTAAGTCTCACATTTATTTGAATGGTAACTTTCCAAATGAGGACATAGATCTTTAATATGGAGTCATTGGAGTGTTACTGCATTTATGGCTTTTTGAAAAATCAACCAGTAAAATTTTAAAAATATGATTGATACAAAGGGTTTTCATGTTTGAAAATATTGGGGGCCACAGGGCTGGTTGCTCACTCAGGGTCTTGGGTTTGACGTGGTTCGATCCCTAGCACTGGCACAACACAGAGGGCTGAGGGCGTGGGCTCTGACAGGGGAGGGACCTGGGTATGAGGTATTGCTTCCCTTCTTGGCAGCAGCATAACCTCAGGCAAGTCCTATAACCTCCTCAAGTCTTTGCTTCCTTTTCTATACAATGGAGACACTAATAGTGGCCTCCTCTGGTATGTGTGGTTGAGAGGATGAAAAGAGAAAGTTGAATGCAAAGTGCTTTGCCTGGCTTAAAGGAAGTTCATCAGAGCAAATGTTTATTGAGATTATTATCATTGCTCATTTGTACTTCCATTTTGTATATTCACCTTCAATTCTAACCAAAGGATTGTTTATAATGTATTTTGTAGGAGACAGTGCTGCTTTTTATCTCCTCAAATAACATGGCTCATCCTTCCATAGAAATGACATCTCATGTTTAATACACCCTTATTCCTTTGAGCTTAGACCTTTGTAACCAACTGAGCTACTTAATCATCTGGAATAATCTTGCCCTAGTGTTTTTCCCTCTGTA
This sequence comes from Scalopus aquaticus, assembly GCA_004024925.1. Classification (NCBI taxonomy): domain Eukaryota; kingdom Metazoa; phylum Chordata; class Mammalia; order Eulipotyphla; family Talpidae; genus Scalopus; species Scalopus aquaticus. The sequence continues at coordinate 182,752 of PVIJ01000063.1, read as the reverse complement.
TAATTTTCTTTCACAGTCAATTTGTTAATGTTCAGACTAGGTCCATAATAGCAACATGAAGAATTGCAGAAATATGTCATCCATTCTACCCTATCTCAAATAGATAACAGTTGCGTAGATGTAGGGGTCTGAAGTGTGGAATGGGGCAGGTTTTGAAACAATATAAATAATTGCTTATTTGAGTGCTGATTTTACAGCTGACAGCAGAAAGTCTTCCGGGGCTGCACATTAGAAGTCCAGGTGCAGGGCAGCTGTTCTAATTAATGTGCTAGACGTCTTCATTCTCGATTTCTGTTAAGGGTTAGAGAATAGGTTTGCTATTTCCTTGATTACATAAAAGACTGGACTGAGGAGGGGTAGCCATCAGCAGTCTTATTAGCAGAGGGGAATAGCATGCATGGTTCAGGTTTAGGTGCAAGCAAGTGGGTATTAATTTTTCTTACATGAAACAAAAAAGAGACAAATGGTTGCTGGTGTCAGCTTATCGACAACGTCTCTGCTTATTTTCCAAGATTCTTTTGGCCTTTCTTCCCTTGTCTCAAAATGGTTATAGGAAATGCAGTCATCTTGCGCACAGTCCGGGCTGTGAGGAGGGAGTGGAGGATACATAGTTCTGTCAGATCGGTAGCTGATCACCCTTGGAAGCAAACGTGCTCTTGTTCATCAGCAGGACTGTGCATGTGATCCCACCTAGCTGCAAAGGAAGCTGGGAATTAAGTACTCGGCCGAGCATCTTCAATCTCGGATACCATCAGGATTCTATTAGTAAGGGAAAGTGGAGCAAGTGTGTAGAGGTGGCCGCACAATCTGCTCTCGGAAGTAAGCGCAGAAATGTTACTGATGTTACGTCATGAGTCCACTTTCTCTTTTCTTTGTGGGAAGATTAGGAGGAGTAATAAATGTCACAGTAAATATATTGGCCATCAGAACATATCATGACAAACATCAGAGAGATGCCCACCATGCTCTTTCTAATTAAGCTTCCACTGTACTGAGAAATACTAGTGGCAAAAGTTAGACACCATGTATTTAATCATGAAGAAACTTTTGCAGTAACTATGTCATGGCACTGTGATTTACCTGCAATTAAAGAATAGTAAAATGTAACAGAGATTCTTATGACATTGTCTTGAATTCGCCAGAGATTCTTATGAAATTGTCTTTATTTCTCTGAAACAACATGCTATATTTAGAGGAAAATACATCTTGGAATATGTTTGAAAGACAGTTGTAATTTAATGAAATTACAATAGTTGTCCCTAAATTCACAATTCAATTTTAAGTTTTGAAGAAGATTCAAATGACATCAGAGTTTAAGCAGAATATAAATAGATCTTAGAGTCCTGAGGTGTGCAATATAAACTAGGCCATGCCTCAGGAGTTCCATATGGAGACGTCTGCAAAGTGAACTTTTGGACCCTGATTCTGCAAAAACTATCCATCATTAGAACTAGATAAAATTGTAAAAGCTGGGTAAGTATCTGTCTGAGTGTCTTCTCACATGTGTGTTATTGTCAGAAATTACAATGGAAACATATTTCCATTTCATTTATATTTAAGTCATGCATATTTAATTATGGGTAAAGTAAATATAAATACTTGACTTGTAGCACAGATCGTCATCATTTGTGTAACTCTCCTCTTCCTTTAAATTGTGTTACCCTCCTATTTTTCCCTAAAAGGTAGTGATGTTAAAACATTAAATTCTTCATGGAAAATTATTGCAAAGTAAAACAGGAAACCTTATTTTTAAAGGCACGGTTGTATGCATTATTTGTCTCAACTCTGACTACTGCTTGGTGCAGTGTCCACGAGGGATACACAGATTACAGCGATGGTATGTGCCTGGAACATGGAAGTGAGGCCAGGGAGGGTAAGAAAGGAGAGGAAACTAGAATAGGTACTTTTTCATCACACAGTCAGCAGACCTGGTATCTCATAACCTAAAAATATGTGTAAATTAATATCATAACCAGAGAAGTTAAATGACATCACACATCACAAGACAGACAAAGGTTCCAAACTAGTACCTGGGCTTTCTTGTCCTTACACTAATGAGTTCTTTCACTAACAATGCATGTCCAGATCATGCAAAAAGACTGAAAACAAATTCTGGTAAAAAACCAAACAAACCCTCCTTTTTATATGTTCATATTTTAGGTACATGTACTTAAGGATATGTTGAGGAGATAGAACTATTTTTTTTTTTTAATGCCCTTATTTCTTGTTTTGCTTTGCTTTTCCTGCTTCCCTTCTCTCCTTCTCTCTTCATTCCTTGGATGTTAGGGGCAAGGACATTCAGTATGTGGACTCTTGAATCAGACAGACCTGGATTTGGGTTGTGTTGCTTATAGTGGTAGATTACAAAAATGGTGACACGTTCTACTCCATGGAGTGATATCTACTCGCCATACAATTTTGAGGGCGTTTCCCTCTGACTATCAGCTCATGATTTGCTTTGGACAAAGCAAACATGACACAGAAGAGGTTGCAGTCCTTGAGCCCAACAAAGCTTGTCTTTACTGTTCGGCCCTCACATCACTGCTACCATATGAATAAGTGCAGGTCACCTCTGTTGGATGGTGAGAGGTCAAATGGAGCACAACAGCTCAGCCATCTGAACCAGCCCCAGGGAATCCACTACCTGACCACATGATGTGAAAAAGCCCAGCAGAGATCAGCCAAGCTTTATCCAGACCTGAAAATATTCCCCTCAGGATCATTACCAAATAAAAGACTGCTGTATTAAATCAATAGTACTCTCGGTGCTTTGTTTTGCAACAAAAACTAACCCATACATTTGCCAACAAAAAATGATTACAGACTTCATCCAGGTTACAGTAGTTCTCCTTTTACATCTTCTCTACCCTTCTTTAAAACATTACAGCGTTGTGATAGTTTAATGAGTGTGTAAGTAGGTACTCAAATCTATTGCCTAGACTCATGTTTGAAATGAGTGAAATCTTGATAGACGACGTCTTAAATCACAAAATTGATTCCAATGTTCAAAGAATTTATTCCAAGGTTGACTATTTTAGGCATTAGGGAAGGAGCAGGGAGAAGCTAACAATCTTTTCATGTGCATATTGACCATTTGCAACCTTTTATTGAAAGTTTCTTTTCCCAAATATTTTGCCCATGTGGGGGAGGGGAGATAGGGGGAATTGTCTTTTTACTGAGTTGTGAGAATTCTTTTTATATGATAAATGAACATCTTCGTAACATACATGATTATGAATATTTTTGGGAGCTTGCCTTTTTTGTTTTCCTATGTCTTTTGAGCAGCAAATTTTATAATTTTGATGAAGTCTGCTTTACCCATGTTTTAAATAGTTCATGAATTTTTTGTTTCATTTTAGGTTTTTTTACCCTAATTTAAGATCACAGAGATTTTGTCTTGTACTCTTTACTGAATATTTTATTGTTTTAACTCTTATATTTAAGTCTGTGATGTTCTTCAAATTAAATTTTGTATTTGGTAGTGTGATAAATTCCCTTTCTCCCTCCCTTTCTTCTTTCCTTTGATATGGATGTTCAATTGTTTCCAGTACAGTTTGTTGTCAAGGTTATCCTACATTGAATTACCTTGGCGCTTTTGCTGAAAATCAATTGACCATATAAGTGTGGGTTTATTTCTAGATGCTCTATTTTGTCCCTTTGATCTATATGTTTGTACTTATGCTAATACCACACTGTCTTGATTTTGTAGCTTTAGAATAAGTCTTGAATCAGGTAGTGTAGTGTTCTGAAATGAGTTTTTTATAATTCTTTTGGCTATCATGGGTTTTTACATTTTCATATTAGCTTTAGAATCAGTTATTTTTTTTTAAAAAAAGCAGTTGCTATTTTCACTTAATCTACAGTTCAATTTGGGGAGAATTGCTATCTCAACATTGTTGAGTTTTCCAATTCACAAACATGATATATTTTCTCCATTTACTTGTCTACTTTCTTTCAGCAATATTTTCAAGTTTTAAGAATACAGATTTACACAACTTTCATTAAATGTAGTAAGTACTTTAATGTTACTGTAAATGGATCTTTAAGTACTATATAGGAGTAGAAATAATTTTTTAACTTGTGTATTTAACTAGCTAAACTTATAGAATGATTGCACAAAAACCTTATCTGTGTTTCCAGGTATAGAACTTGAAAAATTATACTATTTTTATTGAAGTAATATTGATTAACAATAATGTATATGATTTATGTAACATGCAGTTCTCCATATTTTTGTTACCTCACTATGCCCACCACCAAAACACCAATATCCCTCTGCCATAGTCCAGCCCTCTTCCTCTCTTTGCCCTCCATCCCCACTTTCCTCTTCTGGTGGCCTCAGTTCTACTAAGCCAAATAAATTAGAAGGAAAAAGACAAATACCACATGATTTTACTCATATGTGGGATATAAAGAAACAAAACAAAGGAACAAACAAAACTTAAGCCAAAACAAACCTTAGAAATCTGACTATAGAAGTAATTTTTGGTCAGTTTCGGCAATTTGTCTCTAAGGAATTTGTTTACTTACGTCTTGAAATTTATGAGCATGAAGTTATAATATTCCCTTATAATCCCTGAAGTATTTGTGTCATCTGAGTAACATCTCTCCTTTCATTCCTAATAGTGAAATTTGGGGCTTCCATTTTTTCTTGATCAGTTTACTGAGATGGTTTCAGTTGTACTAATCTTTTCAAAGAAATGACTTTTGATTTTATTCACTTTCTCTACTGCATTTCTAGCTTCTATGTCTTTGGTTTAACTATTATCTTTTTTATGTCCTTCATTCTACTTGCTTGGAATTTAATTTATTTTTCTTTTGTAGTATCGCCAGGTGGAAAGACAGCTTATTGATTTGGGACCTTATTTTCTCATATGAGCTTTCAAAGTTACAAACTTCTGTTCATTAAAGTGCAGATTTAGTTGTACCCTATACATTTTGATAGATTTTTCATTTTTGACTCAGTTCAAAATACTTTCTAATTTCCTTGTTTGCTTTTTTCTGCCCATGGATTATTTTGAAAATGTATGCTTCATTCCCAAGTATTTTTTTGGGGGGTGGGGAGATTTTCCAGTTATCTGTTACTGATTTTAATTGATTTCTTTTAATTCTACTTTGATTAGGCAACATACTCTGTAGGATTCAATCCTTTCAAATTTGTTGAGGCTGTTTATGGTACAGTGAATGCTACATGTCCAGTTGAAAAGGGTATGTGTCTCTGTTATTGTTCAGTGAAATATTTTATAAATGTCACTTAGGACAGAGTAAGACATAGTGCTTTTCAAATACTTTACCAACTTTTTGGGTCTGCTTTTTCTATCAACTACTGAGAGAGAGAGAGAGAGAAAGAGAGAGAGAGAGAATTAAAATCATCAATTATAATTCTAGATTTGTTAATTTATCTGTTTAGCACTGTCAGTTTTTGCTTCATATGTTTTGAAACTTTGTTATTACATGCATAAATATTAGGATTGTGATGTCCTTTTCATCATTTGACCTTTTTAGCAGAAAACATTGATTTTTATTTTTAAGATTTATGTATTTATGCATACAAACTGGGGTATAGGCCAGAGGTGTGGGGTGGCAAGAGGGTTCACCAGAGACAGAGTGGGGAGCAGAACAGGCAGATCAGAAGCACACTGCTGAGGGGGCAGCAGGAGAGCCAGGAGAGGTCTGCCACACCATGTGGAATTCTCCCCGGCCCGGTGTCTAACTCGCATTGACGCTGCCGACAGCTCCACAGTGCAGCGCTCAACCGCTGCGCCACCAGGGAGGCCCCCTGATTTTTAGTTTTGACAATACTTGTTTTAAAGTCTACATATCAGATGTTAATACAGTTTTTCAAACTTTCTTATTAGAATTTTCATGTTTTCTTTTCTTACCCTTTATTTTTAACCTATTTGGGTCTTTCATTTAAAATACATTTTCTTATGGACATTATATAGTTGGGTCTTGCTTTTTTATTTAGTCAATGTACATTCATCAATTGTAATAATTGTACCACTTTGGTGAGGGATACTGGGAGGATGTGCATAAGTAAGGGCAGAGGGTGTGTGGGAAACCTCTATAGCTTTCCTCTGATTTCTGCAGTGAACCTAAAGTTACTCTGTAAAATAAAGTTTTAATTAAAAAAATGGGATTCCTTCCCCTCTCTGCCTTCCCTACTCCTTCTTTACGCCTCTTCTTCTTTCTTACCTTCCTTCTTTCCCTTTTCTTTTTGATGATGCCCCAAAAGGCCAAAAGCCAACAAATAGAAAATATTTTATTGAAAAATAAGATGTTACAGTCTTTACATAGAGCTTGCAAATGAGGCGACCAAATACTGACTCTGCCACCCCCAGTGGTTGGCCCACCTTACCAATCGAGTGTGGAAAATGAGGTTGAACTACTAGATGCCTGAGGGCTGAGTGAGGAATTGCCAGCAAGTATGGAGAGAAAACATTTTGATTGTGTTATGTGTAGTTCAGATGGATGTCCCAGAGGTGAAATGTCTGAGGAACCTATAAAAGTGCCCTGTAAAAGAGAGGAAGGTCTACTCTGACCTGAGAGGTCCAATTTGTTGTGATCCAGTATCAGCTTTTCGGGTTTTGATTTGTTTTTGTTTTTCTTTAAACAAATAGTGAAACCTATTTCAAATCAATGAATGCAGAATTAGGGATCTCTTTCATTTGACACATTCTTTCTGCTGTAGGACTCTGCTGCCACTGGTTTTGAATTTCCTATGGGTTTTGTTTATTTTTTGTTTCTTAGTCTGTTTTTCTGCAGTGGTGGCAGATATTTTCCTCACTGATGATCATATTCTTCTCACATGAAATTTATTCTCAGTAGGCAGTTAACAAAATCCATTCAGCATTCCTCTTAGTATTTGTTTGTTTTGGATGATTAGGTTGATGTTATTTTAAAATCCCTGAGAGTTTACTACCTCTCCCCATACTATTCTATTAAATGTCAATTTGGCACATTTGGATCATCCCATTATGTTTGTTGCTCACTTATCTCAGCAGGGAATTAGAAGGCAAAGAATAATTTGCTCTATGGGAATTTGGTAGTTTGGATAGATAAGATGGGGGAAGCAGAACTTCCCCCATCATAGGTGTTGGGGGCAGTGCCTATTTATTACCTATTTAAATAGGCACTGCCCCCAACACCTATGATCAGGCACCTTGGTTCACCTTCACAAGCCAAAGGGAAAACCCTGGCATGTCTGGGGTCCCTTGTCATTGTTGGTTGCTCGGTATTAGGAATATTATGCATATCACTTCTTGGTGAAAAGAATGGAAAGCAATTACTACTTGCTTAGCATTCTTGGGGGAATCCCAGATAACTGGGATTTAATAACCAGGGTTCACATCTATCTGTTGTAAAGGCTTTATACCCAGTAACTCAATACCCTCAACAATCCTGTGCTACAGACATTATCGCTACCCCTGTTTTACAGATGAGGAACAGAGATCCCGATTGTTTGCCCAAGGTCACACCCCAGGTAAGTTGTGGATTTTGGGATTTGAACTCAGACTGACCCCAGAATCAGTTCTCTTCCTTGTCTCCTCTTGGCTCTGAACTTCCCTGAGTCTCAAAGCAATAAACACAATAAAAACTCGGGGCTCCTGCCATGTAGAGTGCAAAGCACTGTTGGCAAAATAAATAAAAATAAGACCTACATCTTGTCTTTACATAGCTTATTATCTAGGGAATTTAATCAAGCCCCTCCTCTCCTGTTTTGGACAACACAAGTCCACACAATCCCTTTCCATGCTTTAAAGAGCAAACTCTGGAGGAAATATCTGGTAGAGAAGGTCACCATTGTATATCAGAAAGGCAATACTGTCTTAGGTTGCTTGCTAGGACATGGGAAATAGATTTTAATGATAGAAATTTTTGCTTTTTACATTGAGATGGACGTTTATGGTAAATAGAAATTCAGAATAAGGTGGATCAACTTGAACCCCATCCAAATGGATCTAAATATAAAAATATAGAGACTTTTAGGATGAGACACATGTTTGTTTTCAGAAAACAGTCATATCATTTAATAATATAATAACATAAAGCACATTAAATGTAAGCATGATTGGATCATGTCAAATTTTTTCTCTGTCTTAATGCACAGTATTTGATAACAAGGCAATGTCTCCCTAAAGCAAATTCCACTTTATCCTAAATTCAGTTAAGTTGCCATGAGAATAATTACGTGTGTGATATGTTATAAAAGGTATTCAGTAAGGGACAGAATGCAGTAGCTAGTGCCAAACACATGTTACAGATGAAAGTTTTTTTGTTATAATTGAAGAGGAATTCTCATGACACTTGAGAAATGGAGACCATGAAGCCAGAACTAGAATAATCTGTTCTTTTCTTTGAGATAAGAACTCATCGTTCATGTCTACTTCTGCAATTTGTTTCAACCGGTTGGCCCTTAATGTGCCCAAGAAAACCTCAGGTAGTCTTTTCTCTATCCTGACACCATAGTGCCTTTCAGGACAGCTTACCTATTTTTTCTTAAGGACAAAAATATACATAAAATGGTAGGTTAAAAATTGAAGTCATGTTGCATTGTAACATTATGTAGGTTTCAGGTGTGCATTATTGAGGATCAATATGTGTATATACCACATTAAGTATATTGCTAAAAGTGCAATTCTATCCTTCAAAAATGGTATTCTAAATAGAAAATTTAGAAGATAAAGCAATCAGATGGATTTTGTACATTTAAAAACATTTGAAAATGGGCTATCATGCACTCTGGAGTCTGGTTTCAAATCTTGGACCTATCTCTTACTAACAGTTAGTGAGTCATTCTCTGACTCAGTTTCCCTAACTGTCAAATGCTGCTAATGATAGTATTTATTGTATGTCTTAATATTAAAACTACATATATTACTACATATAAATATATAGTATTTTCTAGGTATGTGCCTTGTATATATAAAGAATGAATATAGTCATATTCATATATATCTATATATATATTCATATATACACCATTATATGTTTATTCTTAATATATATCCTAATATAGTATATCTTGAACTGTTCTAATAGTTACATGTACATATCTATAGCTACACAATAAACTTTAGCTACATTTATTATTATAAATCTACCAAATATTATAGAAATGTGTCATAAATATACACTTAAAGTCCCAAAATATGAACTTGCTATATCTGCTTCTTTGACATCTGAAGTTATTGTTTTTTCCCCCAGAAATATAATTTGAAGGCTTAGTAACATTTCCATTTAAAAACCCTACATTTAATCATGCATTAATTTGAATTCACTTAATTTTGAAAAACAAAGTTCATTTCTTTTTATCTATATATTTTTTTCAAGTGTAATAAATTAGAGCATGAATTCCAGGGTTCATTATTATTATAGCAAAGCATCTAATATGTAGCTATAATGCTCCATCTTTGTAACTGGTTTTCATTAAAGGTTGCATTTTGAATGTGAAATATTTGATATGCCATTAATTTTTAAAATCTCTATTGAATCAGGCTTACCACAAAAAAATCTGATGGAAGTTATTGATCTCCCCACCCTCAGGAAAAAAATATATATACATACCCCATTTTGAATGTAATTTTCAAGACCTGAGAACCCCACAAAATCACCTGTTACAGGACAGGGAGAGGGGCATCCCAGAACCCCCAGACCTGCCTGCTCGCAATAGGTTCTGCCATCTGCTGCATCAATACAAAACATATAAGACCTTTAGTGGAAAGAAACTTTAATAGAATTAAAATAGAATTTAAAAGAATATAGTTTCTAAATCAACACCCAATGTTATCCAACCCCTCGTAGGTAAAAGTCCACCCAATGGGATTGACCCAAAGCAAGGCCCGAAAGCCTGCCACAAGTCTAAAACACTTTTCGGCAGGGACCCATACAACAGGGTCAGAAACAGCCAGACAATTCTGGGAGTTAAAGAGCAAAATCAGAACCAAGATCCACATTGTCATAGTCAATCTCCCCACGGGCCTCTCACCCACATCTGTCTCAGTCAGTCCAGGCCAGTGCAGCTTCCTCACATGTCTCTCTGTTCCCTGTGCTTCTTCTGGCCTCCATCCTGCTTCCTTCCTTCTCCTATCTCTGCTGTGTTCCTCCTTTTCTCTTCTCCAGCTTCTTATCTCTCCTGCTCAGCTCCATCCTCCCTTGGGTGGGGCAGAGACCTGGAACACACCCTTTTTCTGGGGACCACCCTGTTACACACCCGTGGACCCTTTCCTGGTGTCTCTAGTCCCAGGGAGATCATGGATTCCAGAATAAGAACCCCCCTCCTCTTTGTGCCTTACCATTAAGAATAGATATTACAGTTCGCACACAGTTCTCTGCTCTGATCAAAGTGTGTTGTAAAATGGTTTCCACGCACTTGTCTTCTTGAGTGAGGAAGCTAGTTGAGATCTATAGAATAAACCCATCCATGGCTCAGATCCTCTAGGCACCCACCCCTTCCCAGGACCACTGAAATCAAACAGTTTTTCCTCTCACAGTGATTCATTCAACTGATGTTTATTGAATATTTAATATGGGCAATAATGTGCTAGGTGCTAAAGTATAAGGCATGGCTACTACTTTCCTTTGGGGAGATGGATGGGTAAACAGAGAAATTATAACACTGATGTGATAAATGCTATAACAAAAAGATAGTAAATGTTCTGGGACTACAGAAGCGGTAGTTCAGAAGCAGGAATATTTTGATGAGTCAAGAGCAGCCATATTTTAAAATGTTTAACTTGTTAAGTTTTTGAGAATTTTAATGGATCAAATTCTAAGTCAAACAGATTATGGACAAAGGAAAAGTAAATTACTTTTCAAATGCAATAGTTTTAGTATCAAATAGTTTTAGCAATCAAATTTAGAACAGTATTAACTGTTCAAGTCAGTTAACAGTAAATCATACAGTTCAAGTTCAGAGCATGCTGAAACGAAAGAGAATGAGTTATCTTCCGCCTATCATCTGAGGAAAATAAGTTTTCTGGGAAGATTTAGAACACAACTTTCATCAAGGTTGTGGCAGTTCATGTTTTACTCCCAAAAACATGACAAATGAATAAAACACAAGAAAATTTGAACGGCAAGCTTGTCTTTAAGAAGTATTATGGGCGTCACCACAAATCCGGGACCTCATCTTTCAAATGTCATTTCCTTGGAGAAGTTGTCGGTGAATGCTGCAGAGACAGAAGCACTTGCTCCAAATAGGGTGTTCAGTGCCCTGTGCTTCATCACAGTATCACAGTTCTTTGCTGGTCTTTGTTTCCCTCAAGAATGTCTGGACACAGGGAGGCTGCTGAGAGATCTCGAGTCATCTGATCCCGTGAGCCAGAGAACATCCAGAAGCTTACAGCAACCGGACAATAGGGCATGTCCACTAATTTCTCAACCAAGAGACCCAGTGTTCTCAGTCTTAATTATTGGGGGGATTGAACATTTAAAGGACTTGGAGTAGGATGATGTCAGCAGAAGTTCAGGCGGCCTTAACAGGGGTTAATTAATTAGACACTATGTTTTAGTTCCTGCTAATTAGAAAGTGCTGCCAAGAATTAAAGTGCAATTTATAACTCATTTTGATTGTCCTTCCTCATGACCCTACCCGAGCTAAAATGTGGAGGTAAAGGAAGGAAAAAGAGCTCAACAGAAGATAACATGCCATGGCCTTGGGGCCCCAAGAAGGAGCAGCTCCAGGATCAGGGCCAGGCGAAGGCACTCAGCGAGCTCCAGAGGAGGAACAGGCTGACTTCTAGCTCCCTGCCTAGGGTGCTGGGGAGCTGGGAAAGGGGTGGGCATGTGTGTGTGTGGGGGTGGGGGGGCGACCAGGGAAGCTGCAGAGGATGTGGGGAAGGCAGGCTGCAGCTCAGCTGGGACCTGGTTTAGATCACCCCCTCCACTCACACATCCTGGAGCTGGGGGGAAGTTTCTAAAGTGCTCTAGACTTGGGGGTGGAAATTCAGTGTTGAGGGGAGATCTTGGGGGTGGTGTGTGGGGACTGTGAGATTGCAAAGACTTGAGGGGGAGAGGCAGACCCTGGCCCTCAGGAGGCACGCTCCAGGCAGGGAGCAAAGTCCAAGACAGTGCCTCACAAAGCCTCAGGAAGCTGTTGCTGTCCCTGTCCCACCTGGCCCCTGCCACGTCCTTGAGACTGGCACAGCAGTAACAACAGGAGGAACTTGGAGGCTCAGAGTGGGTGTCGGGACCGAGGGTCACCGCCGGGTCCTTGGCTGCCGGGTGGGAATAAACTGCTTGTCTTCCTCACAGCCTCTGGCGGAACCCGCGCTCCTCCTCGGGCTCCACTAGTCACAAAGTTTCAACCTTGAGAGCCCGAAGAACAGAACTCGCGCTAGGGACCAGAAGGTCACTGAGCAAAAAGTCCACTGCAGGTTCAGGTGGGCGGGCGCCCTGGGGCTGCGGTGGCTTCAGCGGGAGCGCCCGGGGGCTTCCGAAGGAGTCCTCTGGTTTTGACTCCGCCAGATTTCTTTGCCTTGTCTGTGCTATCACCCGACTTCGCACAATCCAAACGCAGGAAAATAGCCTTGACATCCACCCCCCACTCACCCCCTTGCACGAGTCTGTCGGTTTTTCACAGCCGCGACTCCCTGGTGACCCGGACAGTGAGCCCAGAGCCAGTAAGCCCCCAGTGCGCTCACCAACTTGTGGCGATGTTGCCTTTGGATGATGCCAAGCGTTGGTGTAGTGGACCCTAAGGGGCATGGGGCGGTAGGTATCCCCCTTTCTCTTGTTTTCCTTCCTCCCCTTGCCATGGATTCCACTGGTTTTTTGGGTCTCTTCCTCTCGCAAGCCTCATTTCCAGGCCCACGGATTCCAAAGAGAGAGCCGCCCAGAAGGCTGGTGGGCTTCCAGGGCAGGCCAGCTGAGAGGAGCCCGGACTTTTAGTCATTCAACAAATATTGTTGGAGTTTGTGCCCTGATGAAGGCGTGGTCGCAGCTCTCTGGGAGACGCGTGAACAAAGGTGACAGATGATGTGTCGGGGCAGGTCTAAGTGTTGGGGGCAGACTCTATACTTTGTGGTCAACGACGTCATTAACAATAGTCCTCAGGACAAAGTTGCCACTGTCCCCTGGGCTTTGGAGGCAAGCGCTTCTCAAGACCTTCGGCTGGGTGGGAACCGCGGCGGAGAGTCACAGGCGACCGGACCCACCCACTACGTCCCCAGACGTGCTCGCCAGGGGAACTTCCCGGGGAAGGGAGCGGAAGGCTGGGAGTGCTGGAGGTTGTGCGCGCCCGGAACTCCCCAACCTTCGATTGTCAGCGTCATCTCTGCCAGCCCACCCCGACGGGCGCCCAGCTTGGCGTGGACCCAGCCCGGGTCTTACCCTGCGTCCACTCGGGCGGGCGGCCACAGCCACGCGCCCGGGTACCGCACCTCCCACCACCGCAGCTTTGCTCCTCCTCTCCCTCCCGGCGCGCGCCCTCCGCTGCAGGTTCAATCCCCGCGGGGACCCGAGCTCAGCCACCCGGCTACGCCTCGCTCCCGGCGCCCGCGCAGCCGAGACCTGGTCTGAGGCACCTGCGTGCGGCCCCTCTCCCGGGCGCTCTGGGCGCTCCCGGAGGCTAACTGGGCATGCTCAGGAGCAGGGCGGCCGGGCGCCGCGGGAGCCAAGCGCATGCACTCGCCGGGCCAGGCGCGGGCCGTCCAGGGGCGCCGCGCGCAGGCAGCCGCTCTCGCCGACGCCCTGGCCAGTCTGGGCAGGTCGCGGGCCAGGATGGCCTCCCTCACTGCTTACGGTACGGTGGGCCGTCGCGGGCTGCCGGGAGGCTGGGGCGGGCAAGGCCCGGAGCCGTCCGAGCACCCCGAGAAACTTTGGGGTTTGGCTCCGGGGGGCTCTGAAAGGGAGGGAGCCGGTTGCAGCACAAGCCGCGCTGGAGGTCTGTGTCGGGCTAGATCGATGTTCAGCGGGGTTGGGGGTTGCCTGGAAACAGAAGGGGGTGTTTGCCAGAGTCGGTGAAGTGCAGACCCCTAAATTGGGAGGTGTCTGGGAGCTTCGGGACTCCAGAAAAATTCCACTGGTTTCAGACCCCCGAGGGGAAAGGATGTTAGCTCCTTTTCTGGTGGTGCCAGGTTTGGAGTTGGATCTGCCATCAGTCAGCGATTATCTTGTCCCTGACTGACCTTGGGCAAGTTATTTAAACTTTTCTGTTCTTGCATTTTTCCATCTGTAAATTAGAGATGAGAACATCTCTCTGACAGATGCTAGGAGGTTAAAATAATATGCACCAAAATATGCTTTTAATGCACAAACAAATCGGCTTGGAAATAAAAGGTCCCTGGAATTAGGAGGCATTCTAGCCCTGTCCTTTTTGTTTTGGGCTAAAGAAATAAGTATTTATTGTTGGGGTTATTTTTAAAGGCATTGCACAATTCTGAAAGAAAAGAAAACCATAGTGAAGGTTTCAGACTCAGCTAGAAATCGCAGCTCGTGGGGGAAGCCAACAAGGCTTTTTATCAACATTCCTACTTGTGTGGAAAAAGCAATTCTTTTAATCCTTTATCAGAGATGCTGGGGTTGTAGGAGGCAGGAACTCAAGTGGGACCCCTCCCCCTCCCCCCTGACTTGCCATCAGTTACTGTGATAACATCTAGTTTTGGTCTTTTAAACGGGAAGGGAGTGAGCAATTTGGGGGACTGTCTGCAGGGACATCCCCAAGCCTGGGGTTGGTGGGAGGGAAATTGCTGCTCTTTGGCATGGAGGCTTCATTCCAGGCCAGCGATGTCCCCTGCTCATCTTCCCAAGGTTAAAGGGGTTGGTCACTCAATCGGGAGTTAAACTGTATAAACTGATCACTCAGGTGGCTCTGGGGGTTTGCAGTAGATGCTCAGGAAGTGCTAAGTTGCAAGGGAATTAAAAATTATATACTAGTGGCCTATTTTTCTTTCTTTTTTTATTCAGAGTACTGGGATATGAGTTGTTCTTGCTCCTGCTGCACAGTTAACATGTGGCGTTGTCCTTCCTTTCCTTGGGCTCCCACCTGGGGCTAAGTCACCATAGTTGTGGTGTGTACCGCATATTCATTGGCAGGAATCTATCTGTACACCTCTTTCTATCACAAGTATCAACTTCTGGTTTTTATGTCTTGGTAGATCACACACTCCGCTGTGGATACTCAGTAATACTCAGTAATAGTTTTACAAAAGAATCAGTTCCATAAATTTCTAGAAGCTTTATAAGCTTAATTGGGCACCCAGGTGGAAAAAATGAAGTCAGAACTGTGATGGTATCTGAAAAGCAAGTGTATTTTAGTAATTAAAGGAAAAGGGTGGCAGATCCTATTTGGCAACTACAGAGGGCACAGGTTTCTCTCTAGAACCTTAGAGGGAACTGAAACAGATATAAATAAATATATTAGAATTTGTGCTATCTAAAATATATCCTCAACACAATCCACTCTCCTCCTCCCCCATCCCCAAAGAGGCCACAGAAGGCTCCCTTATCCTTTGGTCTGAAGTTGTGAGACTCTAGACATGACAGGAGAAGTTAGTCCATCAGGGTTTCAGCCTAGTGAGTGAATTAAAGAAAAACAAATTTGAGCACATTCAATATATTCTCTGCCCACTGGATGCTGTCGAGGCTGTTATCTGATGAGAGTTTGGGGGTGGAGTCGGGGGTTAGGACCTTCCATAAATCATTGCCCTGAAAATTGAATGGTTCTAAAAAACATCCCCTGTTTTGATAGTTTTCAGTTTGGATATCATGATGAGGTGCATCTGAGTTTTGTGGAGAGAGTTTAGAGGGTTCAATTTTTATATTCATCCTACTGATTAAATAAATGCCTTAGTCCTATATTTAGCACAGGGCCTGCCGACAGAATGAACAGCTATACTGTAGACCATGTGCTTTAAGTTCCCAAGAAGAGAGAGAAATTGGCTTATGTATGCATTTCATTAGCAGCAACCTCTAGTAAACCTCATTAACTTCCATCTAAATATGCATTTTTTAATATAATAGATATTTATTTTTGTTATTCGTATCTTTTTGATCCTGTATTGGAACTTGCTCTTTCTGTATTTTAGCATACATTTTTTACTTTCTATCAGCCATCGAGACCTATATATCTTAGGCCTGTGAAATGAGATCAAAGTGATCAAAAATTGCAATACGCTCCCTAATTAAACATATATGGTCAGTGGATTATGCAGTTTTAAAATATTGGACTATTAATGTTGTTCCATTGATTTTTCTTTCCTTGTCCTTTAAATGGTTTAGGTTCCTGACTGCTTTTAGCTCATTACATAACCGTGTGCATGAGACCAAGGATGGGTGACAAGTCTCTTTTAGAGGGAGGTGATTGGGACTTGACTTGTGCCCGGCCATGCATGAGAAGGCACAGGGACTGTGTCCCGGCTGAACCTGGAGGAGATTGTGGTTGGGCCTGATGTCCTGGCATGGAGCTATCAGTCCCGGATATAAGGGGGCTGACTAAGGGGCCTCGGAGCTCATAGAGCACAGTGGGGGCTATTTTACATGGAGAAAACTTCTCTGAGGAAGCATTTGAAGAGAGACCTAGACAAAGGAGAGGAGCTAATGATTTCATGATGTGGGTAAAGAACATTCCTGACAAAGGAATAGTAAGTGCAAAAGCTCTGGGGCAGAAATGAGCTTGCCATCTTCAAGGCCTGCTACCTCTCCCATGGCAGAAACTTCCATTTCCCTTCTGCTCGGTGTTTTTTATTTCCCCTGTGATTTTGTTTTCCAGAATTGTGTAAGACAAGAGGGCCATACAGTCAGAGACAGTGCTGTTCTTGTGACTGTTCTCTCCTTGTTTTCCTCCTGCCTCTTCTCATCCACGTATAATCAATCTCATGCCATTGGTTATAAACCTGCCAAATTCTAGACAATGGTCTTGAGTCTGTCTTGTTGGGAGACCTATAAACTCTGCTGAGCTTTCTGTGTTGTAAGTAGAAGTGTCAGGTATTCTGGGGCACAAACAAGAATAATAGTGCTTAGTGAGAATAAGCTCAAATAAATAGCACAACAATCTTTAAGAAATTAGTCCAATACTACCCCTGTGCCCATTCTATGAAACTGAGGGACAGGTAGATTGAGGATCTTAGCATCATTTAATGAGCAGGGAGCACAAGTGCAGCTTTAAAGAGGTTGGATCTTTAGAACCTGGTGCTGGAGGGTGGGTAGGAAGAAGTAGAAAGTGTGTGGGTGTGTGGATGTGTGTGTATGTAGGGGTGAGTCAGGGAAAAGGCATGGCTTAACAAAGGCTATAAGCAAATAGATGATAGGAAGTTGAGGAGTTTGGATTGGAAGGGAGTTTAGGAGAGGGCCAGGGGGCTTGCAGAGGCTAATCACACACTGTGGGAATGGAAAGAGACAGAGAAGAGAGGAGAACCTAGGGCATAATGTCCCCTCCTCTAACCTCACCTTTAATCAGATGATTCCTGATTAAAATCAGTATCTCAGAACTTCTTTTTGTGAGCGCTACACTGTAGCAAGCCACCTGCTAGACTTCTCTACCTGTATATTCCTACCTGTGTCCAAGCCAGAATTCCTGCTTTCTGTAGAACACCTCCAGCTGCTGAGCTCAAACTGCTGGACTCCAGCCTGGACCCAGGAGTACCGGGATGAGCGTGATCTCTCTGGAGGAGACAGACTCCTCAACTGAGAACTGTAATGCAGTGTTGTAAGAAGCAGCTGGGAGAAGCGAGGGGTGGGTGCGGTGCAGTCCCTGGAGAGGATGATGTGAACGGCTAATTGGGAGATGGGGGTTCTTCTAGGGAGGGGCAACAGCATGAACAGAGATGAAGGGGAGAGATGGTCCAGGGGCAAAGGCAGCTGATGGCAGGATCGAATGGGAGGAGCATGAAGTCCAAGCCAGGGAGTGACTGGAGACATGTGGCCAGCAGGCTTTATCCAACCCCCAGGGCTAAAATCCTGGAGTCTTTTTTGAGACCACCACCAGAACTTATTAACTGTGACCATGGGCAGTTTACTTCCCATGCCTCAGTTTTCTGATCTGTAAAATAGGCTCACTAGGAGACTTACAAGCACTAGTCCTTGTAAAGGACATTGGAGTGGTACATGTGCCGGAGCTCAGTAAGCATTAGCTGCCATCAGCTGCCTCTTCAGCCATTGTATTCTCCATCCCAAGTCCTGTAATTTTTCTTCCCTAATGTCATTCTATTTTCGCTCCTCCCTGCTCTCTGCTCTTGTGCTTGTCTGGTTGAGGCCACCCTCACTGCTCACTTTAACTATGGTCTCAGCCCCCCATCTGGGCTCTTTGTCTCTAGTCCTGGTCCTTTCTGGTCCCAGCTACAATTATGATCCTGCCATGCTTCTGCTAAAACTCTTGAGTGACTGGCTCCCCACCTGCTCACAGGTCAAAGCCTATTCCCCCTAGTTAACAAACAAGATCTCACCACCCTTTTCTCTTGCTGCTTGTGGCCGCAGCCCCTCACCTTTTAGGGGGAGGTGGTTTAGCATGGCTGGTTACTCCAGACCTTCTCAGGCATCTGCCCCACCCTCCCCATCTGACAAGGGGCCCTCAGGCTAAACCTCTCCCCAATAGTTCTTCATTTTGTACTATCAGGAGTGCTACCCTCTGTGCTTGCACAATTCCAAAGCGCAAGAACTGTATCTTTTATCTGTGTAATTCTGGTGCCTGGCACATAGTAGGTGACCAATACTTGGCTGTCTGACTTAATGAAGGACCAAATGGACTTTTAACAGGGGACAACATATCACACCCAAGCTTTTAAACCCCCAATTTTTTATTTCAAATAACAAGCAAAATCACTTTTGCCCTTCAGAAAAGAAGACCAATCAAAAAAGGCAGTGATTCCACACCCCTGTGGTAAAATCAGATGCACAATGAGGAGGGGAACTCCTGCTCCCCAGAATTCGTCCAGGGAGCTCTTTGATGGCTTGCTTTGTTTTTGTCCGCCAGTGCCTGGCATACTTGTTATGCAAGCCAGACCCTCCTGGTCCAGATTGATTAGGTTGCTTTTGATTAAGAAGCTGTAGCAAAGCCTCTATAGATTATTCTTTGACCTTTGGGCCTTCACATTTGGAACTTTCTTTCTGGGGTAAAATGAAATTAAAATTATATTTTGGGATCCTGTGATGAGCATTTTAATCTTTCCCTTTAAAACACTATGTTCTTGATAATAGCCATATGGATTTTTCAGTCAGAAAGTAGTCCTAGACAAACAGTCCACAACTACCAAAGAAGTTTTTAGAGCTAACCATTCAACACATTTTGTGAGTGCTTTGCTGGATGTCAGGCACAACTGTAACCTCAGGAAGTAGAAGCAAAATTTGTTTTTAAATGCCCATTTTCATGGATCTTACATTGTAGTGTGAAGGCATGGATCTTCCCTTCTGGAAGAGATGACAACTGAGCTTGGAATTTTTAACTCTGAACCTCACCGGTACAAGTAGAAGGAAAGGCTTTTCTCCACTTCGGGTTCATGAAAGGCTGTGGAAACAAGATGGAGACAGAATGGCCTTGCCCTCCTGGAGTTTGGCTCCCCCTGGGGCCCAGTAGGAGCTGGAGAGGGCGACACTCTAGGGTTGGCATCTGCCTTGCTGGTTCCCTAGGGCTGCTGCCAAGATCACTCAAAAGAGCAAATTGAAAACTTATTATGAAAATCTAGAAAGCCCTGTAGCAATATAATTTATAGCACTATGATGTGTTAATTGTCCTTTTTATAATAAAGAGTTCTGGTTTTGTAGAAAAGTGCTGTTGAGTGGAAACACACTTCCTGCACTTTGGTTGGTCAGCATCTTGGCGGGCCTCCATAGCATCAGCCCCTACCCGGGCCAGACGGCGTCTGCCATGCGTGGCGGGCCCTTGGTGTTTTTTGAATCAATGAATTTCACTCACAATATAAAGGAGGAAGTTGAGGCCTCGGAAGGTATTTGGTGACCAGATACAGGTTACACATTTGGGAGGAAAAGGTTGGCCTTCAGTATTAACCTTTCAATAAGCCTGTAACATACATAGCAAACATGGAATAAGTCATACCAGTATTTCTTTTTTTTTAGATTTATTTATTTATGCATACAAGAGCTGGGATGTAGGCCAGAGGTGCAGGGGGGGGAGAGGATTCATCAGTTATAGAGTAGGGAGCAGAACAGGTGGATCTACTGAAATACACTGCTGAGGAGAGCAGCGGGTGAGACAGGAGAGGTCTGCTGTGCCATGTGAGTCAGCTCCTTGACTGGGGATCGAACTCAGACTGCAATGGTTGGTGATAGCTTGATAGTGTTGAGACTTAACCACTTGCACCACCAGCTAGGCCCCATACCAGTATTTCTAAGGAATATACATATGCATATGTACACACACACCTGAATGTGTACCACCATATATTTTTTTATTAGTAGGTTCTCAATCCTCCTATACACTGTTTTTAAGTTATTTTAAAAAATCAGATAGGAGGAAATTGTAGATCTCTCTACATAATAAATATATATTTTATAAATTAATTGGTATTTCCAGTACACAAGTGTGGACAGTGGTTAAAGAAATCCTGTGGTGAAATTTTTTTGTAACATCAATAGTTATGTATTATTTATCTGTTTGGCAAATTCTTGAGTTTCATCCATGTGGTTAAGCAGATTTGTAATATGACTTTAAGGGTTTAGTGAAAGTATTTTCTTTCTGTTTTTAAATTTGCCCTTCCTTTCTTCTTGGAGAGATGTGTTTTAAGGCTCAGTAGATTCTGGAAATTCTGGATTTCAGGGGAGTCCTGAGATCCCTAGCTTGGGCACCAACTGGAGGTCTATTAGGAATGTGGCTGTCAATTACCTCTCAATAAAACTGTAAAGGAAAAAAAAAAGCATAATTTCAGAGCCAAGATGCCCATAAGATTCACAGTCCCAAATTTTCTGTGTTTTTATTAACTTGCTTTTCTCCCCCCAACAGTTATTACATGTGTTCAAAGCTCCTCCTCTGATGGGGGACTTGTCAGTCTCTGCCCCCCTCTATTAATTTCTTGCAGCGTATATTTTAAGGTTATTTATTTTGAGCATCCAGATGTCACATGTTTTTGTCTTCCTGAATCTTTTTACATTTTTAAAGCCTCCTTTCCCTTAATAATGCTTTTTGTCTTCAAGGTTTTTCATCTCCACATCACATAGCTTTCTAGTTTTATTTTGGTTAGTATTCACTTCCTCTGTCTTTTCATCTCTCTTACTTTCTATTTTTCTGTGTCCTCATTTTTAGGTGTTTCTCTTACAATAAACAGCATTTAGTTGATTTTTATCTTTTTTAGAAATTCATCTCACTATTTCTTAAAGAGAAAATTTAGACCACTTGCATGTATCCTTATTACTAATATATTTGAACCATTTTAGGTCCATATTTTTTCTTTTTCTTTTTTTCCTATGCTTTTATTCTCATTTATTTCTTTTTTTCTCAGTTGAATTTTATTGTTAAATCCCCTCTCCCATGCTTCCCCATTTGTCCCTCACTCCCTTTAGCACAACTGACTGGTTTGGCACTAAAGTCTATTCCCATATTTTCACTAATTACCCTTTTGCTTTTACTTAAACCTTACTTAGCAGATCCCACACTTACTCCTTACATTTTGTGGAACTAACACAAAATTTAATTATTTTTCTAGGACAGACTGTTTTGTTTTAATATGTTTGACTCCCTCCATACTTCCTATTAGAAGAATGGGTAATAAAATACTTTAATCGTATTGTAAATTTGGGGTATTTTATTTACATGGCTGTTTCTAATCTTATGGATGTTCTAGCAGGATAAAATAATCCAAAGCAGGATGTATATGATCTTATTCTGAGCATACAAAAAGAAAATTGCATAGGGGTGTAATAGACTCCTTGAGTGGATAAGAATTCGGTATTTCATTTAAAAAAATCTTTATTTTTTTATTACAGTAACGTTGGTTTACATTGTTGTCTGTATTTTGGAAGTATGGCTCCCCCTTGGCGTGATGTTACCATAGCACTGTCACCACCAAAGCACCCATAGTCCTCCACCATAGTTGTCTGTGTTCCTTCCCCATTTTGTGCTCTCCCTTCCTTCTCCTCTTCCCTTTCTGAGTGTCTCAGTTCAGTTGTCAGCTTTCGAGGGCTAGTTTTTGAGTTTGGCTTTATCTGACCCTTTGTCTGGCTTCTCTGTATTCTACATGTGACACCACCCAGTATTTGTCTGTTCCATTCTGACTTATTTTGCTTAGGATAAACTTCTGGCTCCATCCATGTTGCTGCAAATGGCATTGGATTTATCCTTTTTGATGGCCAAGTAGCATTCCATTGTGTATATATACCACATCTTTTGAGCCATATGTCTGTCTTGGGACACTTGGGTTGTTTCCATGGCTGGGCTATTGTAAACAGTGCTGCAGTGACCGTGGAGTGCAAGTTGTCTTTGAATTATAATATTTGCGAACATGAAATTTAATGTTTACTGGTACCCTTAACAGAACATTGACTTTGATTTAGTATTTTAATTCTTAAATAAAAACTCCCAGATTAGATAGTCTAGTGAGCATTTTCTATTGACAGTTTTGTTTAGAGTCACCTGCATATTTATTCACACCCTGCTGTCCTGGAAATATGTAAATGGACATGATATTTTCTTTTTCTACCATGGTGAAGATGAAAGCTCGACTGTATGAGCTTGACTCTTGAGACAGGCCTAATTTGCTTTTCTTTTAAGATCATCCTGGTTATGAATGGACCCAAAATAATTTGAGACAAAAAGTATTGTGTTCAAGCAGAGTACCCAAGATAATGTCTACCTCTTTCCCTGCAGAACCCTATCACAGAGGTTGCACAGATACAGGAGGGATCTACTTTGCTTGAGCAACACCAAGCTGTCCTCCTGCCTTTGTCTCTCTTCACAAATATTTGTCCAGTGGAGGACAACCTGGCTGTTCATACCTGTTTTATTACTTCCCTTAAGTCTGTATCTGGACTAGTTCCCTAATTTTTGAGCCTCCCTAAGTTTCATCTCTGTAGTGGGATAATCACACTTTAAAAGAGATGTCTTGAAACTTACATGCAGCCATGGGTATCAGTGAAGTGACATTCAGCAGATTATCTGGCAAAGGGCAAATGCTCAATAACTAATGTTTGGTTTTGCTATCTCTTTTCTTAAACATTTTTCAGAATTGCATTCCCGCTTTGCTCTGCCATGAATCTGTCCCTCTATTTATGAAAAAAATTATTGTGAACTATAATATACATACAGATGCAGGGCTAGGACAAATTTATAATTTAACACATTATTATAAGGTGAATCCCGTGCGACAAATATAGGTCAAGAGGCAGAACCCCCCAGCCCCCCGCCACATGCACACAGTAACTTTCACAGTTCAAAACGCTCTCATCTTCACCAAATACAATCACCATGCTGACTTTTGAGCCAATAATTTGGTTACTTTTTAAAAAAATTGTCTTTCCATCCATATATGCATCCACAAACAATATAGTTTAGGTTTGTGTGCATTTTCATAAATATCATATAGCATTTTGGGAGTTGCTCTTATTCAACATTATATTTGTTAGATCTAAGCATAATAGTTTGTGTAATCATTCATTTTTCTTTGATAAATAGTATACCATTTCATGTATAGCCTTTTAAACTATAAATTAAAACAATAATAACCCAAGTGGCACATTTTCTATGTGCTGCTTTATAAGGAGGTATCTTTATTATTCCCATTGTACAAGGAAACAGAGCCACATAGAGGTAAAATAATATGCCTTGGATTTGGAGTCTACTCTCATCTAGATATAACTCTAGAACCCACAAATGTATTAATCTTATTCATAATCTCAAAATTTCCCACTAGTTAGCTGACTTTTTTTTAATTAAAGATGTATTTTTTATGCATACAAGAGCTGGGGTGTAGACCAGAGGTGTGGGGGTGGTGAGAGGATTCACCAGAGACAGAGTGAGGAGCAGAACAGGCAGATCTACTGAAATACACTGCTGAGGGGAGCAGTGGGTGAGACAGGGGAGGTCTGCTGCGCCATGTGGGTTAGTTCCCTGGCTGGGGGACAAACTCTTGCTGCAGTGGCTGCCAACAGCTTCATAGTGCTATTACTTAACCCCTAATGCCACCACAGAGGCCCCCTAGTTACCTGATTTTTAATTTAATTGCAGCTGATTCATTAAGAATTAAATGGGTATGCAAGACCTCCTGAAAGTATAGAATTTTAATTCCTGTATGGGAGACTGTCCTTATAGTCCCTGGTACCATAATTGCCTCAGGTCTTTATACTTTTGTGCTTTGAGTCTTTGTAAAATACTGTCAGCAAAATTATGCCTGCCTTCTGTCATTCCTATTTGATACAAATTTCAATAGTTTTATCATTCAAATTTATTCACAGCCTCTTGCCCACTAACTCAAGTGTTCTATTTCTTATTGTCGATTACTAGTTTTTCAGTATGCTTTTCTCCTTCATTCCTTTTCTTCTCTCCCCATTCATATCATTTCTGCATTGGTGAATCAGTCTGTCTCTGTGTCTGTCTCTGTCTCTGTCTCTCTCTCCCTCTCCTTCTCTCTCTCATTCTGTGTACCTTTGATGCCACTGACCTTGCCCCTGCAAGATATCCTTCCTTCCAAAATCTTGACCCTGCGGGTATCCTTCCTTCCAAAGTCTTGTCCCTGCAAGGTATCCTTCCTTCCAGAATCTTTTAAGGACACATCATTAGTGAAGGGCTTAAAAAGAATGAGGAATGACGACTCTAAACTGGTTAGAGTCATTTGATATGTTTTGGAATGAAGGAATGAAGTCATTTGATATGTTTTAGGATTTTGTTGATTCAGCTGATTCCACGAATATATACTAAATCATTTGCTAACAATGCATTTTGAGTAGCTGATTTATTTATACTAACTATACCCTGTCTTTCCTTGAGAAGGTGAGATAAGCATATTGTCACTATTTTCCAGGAGGAAAAACCAGTACTAGCCCAGCCTTCCGGGAGCTTGTGTGCAGCAAAGCCAGGCTGCAGACACAGGGGCTGCCTCAGCCCAGAGCTCTGTCTCTTTGCTCATGGCAGCCTCTAGTGAAGTTCTGTCAGGGAGGGGAGATGGTCATTGCGGGTTCTTTCATTTCCTGCATTCCCTTCTTCTCTCCAGTGAATGCACTGGAGAGGCACCGTGCTAGGCTCTAGAAATCTCCAGTTGAAGTAGGTCTGCCCGGACCAGCTGTGGGCGAAGATCCCAATAAGCCCTGCAGTCCTCCTCTCAGCACTGCAGGAGGTGCCTCAGGCTCTCCCCAGAGAAGAATGATCTGGAAATGCTTCTTAAAGGAGGAGTCGGCCACATACTCTGTATTTCCCCCACATTAAAGAGTTTAAAAATATTTTTAGCAGCTTACCTTCTGTTTCTGGACCCACATTGGCCTTGATGTGGCCCCTGCGAGCCGCCCCCTTCCAGATGAAGGGCCCCAAGACTGTGCCCCTTCCCTGCCTTCTCTGGCCTGGTACCTGCTCACTCCTTGCTCCCAACAAAACCATCTTCCCTATTCATCCTTACTGCGCTCACTGAATCTCATTCTCACCATCGTTGCATATACCCTTGTCCCTGAATGCTTTTGACTAATTACACTTGGTCAACATTGAGATCGTTACTGACTTAAAAAGGCCCTAATCTGTAGTATCTTGGTTTGCTGAACATGAATATAACCCTGAAAAATTTATATTAGCTCTTGTTTTGAAGATGTTTCATATAATTCATTTTATATGTTTCACCATGTCAATTTATCTAGTAGGACTGCAACAACATCCTAAATCAGCCTAGAATGATGTAATATTGCATCACATTGCATAATACCATCATGCACACATCATACAGAGTTGACTGCATCATTTTCTGATGCAATGCAATACTACTGCCAGGTGGATGCTGAAGTAAGCGGATGACAGCAGTGCACTCTAGAAAGCCCTGTCAGAAATGTTGAGTGTTGAAAATATTTCAGACTGTGCAAGACAGTTTACGCTACTGTTCCATAGAACTGTTATGATTTTCACAATTTAGGCACAATACAGAACAGTAATGCTTCGAAAGTGCGTTAATAGCGTGGACTATTTCTGCTCTATTTGTGGGAAAGTGACATTTGCGAACCAGAAGAAAAGTATCACTTTTGAAGTGAAGAAGGCTAGTCATCTTGACTTCGGATGCAAGGTTGGTGACCAAGACCAGCCTTGAGCCCCGCATATATGCTGTGTTACATGGACAACACAGCTTTCACAGTGGTTAAATGGCAAAAGACCATAATGCCATTTGCAGTCCCCATGGTGTGGAGAGAGCCAAGTAACCACATAAAAGACTGTGACTTCTGCTTAGTTCCTCCTCTTTCTGGCAGAGTAATGAAGCAAAAGAAGTCAAGAATAGTCTACCCAAACATTCCGTCTACATTGAGACCAGTTCCACATGGTGAGGGACTTCCTATTCCAGAACCTCCAGCAGAATATTCTCTTGATTCATCTGATGAGGACAAGGGTAGCCGACCTGTTCTTCTCCTATTGCATCAGCATGCAGTGATCCAAATTTTCACTGTGGTGCATCATCAGCCCCACACAGACTAACACAGGAAGAACTTAATGACCTGGTTCGTGATTTGGACTTATCCAAGAACAAGACACAATTGCTAGGATCAAGACTCCAACAATGGAATCTTCTAGAAGAAGATGTCACAATCACTTTATAGTGAACGCACCACCAGCAATTGGAGCCTTTCTTCAGAAAGGAAAGTACTTTGGTATTCTGTTCTGATATTGAGGGCCTCATGAATGCCTTAGAAACCACTCATGACCCACAAGAATGGAGACTATTTCTAGACTCTTCAAAACTGAGTCTTAAGGCTGTGCTTTTGCACAATGGAAACCGTCTTCCATCTATTCTATTCCTGAACAGCTGTACAAGAGACAAGCGAAGAAATCTAAGAGGCAGTCTTTGACTTGATTTTTTACAGGTATTAACCGCAGGCCTATTACTATTGGCATGTATTTCGTGATGTAAACATCAGTTTATTGCAGATTACAAAAAAAACCTAGAGCCAAAAAACTAGAGTGAAATTAGGATTTGACTGTCATATTCATGTTGAGCACATACAAATTGACAGGAAATGACTGACTGTATTTCAGTAACATGACTTTTGTAAAAATTTGTTGACCAGTGTTATTAGTCATCATTTCTTTTCCCCAGACCTAGAATTTTTACCCATGCAGATCCGCGTCTCAGGTTTTCCTGCAGGCACAGAACACGTAATATTCACGTCTCCATTAGCTCAGCTGTGCACTGTTGTCACAGTCGACTCTTTGTTCTCACTGTAGTGTTTTATAATAGTGGTATCTTTTTATATTTTAAAACCGCTTTTTTGGCCCCCTGCCATTTTTTAAAATTTATTTATGCATACAAGAGCTGGAGTGTAGGCCAGAGGTTTGGAGGGGTGCAGGGATTCACCAGAGACAGAAGTGGGAAGCAGAACAGGCAGCTCTATTGAAACACACTGCTGAGGGGAGCAGCAGGCGAGGCAGGAGAGATCTGCTGTGCCATGTGGGAAGCTCCCTGACCAGGAATCGAACTCATGTGCAGTGGCTCTGGATAGCTTCATAGTGCTGAGACTTAACCCCGGTGGGTTAAGGAGGGCTTAACCCACGGGTGCTAAAGAGACCCCCGCCATTTTTATAAATACTTTGAAGCGGTTCTGGTTGTGACTTGAGCTCTGTTCTGCCACGTGCTGGAGTGTGACCTGCATCAGTGGCGGGGCTCACGGCCCCTATTTGTCTCTGTGTGTGAGATGATGGGGTGGGCTAGACTGCTTGGATGGATAGGCTAAGAGGCTATGGAGAAGTAAAGTTTGGGTTTCTGTTTAAAATGAATTTTGTTGAGGTAACATTGGTTTACCCCGCTTGTGCTTTTCACCTTCATCTCTGGACAAATGCCTAGAACACACCACGCCTGCCACAAAGGTCTTGCTACTGTTTACCACATCCAGCTGATCCCTCTACCTGTTCCAACCACTACCACCCTCTTCCCCCCAGTAACCTCTCTTCGATGGCCAGAATCTAAATGTTTTTGTTTTGTTTGCTTTTTTGTATTCCACCTAAGAGTAATACCATGTAGCATTTGTCTTTCACCTTCTGACTTATTTTACTAGGCATAATCCCCACAAGTTCCATCTGTGTTCTTGCAAATAGCAAGATTTCATCTTTTTCTTTTTTAACCACAGAGTAATATTCCGTTGTGTATATATACACCACATCTTTATCTACTCATTTGTGATTGTGCATTTAGTTTGTTTCTAAGTCTTGGCTACTGTGAATAGTGCTGCAGTGAATTTAGGACATGTTTTCCTGTTCATTGGATAAATACCCAGCAGTATAACTGCTGAATCACATGGTAGTTCTGTTTTTAGTGGTTTGCCCCCTTTGCCTGGAACATATTCTGTTCACAGTAGTGAGGAATTCAATGCAGTGAGTTGAAATTGCATTCACTTCCGTCTCCAATCCCTCTTCTCCCAGGGGCCATGTCACTGCTCGTCCAGATTACTGCAATGGCCTCATGAAGACATCTTTCTGCCTCTTCTCTCAGCCTCCTTCAGTCTGTCCTGCACACTACCTGAAAGTGATTGCTTTGAATTGAAAATGGAATCCTGCTCTCCAGGCAAAATCCAAACGTGCTAGTGTGGCTAATAAGACCTACTGTAGCCCATGTATTGCTACTGTAGCCCATGTGTTCAGCTGGTAACTCACGAGGCTGGCTGTGGCCTCTGAGACTACACACACTGATAGCTCTGCCTGAATCTTTCCCTCAACTCATCTCTATTTTTTTCTAGGTAGAGACTCAGTTCTAGGCTTAAGTTCAGATGTCACTTCCTCCAAGAAGCCCTACCTGATGCCCTCTAGCCCAGACCAGGTGGTCTTTACCCTGCCTCTGCACTCCTCCCTGAGTACAATATGGTAGTAGTGACACCAAGCTGAAATTAGCCTGTGTGAACAGTCTGCTGGCTTTTTTAGTGCCTGGTACCTTGCGTTCCCAAAGGTCAGTGGGTGAACTGGTAAAGGTTAGGCTGCTAGGACACAGAGTGGATTCACACTGTGGTCATAGTGTCTACCAGGAGATAATCCACCTTCTCCTCTTTTACTTTCTTAACAGACAAAGACGTGAGCAGTGGGAGCTATAACCTTTCCTCAGCAACGACGGGTAGCTACTACAGTTGCGTCAGCCAGATCACCATAGGTGAGCAGTTGTGTCATTTTGTTTTATAAAAATTATTATTGCCTGGATGACTAGGGGTGGAGGTGCCAAAGAAGGAGTAGAAAATGTTAGCTCCTAAGCATTTATTTTCAGAATCAGAGCAATTGCTTGTGGGCTCACCTTCTGGAGCGCCCTCTTGTGGATACTTGTTGCCATTGCATGGAAATGGACAAGGAAATAAGGTCTGGAGAGAGAGGGGAAGAGGATGGGGGTTTTCCAAATAGCATTTGGAAAATGTTCTAGGCAAAGGGGGAAAAATTAAAAATAGAACTGCCATATGATTCAGTAGGTATGCTGCTAGGTATTTATCTAATGAATATGAAAACATTTTCATTATGTACTTCCTATTACATTACTATGTAATGTATTACATTACTATGTACTATGTACATTATAGTGTATATAATTACATAAAGTGTATAATTACATAAAGTGTATATATACATAAAGTGTATAGTGTATAGTAATTACATTACTATGTACTATGTACATTATTTCTAAGATTTATATTCATTTTTAAAAAAATTTACATCACAAATGCAAATAGAAAATGTGCACTATTTCTCATGAATATAAAGTCATGCATGATACATACAATAACAGCAAATCAGTTTTACTGAATGCTAGCTGCCCTGCACCCTGGCTTCTCAGAAATAAAATCCCCTGTAGCATGTGGCCTCTGTAGATATTTGACGTCTGTGATTTGGGGTGTGTTCTCTCCTCATCATCATCCTTTTGAGCATCCCCCAGGAGAGGAGACAGATGCTAGCAGAGCATATTGTGTTAACCCAACGCTGGCTCCCAGCTGCCTTCCTACTCAACCTCACATGTTTTATTTGGGTCAAAAAGAAAAGAGTGACTGATTATTATTATTCTTTTTGCTGAATCTTTCCTTTCCCTTACATTTTCTTTCAAAATTTTCTTGATTCCAGAATTGTGGCCACCATTTTAGAAGAAAAAATAAGATAATAATTGTAGCTGATATAACTCCGTGCTTATTTTTGCAAATGACTTTTGACCCTTGAAATACATTATTCTACTTAATCAGGACGCTGTGAAGAAGGTCCTACTATTTTCCCTTTTACTGATGAGGAAACTTGCTCTCTGACAGACAGCCATAAATGTATCCAGGAATTCAAACCACGTCTGTCTGACACTAAAGCTCACGTTCTTCATGGTTCCTCGCACTTTTCACAGTTTCTCAGACTCCAGTAGTGCAGGCCAGTACTTATGAATCTCTAAAGCGGGCTTTAATTATTTTTGTTATAAGGACACGTAAGTATGTGCAGATATAAAGCTAACTGTAGACACCTTACACTCCAAATAGCCATAAGAATCAAATCAGATTCACACATAAAACTCCTTAAAGCTAAAGAAAAAAAACACACATCTGCCACATTTATTTCATATGATGGATGTTGCTAGTTTGCTAAAATGCACTTGCTGCTTGTAATGCAACAGGGTGCGGGCGCAGCAGTAGAGGCTCTTTGAGCTCAGCCCAGCTTTCTCAATGGGTCTGATAACGCCGCTTTGCCGCCACCTTTTTCTGCTCCAAGGCAAAGGTCACTCAGATGACTGGATCTTCATTTGACATAAACACCTCCCTCCCTCAGGGAAGGTACCAGTGGGTGCCACGTTGATAGGAATTTATAAGTTAACCTAGGCACTAAAGTTAAGTGGCAGAACTTGGTCTACAGTGTGCATATGCTATTTTTTTTAAGATTTATTTATTTATACATACAAGCTGGGGTACAGGCCAGAGGCATGGGGCGGCGAGAGGGTTCACCAGAGAGAGAGTGGGGAGCAGAACAGGCAGATCAGAAATACAGTGCTGAGGGGAGCAGCGGGCGAGGCAGGAGAGGTCTGCCGCGCCATGTGGGATTCTCCCCGGCTGGGCATTGAACTCCGAGTGTGCGCTGTCAACAGCTCCACAGTGCAGTGCTCAACCGCTGCGCCACCAGGGAGGCCCTGCATATGCTATTTTTAAATGAAGTTAACTTTTAAATGAAAAAGAATTTGAAAATTCTTGTGGAGAGTTTTGGGGCCCTGGTTTGAAAGCCCTATTTAGCCTAAAGAGATTCCCAAAGACATTTGCTAAGTAGCAGGATGTCATTTAGAGTTCAGAGGAAGAGGGTGGCAGGAGCAGTGCATGGGAGAAAGAAAGGTATTCTGGTGGTGAACAGGGAGGCCTGCATGTGGGAGAAACTGGTGCCTGTGACTGCAGCTGTGACATGAGGCAGTAACGAGCATGGCAGGCAGGCGCGGAGGGAGAGGCAGAGTCGATCTGGCTGCACTGGTCGCTGACTGGATATGGGGCAACACAGGTATCCCCTGGGGTTTGGAATTGGGGAGACAGAGTCTGAGCCATTCCTGGAAATACAGATGTCAGGAAGAGGCTGTGACAGTTGTCTGTGAGATGTGTTGGGTTTGGGGTACCCATGAGACCCCCTCCTCAGAAAGCCCTGTGGGAGGTCGGAAATGTGGAGAAGCTGGACAGGAGGCAAAGGGAACATTGAGCGTGTAGAGACTCAGGACCAGTGTTTGGAAGCAGCACAATTCGGGTATAGAAATGAGGACAGAGGTAAGGTCCCATGAGCACATTTCTTGGAAAGTCCAGAGAACTTCCAGAAAGGGAAACTGAGAAGGGTTAAACTTACCAGTCTGCTCTGGTGACATCCTGAGAGTTTTATAACTCTTAGGGCCAGGGGATGGTGGGATGGGAGCCAGGTTGTGAAACTCTGAAGGAGCTTTAAGTGGAGACTCATCTTTCTAAGACACTTGTTACAAAATGGAAGAGTAGATAGCAAGGACCGTATGGTCGCTTACACTTTCTGGGAGTTTTCTCTGTGCCAAGCAGGCTTGTAAGTCTTCTTTCTGTATTTACTCTTTTATTTTTTTATTTTTTTTAAAGAGATTTATTTATTTATACACACAGCTGGGGTATAGGCCAGAGGCGCAGGGCGGCGAGAGGGTTCACCAGAGACAGAGCGGGGAGCAGAACAGGCAGATCAGAAATACACTGCTGAGGAGAGCAGCAGGCGAGGCAGGAGAGGTCTGCCCCACCATGTGGGACTCTCCCCGGCCGGGCGTCGAACCCGCATCGCGAGCTGCCGACAGCTCCACAGCGCAGCGCTCAACCGCTGCGCCACCAGGGAGGCCCCTGTATTTACTCTTTTAATCCTCACAACAATCTTATGAAATATTGTTAGTTTCCCCATTTTATAGATGAGGTAATTAAGTTCTCAAGAGATTAAAAAGATCTCTAAGGATACATGGGCAGAGAGGACTAGGATTTGAACCCAGGTAATCCCATTCCCATTGGACAGCTCTCGGTATTTGACATCTTGCAGACTGGCTGACCATGGATCCTCTGGTTTTATCAAAATGGCTGAAACCAGAGGCTACTATGTCAGATAGCTATGTGTTGCATTGTGTCCCCCCCAAGATATATTGAGGCCCTAACTCCTGGTACCTGTGAATATGACCTTATTTGGATATAGAGTCTTTGCAGGTATGATTAGTTAAGATGACGTCATACTTGCATTCGGTGGGCCCTAATCCAATATGACTGATCTTGTAAGAAGAGTAACAGACATACAGGGAGAGCTCCTTGTGATGAGGGAGGCAGAGATTAGAGTGATGTGTCTGCAGAAGAAGGAATAGCAAGCATTGCCAGAAGCTAAGAAAAAGTCATGGCATGTATTCTTCCCTAGAGTTTCAAAGCTAGCACAGCCCTACCCACCTCTTGACTTGAGACTTCTGGCTTCCAGAACAGCGTGAGAATAAATTCCATTGTTTGAAGCCATTGTGTTTGAGGTACTTTGTTATAGCAGCTCCAGGAGACTCATACCATATGTTCTCACGGACCTATGCAGTTGCCTCTGAAAGAGAGGTGGACATGACGGACACTTAGATAACTCAGGTGATGGGATAACTGAAAGCCTTTGAACCTTGTTCTAGACCCCTGATTCAAAATGGCTGAAACCATAAGGAAATTCATTGTGTGTAGCAGGAAGCCCAGTGGCAGGCCTGTCCCAAGGACTGGTTGATGAAGCTGCTCCGTGATGCAGCGAACGACCTTCTCCCCGTTGCCTTCCTTGGAGAATTTATCTTCGCAGT
Organism: Scalopus aquaticus; assembly: GCA_004024925.1. NCBI lineage: Eukaryota > Metazoa > Chordata > Mammalia > Eulipotyphla > Talpidae > Scalopus > Scalopus aquaticus. The sequence goes on along the minus strand of PVIJ01000063.1, from coordinate 149,417 downwards.
GATGGCCACATGGTGGCCATTGTTACAGGAACTGTGTTCAGATACGATACCCAGAGAAAAAAGGGCTTTGATGCCTTCCTCCAGGGACTGAGACCTGCTCTCCCATGTGCCTCAGACTTCTCTTAGCTCATTGGGCATGAGTGGGTCACATGGCCACCCTGAACCAATCATTAACAAGGAGGATGCGATGTCTTAGACTCATCACAGCCAATGGGGCAGGGAGGAGGAGGTGTTCCTGAGTCACATGGCTGGGTGCGGGTGGGATGACACCCCAAACAAAAGCAATTCTGTTGTGAGAGGAACGAGGGATGGATTGCACACTGCCATCAAACAGTGCCCACTGCCCGCAGTCTGTACAGTACTAAGCACTATCAAAGTATTTATAGTAAAAGCAGAAAATAATTAACCACGTGGCCTCAAAGTTCTGGTGGGAGGACAGCCCTCTGGATCACCTGAGCGGTTGCTTTCTCGCAGCCCCTTTGTTTTCTCTCATTTTTGTACTTCAGTTCTTTCTCTGACAGAACAGTCATCTCACACAGAGTGTCACATGTGTGAGGGAACTCCGGTTGACAAAATGTGCACATATAGATTTTCTGTTAGATTTTTCTGAAAGTGGAGTTCCCAGAAAAGAAAAAAATAAATCTAAGAATTAGAAAAGCGACCTTGTCTGAAATCTTTCTTTTGGAAAGCACCTTACTTTATGGTAGTCAGCTTCCATTTTATTCCTTTATGAGAAATTTAAAAATGTGAGAGTTAATTACCAACATCTTTTCTCAGGGCAGCCTGCATTTGTGAGTGTTCATGAGGATCTCGTCAGGATTTTGGGTGTAGTGGGTGATAGACTAGACATGGAACTCAAAGGGAGCTGAGACCCCCAACGCCTAGCTCACTTCCCACCAGGCGACAGGGTAGCAGTGAGGAGTGGTGGGCAGGCTGCCAATGTGACAGCCCTGTCACTTCTCTCTTGGACACTTGGGTGCCAGCTGTTCCTCTGAATGGTTGGTTACCCACTCAAAATACTTTGACCTCATTGCTCTTTTAAATTTAGGCTGATCCATTTATACTCTATCTGAATTATGTAGAATTTATCGTAGCTCATTTGTATCAATAACATGGATTAAAATATTTTCTAATGAACTCCATTTTTGGAGTAAATGATATGGTAATATCTCTGAACTAAAATAGCCTAAATAAACAATGTATTTTCAAGATTAAGCATATGCTCTAAATCAGCTATAATTTTATAAAAGAAATTGCAAGATCTGAAATTGTAGCAAGTCCTTGGGACTTTTGCATGTAATGCTTTTGTACCGCACTGTGTTCTGTGATGACTCTGGAAGAAGTTGGGAAATTAGAAAAGAGAAGAGGGATTTAAGTGAGTTTTGGAGTGAAGCAACAAGACAAGGGAAAATGTGATTCTGTAATTATTCCTGTGAAAGGATTCTGTGGTATAAATAGAGGCAATATATTTTCATATTTTTAATAAAAACATAATGGAACAATTATTTATTTATTTTTTATTTTTTTTACTATTTCTTGATTTACTTTTTTTATAAATATTTTTATTATTTATATCTTTTACATTTTGTATTCCCCTTGGGTAACCCACCACCAATTCACCTGTGATCCATCTCCGTGATCCCTTGTGTCCTTTTCTCCATTTTGTGCCCTTTTCCTCCCTTCCCCTTCCCCCCGCCCGGCTGAGTATCTCTCTCCTATTTGGTTTAAAATGTAACAATTTATTTTTTTTATTTTTTAAAGATTTATTTATACATACAAGCTGGGGTACAGACCAGAGGTGTGGGGCGGCGAGAGGGTTCACCAGAGACAGAGCGGGGAGCAGAACAGGCAGATCAGAAATACACTGCTGAGGGGAGCAGCGGGCGAGGCAGGAGAGGTCTGCCGCACCATGTGGGATTCTCCCTGGCCGGGCGTCGAACTCACATCGCTGCTGCCGACAGCTCCACAGTGCAGCACCCAACCACTGCGCCACCAGGGAGGCCCAAAATGTAACAATTTAAATGGAACATTCTGGAATTTCATTTCTGTGGCCCACTCTTCTCTTAGGAGCTGTGAGAGAACCAAGAATAGTGATCATAAAATAAACAAATTTGTACCAGAGGTTTAGTCCAACCAACAGGATTAGGGTTGCCCTGGTCAGGAGCATTCAGGTTAGTCTTCTGCTGTGGCAGAGTTCAGAACAGTTCAGAACACTGAAAATGTGACTGTTTTAATTTTCTTCAGAAGCTCCAGAGCCCTTACTCAAGAAAGATTCACTCACCTCATGGTATTTCACTCCATCACTTGTTAGGAAGGTGACTTACCAAGAGTGATTTAAATAGTCCAATTGGCCTATTCCCTTGAGTAATCAGATCCTTTAAGATTCATCTATGAAAAATTATTCAGAGAGAAATAAATAAGCTAAGGGCTATTTGTGGGGAATAGACCCCCCCGTCTAGCTCTCAGAATTTTTCCTGCCAGCTGTCCCCTTAGTGAGGCAGGGTGGCCTAATGGTCCAGAGCCACCTGTTGTCTTCCACGAGCCTCAGCTTGAATCTTGACTGTTAATTCTGCGGAGCTATTGACCTCTGGGAAGTAATAATCCCAGTTTCCTCATCTGTCAATGGGAGTAATCGTGCCTGCGGGGTTACGGAGAGGTTTAAACGAGGTGGTGCTGGTAGATCTTAGGACTGTGCTGCCAGTGTTAGACATTGTATAACTTCAGTGGATTTATTACAACAATGAGGTAGGTAGTTTGTTTGCTCCTAGGCTTCGGCTGTGCCTTCTGTGGGGATGGTCACTACTTCTACCTCTCTGGTACCATCTCCTGATCTTTGTTTCTGTCCTGCCAGATGTTTCCACATAGATATGTCTACTAAAGCTCAAACCCCTCACGTTGAAAACATACTCAGCCTACCTCAGTCCGTGAACACCACGTCCTTCTGACAGCCACGGGGTTAGGAGAGAAAGTCAGCTTTCCTTCTGCCATGGGTTTTCTCTGGTAACCCGTGTCACAGTGCCTCGCACTCTGGCCTCTCTTCCTTGCTGCCCACACCTATATTTGACCCCTTGGTAACTCTCACCTGGCCTCTGCTTAACCGTCTCTTCATTCACCTGTTGCCACTGGTCTCTGGGAAGAAGTCAGTGAACAATGAGTAACTGTTGAGTGCTAGCTCTGAGCCTGGCCTGTACTCAGGAGTGGTGGGAGAAGAGTGAGGGTAAGAGATGGTAGAGAAAAGCTCAGAGGGAGTTTCAAAGATGACTGAGACATCATCTCACCATGTGATGCCCAGTCAAGTGCCCCTTGACTGGAGTGTGCGGGCAGAGACGGTCTGACATATAACCGTGTTTCTAGCACTGTATGGGATGGTGGCCCACATTCTGTGGCTGTCTCCAGAGTCCATATAGGCCTAATTGCTTGTTACCCCTTTGGACTTTTTTACACCCTCAATGCCCACTCTTCAATTTGGACTTTCTTCCCACATGTCTCTAGTTTCCGCACACCGAACCCTTTTACTGTGTCTCACTTCATCATGGTTGACTGGTTGAGGGAGTCAAGAAACTTCCTAGAAGAAGTAACCATCAGAAGAAGAAAGGACAGATTCCACCTGCTTTTGCTGCTATTATTAATTTGATTAATGCAATTCTCACTTCACAAGATTTTTGGGAAATTGTTTTGCTTGCCAAATAAAATCTAGTTTTCTTGCATTTGCATTTAAAACATTTTTTTATTAACCTATCTTCCCATTCTTTTTTTCCCCTGACTACTCTTATATTACTAAATTCTGTATCTAGGTTGCAGTTACAAAGACCCACAGAATGCAGGCCTGTGAGGTGAGTGAGTGAGGCAGACTGGGAGTGATATATTAGGGAGGATAGTCACCCAAAGGTGGTGACTGCTCTGGTTGCTTCAGCTGAGAGTTGCCATGTGGCAATGTGCTCCGGTGTGATTTGATCTTTATGACACCAAGAGATTTTTCCAAGATAAGCCAGAAAACTGGATTTTTGTGAGCACACTCAAAATTTTTATTGTTAGTTTTAATTTTTCCTCAAATTAGTAAAAGTGTGGGCTAAACAAAATGTATCTGCAGAACAGCTCTCTCTCTTCTTGTCTCTAGGTTGTACCCTTGCCAATAAGACCAAGTTCATGCTGCTTTCTCTGTGACCTCATCCCTCTACCTACAACGGCTCTCTCCCCTAAAATTCTGGGGGAAAGTTTTGGCCCTACTTTAAATTATTTCTTTCATCTAACTTTGTACTATAGTTAGTTGTAGTTTGGCGGGGTGGGGACATATTTTGGAGCAGATCTGGGCTCAAATTCTGCCTCTGGCACTTACTGGGAGCTCAATCTAGAGCAAGCTGAGATTCAGTTTCCTCATCTAATACTGAAATAGTAACAGTTACTTTGTAAAATTGCTGTGAGGATTAGAATATTTTATACAAAATATATAGCACATAGTAAGCCTTCAGTTATTTTTCCATTATGAACACAAATCTTATTTCCTTTACCAGACTGGGTTCCTTAAGGGCAAAGACCTGGCCCCTAGCACATAGCATGTGCTTAATAAACATATGTTGAGTAAGTGAACAAGATCCTTCAACAATGGTCATTCCTGCTTGTTTATTAATATCATGCATGCTCATTTCAAGTGGTGTTTGATTTGACTCACAGCTAAGGCTTTTGGGAAATGCAAAAACCAATACTGTCTAAAGCTTTGATTGTTGCTCTTGACCTAAGGCATTTCTCTCACCAGGTTATGATGTTGCTGGGCCTGTTGCAATTGGGCTCACCCACTGGAAAAATCCTTATGCACAAGGCAGACCCACCCTCCCATCAGATCTGCCCCTGTTCATCTCCAAAGATGCAGGCCTGCCTGTGTATCACCGATCTTTCACCCGCAAGACGGACCTGGCCACGCCTTTGTCTTGCCCAGCCTCGCTGTCCATCACTCCAGTGCCTTCTTACAGCAGCAGCAGCCAGGAAACCCTGAGTCAAGACACTACCGGTAAGAGATTCAGGACTCTGTGATTTTAAGGGTTTCTTCTTGCCCTTGCCTGCTGAACAAATTGCATCTGCATTTCTGCTCTGTGCTGCTGTGGACAATGACATTTCTCCTGTATTCACTGGCCTCTAATAGCTTGGCTGTATCAGACGGAAGGTCGGATGTGTTTAGAAATAGGTGACATAAATGTAATTTGGAAAAATAACCAGAAATCAACTCTGAATCAGAATTTGGGTGTGGTCATGTGATTTATTGTTTGTTTGTTTAATTCCTTTAAAACTCTGTTTAGTGACAAGGCATCTACCTTTTATCCTCACAGGGTGGAAGGTGTGAGGTATCTCTGTGGGGTGTCTCAGAAGGGCACTAATCCCATTCATGAGGGCTGCATCCTTAAGATGTAAGCACCTCCCAAAGGCCCCATCTTCTAATACCATCACATCGAGAATTAGGATTTCAACATAGGCATTTTTTGAGGACACAAACATGTAGACCATAGCAGTTGGAGAAAAATTAAAATAAGAATGACTTCTGAGACATAAAAGTTGTCTGAAATTCAAATGTCAGTGTTCATATATAAAATTTTACTGGGCCACACTCATATTAATACACATGCCATCTATGGAAGCTTATGACACTGGCCCGGTTGAGTAATTTTGACAGAGACCATAGGGCCTACAAAGCTGAAAATATTTAGTATCTGACCCTTTGCAGAGTATGTTGCTGATTGTTGATCTATGTGATCTTTGGGAGTCAGGACTTAAACAAGCAGGGCAAGACAGTGATTATTGCATCTTCCTTTAAAATTTATTGCTTACACTTTAAGAGAGTTGTAGAAAGCTCTATGTATGTGAAGATGACCACTTAATTGTCTTTACTTCTAAAATCTGAGTTGGAGGTTTAAATAACACAAAATCTGTCCTGCCATGTTTTTTCTTCTGTAGACACATCACTTAGAGATAATGGTTTGGATGGACAAATCCAATGTGTAATTGGATTTTGTGTGGAAATAAATCTTTGAATGTTGATTCTTTTTTTTTTTTTTTGCATAGAAGAACTGGGGTGTAGGCCAGCAGTGTGGGGTGGCGGGGGGGAGGTGAGAGGATTCACCAGAGACAGAGTGGGGTAAGCAGAATAGGCAGATTTAGTGAAATACACTGCTGAAGGGAGCAGCGGGCAAGACAGGAGAAGCCTGCTGTGCCACATGTGGGCTAGCTCCCTGACTGGAGATTGAACTCAGGCCTTAGCTGTGATAGTGCTAAGACTTAACTCCTAGGCCACGAGGGAGGCCCTGAATGTTGACTCTTAGCAGCCACCATGGCATTCAGCAGTTCAAAGATGCTGCCACCTAGGATGAGATGCCAATGTTGCAGAAGTTTCTAAGTTATCAAAAGCAATCTCTAAAGCAGCAGATTGCAGACTCCATTATATGTTAAGAAACACCACTGAACTTGTTAAACATGAAGATAGCTGGCCCCTACCCAGGCATGCTGTGTTGTTGGTGAAGAATGGGCTTCAGTGATCCATGTTTTGCAGCCCATCCCCTCCTGGGATTTTATTTGGCAGCTTCCCATACACACCTCCAAAGTGTCTTTGGTTAAATGTTAGACGGAAATAGGCCCTACTAGGGTTTTACAGCGCATTGGGGTTCATTTGTATACTATCATCTCTGCCATGGAAAAGAATCTGATGTCCTGATTGAGGGTCAATCGGATATAGAATGTGGTGCTTAGACACAGTGGAATACTACTCAGTGATCAAAAGAGATAAACTCATGCCATTCCAGCAACATGGGTGGAACTGAAAGGAATTATTCTAAGCAAAGTAAGCCAGAAGGAGAAAGGTAAATACTAGATGGTTTCAAGAGAAACTAAACAAAGGATCAGGCAAAGACAAACCATAAGACTGACCCTTCAAAGCAGACTGTGGATATGAGACATTCAGGAGGGGTGGGGTAGGGGCAGGAGGTGGGAAGAGTTGAGAGCAGGAGCAGGGGTGAGGTGAGCACAGCGGAGGGTGGTGGGGGACTGTGGGCACTTTGATGGTGGAAAATGTGTGGTAACTGCACCTGAGGAGAGAAATCCTATATTGTGAAAATATAAACTGGGATGTCTAAAAACAAAAACAAAATTTGAGAGTAGAAAAATCATGATCTGGGTTATGAACATCTTTCTGTATGTAATTTTGAAATCTCCTGGGTTTTCATATCATCTATTATTATTATGAAGGAAAATTAACTATAGTTACTTTAAAAGTTTACTGAAATCTGAATAAAATCTCACCTTTGGTGGGGTAGCTTCATGGTTATGGCATTTCTTGGCAGAGAGGGGTATGAAATGGCAGTTGCTAGATTAATGTCCTATCACACTTGCCTTGGAGTTGGCTTTTATCGTGCTGTAGGGCACCATACTCAGAAGCAGTTTGATTTTTGGAGGAGGTTTCTATTTTTAACTATTACCTCCATTCATCACTAATTCCTAACGTTGCTTTTTCCCATTGAGTCTCTCTTCCATACCTAGTACCTTGCTTTTGCAGTGGACCACTCAATCTCTCACTTCTCTGTTCCCTGCTCGCTCTCCTAGGGCTCTCCTTGACAAAATATAGCACCTTTGATTTTTCTTTTTCATGTTTCTTCATATCCTGTCACTCTTCCCAAATTGTACCCCATGCTGCACCTGGGTCTTGTTCGCGTCTGCCTGGTTCTCAACCTTGCAGCTCTTGCTACGTGGGCTGAGCTGGTTTTTTTTTTTTTTTTTTGCGGTGGGGGCCAGTCCATGCATTGCAGCATCTCTGGCCTCTATTTGCTGAATGCTAGTTGTGACAACAAAAAATATCTCCTGGCATTGCCAAGTACCCCTGAAGTGGAGGAACAGGGATGGACAAAATTGCCCCTGGTTGAGATCCACTGATTTATATTAATCAGTATGATTCTGTTCTCTGAATTGTGCTCAGTGGAAGTACCCGGTAGCATAACTATTAAGAGTGGGTTCATGAGTTGTGATGAGTTTACCCTACATTCAACAAGGGCCTTTTTCATATTGTGCCCTAATCAAAAGCATGGAGGGAATTTCTTTCCAAAGTGAGCAATAGTCCCCACCTCCCTTTAGCAGCAATCAGGTGGCACCTTTGGTACCTGCCCACACGTGTCCAGGGCCCGTGGTGATCTGCCTGCATCTGCGGATACACAGAGACAAGTGAGGACTCGTCCCTTGTGCCTCCTGCCTCCTTCCCCAGGCTCCCGAGTCTCTCCACTTTGCCCTGGTGTTCTCCTGGTAGTGTGGTTTTAGAAGAGACCCTTAATGGATTCCAAAAATTCCTTGTGGGTTTTAAACATATTCCTCATTTGTGGAAGGGAAATGTGAAATAACTTTTCTTTTTCTTAAAAAAATATTTATTTATTTATGCATATAAGAACTAGGGTGTAGGCCAGAGGTGTGGGGTGGTGAGAGGATTCACCAGAGACAGAAGTGGGAGCAGAACAGGCAGATCTACTGAAGTACACTGCTGAGGGGAGCAGCGGGTGAGGCAGGAGAGGTCTGCTGCGCCATGTGGGAAGCTCCCCGGCAAGGATAGCTTCATAGTGCTGAGACTTAACCTGTTGTGCCACCAGGGAGGCCCTTGAAATGACTTTTCTGTTCCAGATCGGTGATGATTTCCCGGGAATCTCGCTTTGACCTGTGTACCCACAGTCTGAGCCCGCCCGGGCCTCGTCACAGGATGAAGGGTGTTCACGCACCTCTCCTCATCACCCTGTTGGGTGATGGGTGCTTCTGTCTGTGTGAACTGTGCATCTGAGACGTGCCCAGCTGTGGTGATGCTGTGGGTTGGCTGGGGGTGCAGAGTACCCTGGAGGAGGTGCACATTTAAGAGCATGAATCCAGCTTCTTCAGGATTGATGCTGACGGAAATGGGGTGGGGTTTTCAAGTTTCAGAGACAGGGTATTTACACCTAGAATTTCTGCTTGTGGGTTAGTCCAGCTAAGTTCATGGTACAAAAACAGAACATAGATATGAGATGCAGACTCTAGACCTTTATATTTAAAGTGGGCTTCTTGTAAACAACCTTCAGATGGGTGTTGTGTTTTCTGCTCCTGGGGCACTGTCTTTTAATGGATGCGTGCAGACCGCTCACATCTAAAGTGAGCATTGAAAGAGTTGGATTAATAATAACTGCATAGTTGTAGCTGGTTTCTATTCACTGCATGTGTGTGCTCGTCCTTTATTCCTCCCTCTTATTCTGTCCTCTGATTTTTTTTGGTAAAGATTTATTTATTTATGCATACAAGCTGGGGTACAGGCCAGAGATGTGGGGCAGCGAGAGGGTTCACCAGAGACAGAGCGGGGAGCAGAACAGGCAGATCAGTCGAAGTACACTGCTGAGGGGCGCAGCGGGCGAGGCAGGAGAGGTCTGCCGCGTCATGTGGGAATCTCCCTGGCCTGGCATCAAACTCGTGCCACCACTGCCGACAGCTGCACACAGGCCCACACTCTACTTCAGGTGCCCGCCAACAGGCATGCGTGTGGGCCTGCAGAGGTCTATCCTTGATGGGAGGGTGGAGAAACCTGATGACTCTTTTGTTTACCCTACAAATGGGTACTTATTTCTCTCTCTGCCTTTACACCTTTTCTTCTTGTCAGAATATCCCAGAAGAAGTGTTTTAGTTTTAATATTATTCTAGGGAATAAATTTCCCTTTGTAACATTTACATGGAATGTGGGTAGGATGGTTAACCTATTAAGTGAGGAGGTAGTAACGGGTAAAAACATTGGTCATACTTTTTGGTAGGTGATTTATGGTTTTCTGGAAGATGGATGGGCAGAAGATGTCACAGTAGAGGGCAAGCATGTTTGAGTAGAAGTTGTTCAGCTGAGGACTGGTGCTTCAAGCGGCAAGAAGTATGCAAAGACTGATTCCAGGGCAGATGGGGAAAAGGTGACCTTCACATTCAAGGGCGACTGGGGGAAAAGGTGACCTTCACATTCAAGGTCGAGCACTGAATGCATTATCCATAGAGACTTCGTTGCATGGGGTGTTTGGGTTCTCTGGACTATTTGGGATTTTATTTCTTTTTGGTGGGGGGAGGGTATGCTCAGAATCTTAACCACCATCTTTTTTACATCACAGAGAAAAATGATTACAGTTGGGAACCACCTGTACTTCAGAAGTAATAGGATCTTTGGTAAATGTTCATTTGACAAGAGAGTTGACTAAGAGAAACAAATTACTGAGATTTGTTCAAGTTTCCTAGTTTCCTCTTGTTCTCTTAAATTTGACTGTATTGCTCTTATCAGAATTCAAAGCAGTGTTCCTATCATTCAATTTCTGATTTTAGCACAATCCTGTTAATTCCTTCTCCTGTGTGATGGTTATTTCATTTAGAAGATTGAAAACATCAGTGAATCAGAGAATGATTAATGACACATGAGGACAAAGTCAATTAAATGATGTAGCCATGAAGTTACTTGAGGATTTCTGATATAAGAAACTAAACAATTTGATTTAGGGCTGTATTAAATTTGATTTGCAAGGAATGAGATAGTTTAGAATCAAAATGTATTAAGATGCTCCCATAAAGTCATCGGTCCATACACTCTCTAAACGCTTGTTAGCTGAGATGTGAGATAAGAGGGCCTGAACTGAGCTTGAGAAATATAGGCAAAAGGGGTGAATGTGAGGCACATTTTGGGGATTCAGCAGGAATTGGTGATTAATGAATGTGGTATAGCAGTGAGTAGATACCCCAAGTATTTCCATAAGGTTAAAATATGATATGAAGGGTTGTGGTTTACATCAGTTATCCTACTTTAATGTGAATATGAATCACCTGCACATGCACATGCTGTTAAATTGCAGACCCTTGTTCAGTAGGTGCTGTGTGGGGGTGAGGCTCTGTGTTCTAACAAGCTGCCAAGTGATGGTTGTGGAACTTTGGATTTAGTTCCAGGTGCAGATGATAAAATATTTTACCGAAGAATGTTTGGCTACCAATAGGCAGGGGCTGTGAAAGGGAGGTCTACTTAAAGATCCTCAGCTATATTGCCTATCGGAACATGTCCCTGAGTTTCCAGGACAACACTCTGGGAAGACATTGCTTCAGCAGCAGTTCCAAGTGAGAGGTCTGCTTATATTGAGCACTGGGGAAATTATCGACATGGGAGATATAGGTGGCCTAACTTTTTCATATGTGTTGCTGAGATATCTAAACCAGCCAACCGTTCCACCCCAGCCCCCAATCACGGTGCTGACTTGAGAGGAGGGAGCTTAGTTATCTTAGTTTGGGCTCCCTGGGAGATAGATTCTGAGCCAAAGACTACATGTAAGTTTAGGAGAGAGCCACTGGTATCAGTGAGTGTGTGTGGAGGGGGAGTGGGAGGGTGAAGAAAGCAGGACTGGGTGCAGGATTTAGGCTGAAATGTTACATAAAGCCTCAGCCCATCACACAGGCCCCTGAGACCTGTCCTGCACTGGGACTTTGTATCCCTCTATCTGCTGGATGCAGCTGCTACGGAGAAGAACTTCGACCTTAAGAAGTTCTCTTGGAGGCAAAGACCCAGAGGGAGATGGAGCCGAGCTCCCCATCAGCAGCCAGGGAGTGAGACAGACCCTGCAGCATCCCCTCCACCAGCTGTTTGAAATGAAGCCAAAAGAATATAAGTGGGCTGCCGGCTGGCGCGCACAGTGGCATTCTCCGGGCACAAGGGAGGTAAGTCTCAGCAAACTTTTGCCAGACTTGGGAGCGGTTGGCTGGTCATTTGTTAAACAGAGGGCTGAGTTGCAGTAGGTTAGGATTTTTGAGACTGCTGTGTCGAGTTCATCCTGCTTGTGGCCACCCACTGACTTGTTCTTGCAAACCAGGACCTAGCAGAGGAGCAGGGTTCTGGATGCTGTGGAGAAAGGTCCAGTACCTGGCCGGACTCTGAGTACCTGGAGTCAGGTCTGGCTCTCCAGCAGAGGGCACCTAGAGGGTTGGCTGGTGCCCTTTTATCGTGCTCACCTTATTATGAGTCACGTTTGGAAACACTGTACAGTTTTTTTTGCCTGTTCAGGAAAGAATGATGCAAGGGATTTGTGGTTGCCCGAAAGTGTGGGCGACCTGGCCCTGTTTTCCTAGTGGCGACAGTATGACTTGTGTTGGTGCGTTGGGCAGCTGTTCTGAGTGTGCTGTGTCGCTCACTGCATTGCCTGCCGGGCACATTGTGGCACCCAAACGGCGTCTTCCTTTCCTTGTGGAATGGTGGTGGTGCAAGCTGGTGGGGCAAATGGATTTGATCTGCTCAATAATGGGGAAGGAGGGAAATATTAGAGAGTCCACTGGCATTGCTGGCCAGGGGTGAGGGTATCAGGGTGAGGCCGTGGGGGGCACTGGAATTTGGCATGGGATGCTGGCAAGGCTTCAAGAGGAGTCCAGGGGTAAGCGGAGGAGTCCAAGCTGCGGCGCCCGAGCGAACCCCGCCGCCTGCATCTGAGTGGTTCCCGGGCTCCAGCAGCTCCCGGGGCATGGTGCTTGCGTGTCCTCCCGTGGCTGCGCATGCAGTGCCCCTCGCCCCAAAGATAGACTCTCCCTGGTAGTATTTTGGTTTATCAAGAGGGAAATACTTTTGGAAATGGGTAAAGACTCTCAACGGTGTCTCGGTAAATTGAGAGACCCCCGGGATGTGGAGCCGGCGAAGGTTACGGTGAGCGCGCGAGACAGTCTTCGGCTTCTCTTCCTAGCTCTGCCCCTCGCCCCGTTGCCTACACACGAGGGGCTTCTGCATCCGAGCCTGGATGGCCTGATCTGATTAAAATAGTGCTGCTGGGAGACTGCATGAGAGAAAATGTGTGTGAACGCTGCTACTCCTATCACTTTCCCCCCACCCACCCATTCCTTCTCTCTCGCCTTCTCAGCCTGTCTCCTAGGTTGGGCGTGGGGGCTGAACTTTGGCTTGTAAATGTTGTCTTGCTACCTTCTCTCAGCTTGTAGCCTGCAGCTTATTTTTTTTGACCATTAAGATGGAAGAAAGGCTTCTATAATGAGCTCTACCATGACTTTTTCCTCTTCCTTCTCCCACACACCTGAAAAAAATGCTTCACATAATTACTATCCTTGTTTGTGCTGATATTTTCCATCCCCCCCACCGCCCCCAAAGTGCTAGTCAAGTTCCATTAAGCTGATGTCATTCCCTAGAGTGAATTGCAGCTTAGAGTTTGAACACTTTTTGTCCAGACAGTACTTCCATACCTCTGAAATCAGAGAAGGGGCTTGGGGGTGAAACTGAATAAAGGGAGCCTGATTCAAAATGGAGCTGGGAAACACGAAGGGCAGGACCTGACACACCTGCCACTCCTTACAGCAAACTGGGTCTAGGAACAGCCGCCTACTGCCTGCAGCCAATGAAAACCACGGCCACTTCTGGCCCCTCGAGCTTTTATTCAGAAGCGCCCTTCCCAGATTCCTCCAGAAGCCTAGTAAGTCACCTTTTGCCTCTTTGGACTTCACTGTGGTTGGTTTGTCCTCAGTTGAAATTCCTCTATCATACCCAAATTCTTCTGCTAATCTCTGTGCTCATCTCTGACTAGCTAGACATTTCAAGTTTGACATAGGTAATATGTGTGTGTGAAAAGGAAACGATATCACTTTGAAGATTTGTTTTCTTTAGAAGTCGTTTAATGCAGATGGCAATAAAACTCTCCCAGTGTTGGCAAAGCCATACCCCCTTAAAGGGGCTCTTATTGTCCCCAAAATTCTGATAGTATTGAGTCAACAAAAAACGGGGTGAGAGCACCCTGTATCAGATAACCAATACCACGGTAGTGCTGTATACCAAGCAGTTCCAGAAACTCAGTGTTTGCTTGCGTCTGGGACCTGGTGGCTCTGCCGATCCCAGCTGGACTCCCTCAGCATCTCAGAGTTGGCTGAGATCAGCTGGAGCAAATGGGATGACTTGGCTGTGTTCCCCAAATCTTTTAGGCTCTGGTAGGCTAGCGTAGCCATGTTCTCATGGAAGAGAAAGCTGTTCAAGCTTCTGCCTGGAGCACATTACGCAACATTCCAGCCATGTCACTCTACAGAGGTAAAGATGGGGCAGAATATCTCTCAGCTGGGGGGAGGCAGTGCACATCGCTTTGGAAAAAGGATGTGGGCTAAGGGCAGGAGAAAGACTTCGAGCCAGCAGAGTCCACCTCATATGTGCTTGGTCTCCTCGACTGAGAGTGGCCAGTAGGTGCTTCCCAGATCTGAATTCCCGGGGGCTGCTGCCTGAAATTTACCACGCAGCCCTCTTCTATCCTGCTCAGTGTCCTCCCTTTACCTGACCACCTTGTAAAGGCCTCTTCTTCTCAATGCAGATCATGTTAGGACAATAGGTGCTTGAGAACTGCTGACCTGCCTGGATCCTTGTTGTGGGCATAATTTAGATTAAGCCACGATCCACACCATAAATTTTACTCCCATTTCCGCCAGTTCTTCCTAGGAAGACATTTATCCTTTTCCATTATGGCATTTTGAGTTATTTTCATCAGTAAAACTGCAAATAGTCTCTCACTATACTGTCTTTTCCTCCAATTTGTCCCCTAAGACCTGTCTGTGACCTTCCAGTAGTTTATTGGGACATCCTCATGGTCCCACAAGTACTTGTTTAAAACCACTTCTCTGTTCCCTGTTTCAACAGACGGTGTCAGATTCCATCCTGTTGCTCAGTGAATAGACTTCTTTAGCCTCATTCAGAATCATCAGGTCTTTTGTGAATAATGGCTGGCAGCTTCATTTAGGCAGACCCTGAAATTGTTCTTTGTCCACTTGCTAGGCGGGGCTCTGTGCTAAGCTCTTGGGGGATGTGAGGGTGACTAAGATTTGACTTTCTCTTTGAAGTTCAGTATCTAGTCAAGGAGGTGAATTAATAACACCACTCACAATACAGTGTGGGGCTATGAACATAGTGTTTTCTTCCTTCCTTTCCCACATCTAATTGCTCATTAATTCTTACTCATTCAGCCTCAATTCTACTTCTCTTCGTCTCTATAGTCATTTTTTCTGCCGGAGATCAAAGTTTCCTGCTCTTATCTGAGCTGCCCCATAGCCTTCTGGGTGGAGGCTGCCTTCACTCTTTTCCCAGTTTGTTCCCTCCTCTCTGGGAACACTTGCTGTTATTGGCTGCCATCCCAGCCTGATTCCTTGGCTTAAAAACCATCAAGCAAATTGGGTAGTTCCAAAATAAATCCAGCATGGAATTACCACATCTAAGCCAGCAATTCCACTGCTGGATATGTACCCCAAAGAACTGAGAACAGATGTTCTAATAAAAAATTGTATACTGGTGTTCAAAGCAGCACTAGTCATAATAGCTAAATGATGGAAGCAACCCAAGAGTCTTTCACCTGGTGAATGGATCAAGGAAAAATGGTATATTCCTGCAATAGAATGTTCAACCATCAAATAGGAGTTCCGTGCTGATATATGCTACAGTATGGATGAACCTTGAAGACAGACACAAAAGGCCACTTAGTCTGTGCTTGTATTTATATGAAATATTCAGAATAGGAAAATCTATAGAGCTGGAATAGGCAAGCTGATGACTAGGCAAATAGAAAACAGATTAGTGGTTTCCAGGGGCTGGAGGAGGGGAGAATGAGGACTGATTGCCTAATGTATAGGATTTCTTTCTAGAGTGATGAAAATGTTCTGGAACTGGATATTGGTGTGGTTACACAATTTTATGAAAACAGTAAGTGGTGTTGATGCTGAATTCTCTGTGTGTGTGTGTATGTGTGTGTGTGTGTGTGTGTGTGTGTGTGTGTATAACCGGAGTTGCAGTAAAAAAATACAAATCCTCAGTACTCACCGACACCAGACTTCATAGCATGGTGTTCTATGCTCAGTCTGGATGTCCCTGTCTTAATGGCTCTGCTGCCCCCAAGCATATTGTGTTCTATCTCTGCCTGGTGTGTGGTGATGTCTGCCTGCCTTTGTGCATGCTAGACTCGCTTGGAGTGTCTGTTCTTCCTCCTTTTCTGAGTAATGAAATTTAAGGTAGGGCTCACCTCCCATTCCTCTGTGAGGGCTCCCCATGCTTCATCCTTCTTCCTGTGGGTACCCACAGCATCTTATTCATAAAGTTATCCACAGTGAGTCATGGTTGAGAGTGTACTTCACCCTGCTGGATGGGGGCACCATGCAGGCAGGGATAGTGTGGCCCCCTCAGGCTTTGGGCAGGATGTAACATGTAATAGTTGATCCGTATTTACGGAATTACAGTGACTGAATTAAATTTAGCTCTGTTCTTAAACCAATGCAGTGTCTCTGATCCTTAATTTAAAACACTCTAACCACTGTACTCTGATCATCTGTGACTATCTTCACCTAATTACCACTGAGTTAACCATGACAAATTTCTAGTTTACGAGCACCTGTTCAGCTCCGACTACTTGTTTTCCTGGTGTCTGAGCATTCACTTTGCTTCTCCTCCTCTTAGATTTGCTGATCTTGCCTCCGTTCTCCTCTCAGCTCTCTTCCCTATGCAGAGAGGTCCTTTGAAACTTTAGCAGTGTGCCGTTTCCCTGTTCTGGGGAAAGTGGAATAGAGGACGAGTCTTTTACCACTGTTTAAGAGGATCATTTCGTGTTAGAATTGGGGACTCAGGCAAGGGGGCCTAAGTGATAAGGCAGTAGGAGAAATAGGATAGTTTCCCCCATTCAATCCCACCTCAGGGCTTCTTCATGTGTCATTATTTTCTCAAGCATTGGACAGCATTTCTGTATTAAATAGAATGCTTTTCTATTCTACATGAATTTTACAATGTTATGACTAAGGGAATTTTAGATGTTTTACATTATCCATCTGGACTGCTAGCCTTTCTTGATAGTTTTATTGAGATATAATTGGCATGGCATTGTATTCATTTAAGATGCACAACTTACTGATTTGATACATATATTTGTGAAGTGATTGCCACAATAGTCAACATCCATTGCCCTACCGTATTGTGGTTACATACTTTCTCCCTTGTCAGGAGAACTTTAAAGATCTACTCTCATAGCAGCTTATGAATATGAAATACAGCATTGTTAACTGTAGTCACCACATGGTACATGATATCCACAGGATTTATCTTATAGCTGGAAGTTTGTACCTTTTGACCAGTTTCACTTATGTCCCCCACCCCTGCCCTGTGGCACCCACCAATCAGTTGTGTTTCTATGTATTTTTTAAAAATTTTAGCATATAAGTGAAATCATACTATATTTGTCCTTTTTTTCTTATTTCACTTCACACAATGTCCTCAAAGCCCATCCATGTTGTTGCAAATGGCAGAATTGCCTTCTTATGGCTCAGTAATATTCTGCTGCTTATATTCCATGCCTTTATATGTCCATTGATGGATGGTTACATTGTTTCCAAAGCTTGGCTGTAGTGGAAATGCTGCCATGAATGTGGGAGTGGAGATGTCTCTGCAGTATCCTATTTTCATTTCCTTTGGCTCTGTATCCAGAGGTAGAATTGCTGGATCCTATGGTAGTTCCATTTCAGATTTTTTGCGGAGCCTCTATACTGGGTTTTAGTTACTGTTCCAATGAACATTCCGAGTGCAAATGGGTTCCCTTTTTCTCCACGTCCTCTCCAGCATTTTTTTGCCTCTGTTTTTGGATAATAGCCTTCTGACAAGTGTGAGGCCATAATTTCATTGTAGTTTTCATTTGCGTTTCCCTGATAGCTAGTGATGTTGACACCTTTTCATGTTCCAGTTGGCCCTTTGTATGTCTTCTTTGGAAAAATATCTACTCAGTTCCTCTATTTGATTAGTCGGTTTTTTTTTTGTTTTGTTTTGGCTTTTGAGTTGTATGAGTTCTTTATATATTTTGGATATTAATCCCTTATCAGATATGATGTGCAAATATTTTGTTCTAGTCCACAAGTTGCCTTTTCATCTTGTTGTTGGTGTCTTGCTGTGTTGATGCTTTACAATTTGATGTAGTCTTACTTGTTCGTTTTTACTTTTGTTGTGTTTGCTTTTGGTGTCAAATTCAAAAAAGCGTTGCTGAAAATGATGTCAATGAGTGTCCCCCCCCACTCATATTCAAGAAATTTTATGGTTTATTTAGCTAACCTTGAATTTCAAGTAAAGACCTTCAAATAAAACTTTTTTCTTTTCCTCATTTAATTTTAGATGGGTCAAGATTTCAATATTGTGTGTTATGTACAATATTATGAACTATTTTATTTTGGAGGCTTTCTACATAAGAGTGGATTAGTGAAAATTTAGGATGAAACTGAAGGTGTTGATATTTTTGCACAGAACATGATGGATAGTGTGATTTAATAATGAAACAAGCATTGACCAAGAAGTTGAAGACTTAACAAGTGGCAGAAGAATAAGAAATTAGTCCATGTCTCATCTCTCCCCACTGCACCCAACATGACTTAAAAAAAAAATCTGTCTTGCACAATAAGAAAATTTTGCTAATTAAATCCAGTTATATATATTGAGAAATACTTTCATCCTTGGGCAGAATACAGTAGCTAGAGAATCTGTTTTCAATTTGGTCTGATTTGCACTGAATCTTATTTAAATAAACTGGGAATGATCACACCTGTTTTTATAAGGATTCGAAGGGTCGACTTAAAGCTCTTAGAACAGGTTGGCCCATAATTACTATTTTCATCAATCCAGTCACGTACTTAACTCGTCCAACATTTACTGAGACCCCTATGTGCCTGCTATTGTGTGGTGTTGTATATATAAATACTGAACATGTGGGGTGCTTGGCCCCTTTGGAGTGTCTAGTACAAAAAATAATTAGGTGAGTAGTTGTGATTCTCTGGAATACTCTAATGCCCCACCCCCCTCCTCACACCTCCCTTTGATCTGTTGCTGTCCTTCACAATGTGATCCTATTCCTTTGGCCTTTTTAGGGGCTGTGGTTCTCATTTGTCCCCTCTACTGCTTTCCAGTTAACACACACATTCCCTCATGTCTTACATCATATAAACAAAGCACAATTTTCAACCTGCAACAAAAATAAAGAAGCCAGCACAACAAACCCAGCTCTCAGCACTATAATTCTTCTAGCCACTGCTTACTGTCCCTGTCTCCACAGGCAAACCCCATCAATGAGAGGCTGGCACTCCTTTTTCGCTTTTTACTCATTCCCAAATGCTGCATCGGGCATTTCCCCCCTTTTCTGGGTGGGATATGTCCTTCCCAGGAAGCCAGTGCCCTCCTAATCACTAACCCAGTAGATATTTTCCCACCCTGACCTTCCCTCCTGTCTGGGATATTTCAACTCTGGTAGATTCCTTGACGTTCTTCAGTCATGGATTCTCCAGTCGACACTCCTCTGCTCTTCTGGTCTTCAGTCACTACCCCTATTACACCTGCAATCTATATTCTGTGTTTTTAGCTCAAATCTCTCACCACAACTTTTCTGACTTTCTAGACATTTCTAGTATTCTAACCCAGGTTAACCCCAAATAACCTTTTTGTCCAATTTCTTCTCTATCCTTTGTGTATTTTTTTTTTTAATCTTGGTGAATATACCCAGCTGCCCAACTCTAGAATAACCCTAGAATCTTCTCTGCTCACCTCCAGGTTTTATGTGACATCCCTGTAGAAAACTTATAATGACCAAACATGTAGAGAATAAATTTCAATCTCTTAGCACTTCATGACTGGGGCTCTGCCTGCGTCTTTTCAGTCTTATATATGATTTCTCCTATACACTCTTCTTTCCCTGGTTAACTATTAAGTAGGCCTGCTTGTGAGTGCTGATGCCATTACGACCTTCAGGAAAGCAGAGTCACGATAAACTTTACATTCAGGGAAGGTCAATTTGAGTCAGAAGAAACCTTTAAAGGCCACTGAGACCACTCATTTCACATCAGTTCTTCATGAATAGGTGTCTGTTGTCTGACCACAGATTGACAGCTAGCCTCCTGTTCTGATTTACAAAATAAGCAGAGAACCAATTTTCATACAAGCTTAGCGTGTGGTCCAAAGTCATCAAATTAATCAAGAATGATTGTCCCACTGTTTTCTTACACTCCTTTTCCTTTAGTGTCTCTGCAGTTTTTCCATCTCTGTCTTCTTATTACCCTTTGTCTTTCACACTTTGCCCACCTACTTTGATCAGTTTATAGCTTTTCTTAATTCCCTCAAGGACTGGGGATTTTAATATAAAGGGAAAAAAAAAACACTCAATTGAAAAGAATGGTTGGAAAGTGTTGAAGGTTTCATCACATCTGGGAATGTCAGACAGGAGGCTCTTTGGATGAGGGACTAGCAGTTGAGGCCTTGCCCTGGGCTCTTCAGCCTGGAGCAGGTTTGCTCCGAAGTGCTCTGACCTGGAACTGCACTGTTCTTGGACTGACTCTGGCCTCAGAGTCACCTGCCTGGTGGCTCATCTCAGTCAGAAGTGGAGTAGGGCTGACATTGAACTGCACTTGAATGTGAGTTGCTAGTGCAGATGGTGGCCTCTGGGTGTGCTGCTCGCCATGTGACTGGTGTCTGAGAGCAGATGGGCATCGTCTCTGCACCAGCTGACTCGCGAATCCACCAAGGCACAGGGTACTATTGGAGTGAGGTGATGAGGAGCTGGCATGGCGAGGTGCGCTCTGGAGAGAGGTGCTGGAGTTGGGTTCTTCCCAGAAAATGTTACTCTAACAAATTTATGATGTAATCATGCCATCTCTCACTTCATCACTCTGAACAGTCCACACTGTACTTTCACTGTACTTTCTTACCCATGATATTATTTGATATTCACTTTGACCCTGAAAGGAAGCATATTTGTTTTCTAGGACCCCCTCCCTTGGAACAGTTCCCCTGTTCCTTTCTTGTCCCCATCTACCTTTCAGTCCCATGTACCATTTTCTCGAGGATTTTTTCTTTGAAATATTTCAGAATAAACATGTTTAAATAAATAATCAAATGTAAAAAGACGTGATGAAAGCACACGTCCTCACCACTCATCTGAAGACATCAACCACGAGCCACACATTTGAGGCACCATGTACCTCTCTTTTCCCCACAGAGGTAACCACAATTCTGAGCTTGGAGGTTGCGATGCCCATTTTACTGAGATTTCATTACCTCTGTCTCTATGTGACAAAAGTCCTGATCCAAGAGAATGTAGAACTTCTGTAGGCTTTGAGGGGAGGGCCGTTTGGGGGTTATGTCTAAGGGAAGGGTAAAGGGCTGATATTCACAGAGCCCCTGCTAGGGACTGAGTTCTATGTCAGGTGTTTTCCATGCACTTAGTGATGGCAGCCATCTGACTCCATCTTTGTCCTTGTTTCGCAGCCGAGCAACCAGAGGATAGAGATGCTAACTGCCCCAGTGCCTAACTGCTAATCCTATTTGATGTACCATGTACCATGTTGATGCTCCCCAAATTGCAGCTTCTCTATTCCCCTCCCTCTCCCTCCCACCTTGCCCTCCTTTTCCTTCTCCTTCCTCTATCTCTGCTCTCCCTTGCTGACTCTCCTCCGCCCCCACTCAGTGTTGGATCCTGACGACTGAGCTGGTCAGGAGCCTTGACCATGAACTGGCTGTGTGACTGAGTGGCCCTCTGACCTCTCTGGTCTTCCCTCATCTCTAAAGTGAGGAGCATAGTTCCTCCCATTTTCATTTTATGTGTATCTCCAGACTCAACAATGAATGCTTCCATGCTGTAGAGTCTTACAGAAGACTCCCCCAGCCCCCCCCTTCCAAGATATTCAGGGGACTCTCTGGTACCCTGAAGTTTCTTCTTGTTGCACCCACATCAGCTTGCAGAGTGTGAATAGGACCTACACATATCACCACAGGCAACCCCACAGGTGAGAAATGTGAGGTCTTTAATCTGGTTCTTCCTTCATCTTCTCTCTAGTCATGTTCATTCTGGCTTACTAAATTTGGGCTTTTATAATGTGAAAGCAGTTTAGCCATAACAGAAATAAAAGTCTTATTTGCACTGAGGAAAAATGGTTCAACAAATGCAACTAATTCAGGCTAAAGCAAGAGAGCCTCTGGTGGGTGTTTGTACCCAGGCAAGGCTCCTCGTCCCCTGCTCCCTGGCAACTTCTGCATGCATTGTTCCTCTTCTCCACCCATGGTCATGGCTTCACAAATGCCCGGTTTTCAAATGGGCAGCTCTTCCTGAGCCCCCTGCCCATCCAGTTCAGCTGCTGGAGCTGCTGGTTGACCCGCGCGCTCCATTCTGCGTTCAGATGTGTCAGAGTGCTTTGCTCTCAGTCATGTGGGTTTTTGACACCTGTCCTTGAATGTTACCCTAACACAGCCCCATTTCTCCCACCCACCCATCTAGCCACCCTCATTATTGAGCCAGATGAAGTGCTACGTCCTGATAATACAGGGACACACAGTCCTTAGTCTGTAATGAGCTGACTTTCTGAGAACTAAAGCCCAGCGCCCACTTATTTCCTAAATTGAGGTCCCCTTTTGTTATGCATCTCATGGAGAAGCAGCAAAGATTGGGCGATATTTGGTGAAGAGGTTTCTGAGGAGACCTAGTGCTCTTCGCTTCAGGCTAGTTGTAAACTGTGGGAAAAGCTGACACCCAAGGTGACTCCCTGGTGACCATCTTGTTAACATGCTTCTTTGGAGCTCCATGAAACGTATGTTGTGGAAAGAATAGTGCTGGTTATGTATAAAGCAAAAACCAATACCCCTGATCAGCCTCTTAGGGGTGATGGCAAAATGGGAGTTCAGATCCACTGCTGATTGTGGGTGAGGTGAGGGTACTGCACTGTCATTGCAGTGACTAGGGTTTGCAAGAAGAAAGCAGACAGCCTAGAAGGACATTGATTGAAGTCACATTGTCACATAATGTGACATTATTTTTAAATGTACTGAGGAGGAATGAAATTTTGGCAAAATCGTGAGTTCTTATAAGACTAGAAGGAGTGAAACACTATTGATATCCTAGGGCAACAGCAAAGTAAATTTCCAATGGAGAAGGCTTGGATTTTGAGTCAGGCTCTAAGTGAAACTCCGTGTCCACAATGGATATGGCAGAGAATCTTAGACAAACCCAAGTCTTTGTCTGAAAATGCCACACTGATTTGTATGTATATTAAGTTACCTTCGAGTGCTGTTTTTATGCTGGAAGTATGAGTATGATTACTGTAGTGAAGCTGTGCAACAAGACTCTAGAAACATTCAAGATACGATTTAAGGGAGGCCGAAACACATGTTCCTTGAAATCTTGTGGAACTGCAGTAATGGGAGATTATGAGCCTTCACACTGTTGAATATGGGCCGGCTTCCCGATGGCACAGAAGCTGAAACCATACCACTAGCTTTGGGGAAAAGAGCTGGCTTAATGTGAGGTCACCTGGCTGGGGTCCTGGAAGCAAGGCTCCCCAATTGGTCTTTCCAGTATGGGGCTTTGGGAAGTATTTATAGGGGTTAAAGGACAAATAAAGGAAATGCAGGTTGCCAGCATTCAATGGTGACTTTCTGCTAAAAAAAAAAAAAAATAAAGCAAACCACGAGGACACCATGACCTCATGGTGTCACTTGAATTTGATCCAGTACTTGCAACAGACTGAGCACCCCCCCCCTTCTGAATGTCACCCTTTAACAGGGCTGGACATCCTAGTTCCATTGTTCATACCTATTTTTGACACAGGCGATGAGATATCATCCTGAAGACAGTGAAAACTCTTCTAGGTCGGCACTCTGAAACACAACTTGTGAACTTTTGAAGACTGGCTTTTTTTCTTGTTTAAAATGGGAAAGGTTATTTTTGCCCCGTTGTTGCCAGCCCACCCTGTTTTTCTTGTAAGATAAGAAGAAGCAAGGAGACCCATTGTGACCCCCACAATTTCAGTACAATGCTTACCTACCCTAATAGGGAATAAGGTCAAAATCAAATTGCCAAAGGACCATAGAGAAGTCCTCAAGCTTGATAGCACGTGTATTTCTTATTTGTGGGTGATGGAAAGAAGGTGGTGGAGGTTACAAATTCTTTGAGACCCACAGAAAAAGTTATAACTCCAGTCTTGCACCTTTTACCTTTACTTCTGCCCTCATCCCATCACATTTTAATTTATGTGCTGGTATCTGGCTCTCTTGGGTCTCTGAATGCCTTTGGGTCAGGAACTTTATCTTATATTCTGTATTTTTAGCATAGAACCTGTGTGTCTTAGGTCCTTAATGTGCTTGTCAGATCAAATTGCTTTACTTGGTTCATTATACTCTTGAGTTGTAAATACCATATTTTTTATGTTATTGTTTTTTCTAATAACTTTGAACAACAGAAGATATACATTTTTCTGCAACTTAAACTCTACCATTTCCCCATATTTTTAGTTCTCCCTCTAGTGAGTTCATATTACACTCAGCTGTTTCAGGAGAGTGGGAGTAGCATCATATTTGTAGTGCAATTCTGTGTTGATAAAATCTCAAAGAGACTTTGACTACCTTCAATTGAAGTAATTAACAGATATTAACAATGACATGTCATGAATCTCTGTGCCTGTGATAGCACCTAATGTGTGAAAAACCATCTGTTCAGGTAGCTATTTACGATGTGACAGATAACTTCTCTGTTGAAACCAGGAAACTACTGAAATACAAAGACAAAAAATAAGTAACCTATTCACACATTCATTTTTAAACCTACAAAACATCCGGGCATTCTTAGAGGAAGACTTTTGAAATCAATTTTCTTGGGTGAAAATTGCTTAATTAAAAAATTGTGCATCCTTATCAATCTTACTTTCCTCATCGGGATTCACAGGTACCCTCAGAAGTGTGCTTTTGTGACTTCAGTACAAAGGAAACAGGCTAGTGATCTAGCTGACTCCTGCCCTTGATATGATCTCTTAATAAATAATGCAAAAAGATTAAGAGGATATTCATGATGATAATAAAAATGTCATTGTTACTCTGGTGTTAGGATCCAACAATGAGAGGGGTGTAGAGTGGTCATCCCACTGGACGGGAAGGGTCCCCCTGTGGTTCCAGTCTTGCCTCTGTCCTTACCAGCTGTAGTTCCTGGGCAATTCTCTTTCCAACTCTGATCCTACTTCCCCTATTTGAAGCAGTTAGAAATTTCCATACAGGGTGATTGTTGCTTAAATGAATGTGGGAAACATTAGTAAGAATTGTAAAGGGATATACAAGTATATAAAGAGTTACCACAGAGGTCGTCTGGATGGTAGATGACTTCGAGGATGTCTCTGTCAATTCTTTGGGCATAATCAAGTACAAGAAGACTATAGAAGGACACATTCACTCCTGTGTCTAGTAGGACCACTTCACTTCCCACCCCTTAGCTCTGTACCAGGGGTTCTCTAAGCTGCTTGAATTTAACACTTAGCGTGGTCATCACTTATGAAGGTTTAGGAGCCAGACACAGAATGAGAAGTTGGTTATATTTTTGCTTGGCATATTTCCAGGAGTAAATTGAAATTATAATTTTAATGAGTGTCATTTGACATATTTCTATATTTTCTTTCTCAGCTTAATTTTCTAAACTTGCAGGAAATAAAGCATTTTCAGATTAATTTAACCTAGAGATCATTTACTAAATGGAAATTAGTTACAACACATGTTGTATTCTAGAAATTATAAAATGTTTGTCTCTCAGTGATAGTTAAGTAGCGCACCCTGTTTCCCCATTTTGCTTTGGCTACCAGGAAACTCAGGACTAATTTTTTATTTAATTGCCTATTCTCTGTCAGTGTTGTTTAAGAGGACCGTCTTATGGTTACTCATATCAGAATCATCTGGAGTGCCCTTCATAGGGGTTCTGGACCTCACCTCAGATCTGATGCAGATTTCTCAGATCCTGGACCTGGAAATCTGCATTTTAGACAAAACAGAGTTTATTTTTCAGCACAATAAAATATGGAAATTATTGCCTTGGGATTTTGGCTTATTCTCTCATCTTTTATGAGTTTTGATTTTATGTTTCTTAGTCATCAAGTTCTTCATGTTATAAATCACCCACAACCTTTTTGGAAGTAGACAGAGCAGAATAAATAAAAACATGAATGTTTTATTGGAAAATGTCTTTATATTTGTCACAGAGTCAGAGTGAAAAAAGTAGTTACCTTGTATTCTTTCCTCAGGGGTAAGGAGGGCCTTTCGGTCAGCTCTTGCATTGGAGGAGGTCAGAGGAAGGCTTGCGGCTGGGGTCTGCTGGCTCATTAGCCTTGTGGTAGTAGGAGTGATGGTGTAAATGATGTAAAGAGACACTGGAGATCCACAGATCTCATAATTAATGAGCACCACAGGCTCTTTTTATTTGCTTATCTCTCTCTTGCTGAGGTCCCTGGGTCTGAGACTTTTTTCCAATATCTTTGGCATAGCTCGGTGCTTGGCACTTAAGACACAGCTGGGAGGAAGGAGGGATGAAGGGTGCAGTAGTGGTGTCCAGCGTCCAAAGTGAACCTATTGGTTGAAGTCAGAGACTTATATCACAAATAAACCTTTCTTTGAAAATATTAATACACACTAGAGTACCCTAACCAATTGATTTCAAACTATGGTTTATCCTCCAATTTTCCTCATACCACTGGGTCTAGATAATTAGAACTGGAAAATTGTGGCTGCGTACCAAAATGCTCTTTGATTTTCTTTAAATGGTCATACTGTAATTGCCCTTCTGCCTGGCATATTGTATTCCCTCATCCCCAAATTTTATGCATCCTTTCAACGCCCAGTTCAAAGGGCATTTTGTTCAAAGGGAGACACCACGTGGCAGAATGAAATGCGCACAGGAAACCCTAACCCGGCCATGCTGAAACTCCAGTGGGTACCAAAGCTTCCTGAGCTCTGTGACCACAACATGGATAGTTGTGGATAGTTTTCCTTGGGGCAGATGCAGCTGAAACCAGCCCTTCAGGAAACTGCTACCTACCAGTTATGTTGACACAGGCGTGTTCTCCCATGCCTAAGTAACCTTTCTTTTCAACTCCTTTTAAAAATGATTTTTTATTAATTATTAAGAAGATATAAAGTATTAAGTGTCTGGAAGATATAAAGGATCCTCATGACCCAAACATCTGTTGATTCAGCATCGGCGTAAGTAAAAGACTGTAAGCTTTCCCTCTGAAGGCTTCTGTGGCCTCTCCCTCAGCTTAGTCTCTCATTTCCCCCATGTTACATATTACTCTCTTAAACTTGGGGTTTCTTCCTTATATCATATTCTATATTTATATTCGCTACTATTTTCATATCCTTAATAGTTTCATTTATGCTTCTGAATTTTGTATAAATAGCATCATACAGTATTTTTGAGACTTTTTTCAAGAAAAACTGGATGAATTCATCTATATTGTGGAAAGATACAATTTATTCACTTCTGCGACTGTAGAGTGTTAGAATATTAATACACGTAATGTACAATGTGGGGCTATTAATAACGGTGTTGCTATGGATCATCTTGTAAGAGGCTCTCTAGGTTTGTCCCAAGGAATCAAATCTGGGAAGTTAGCTATCAACATGTTCAGCTATATTAAAAAGGTCAAATTGTTTTCCAAATGCTTGTCTTGACTTACACTTCTTACATAATAATTTCAATGACTTTTGTAATGATGAGTGAAGATTGACAACTCACACAGGGTTGATCTTGTTCCAGGCAGTATTTACTCTAAATACTTTACATGAATAAACTCGCTCAATTCCCACAAAAACACTTATTGTCCTAGTTGCAATATATTCTTGCCCACACCTGAGATTGTCTGAATTTTACATTTTGCCAGAGAAATGGATATGAAATGGTACTTGGTTGTAGTTTTACTTTTTATTTCTATGGTTACTGATGAGGTCGAGCATTTCTTCAGGTGTCTGTGGAGTACCTGTTCATTTTTAAATTGTGTTCTTTGTATTTTTATTAAGTCATAATAACCTTTTATTCTACTTTTTATTATAATTACATGTCCTGTATTCTATTATATTGTACATTCAGTAAGGACATTGTGTCTTAAATGTTTGTTCTCCCAGAGCTCAACGTTATTTAATTTAACCTGGCCATTGCATAGGAATGGCTACCTAATTTTCAAAGTTTGTACCATTTATCAATCTCTTCTATTTTCCCATTCCCAGTTCCCACAACCATTTTCTTTTATTTTATCTTATTTTATTTTTAAAGATTCTTGGTTTCTTAAAGATTGGGAGACTTTTTTACTTTATCTTTTTTTGTAAAGATTTATTTATTTGTGCATACAAGCTGGGATGTAGTCCAGAGGTGTGGGGGTGGTGAGAAGGTTCACCAGAGACAGAACAGGGAGCAGAACAGGCAGATGGACCGAAATACACTGCTGAAGGGAGCAGCAGGCAAGTCACGAAAGATCTACTGTGCCATGTGGGAATCTCCTTAGCTGGGTATTGAACTCGTGCTGCTGTGGCTCTGGATAGCTTCATAGTGCTGTGCTTAACCCGTTGCACCACCAGGGAGGCCCCCACAACCATTTTAATACTGGTTCCATGAATTTGACTTTTAGAACCAAATATGTGATAGCATGTAGTATTTATCTTTGTGTAGTTTATTTCATTTATCATTATATCCTCAAGATCATCTGTGTTGTCACAAATGGCAGGATTTCCTGTTTAATGGCTGAATAATATTCTCTTCCTGTGTGTGTGTAAAATATATATATATATCACATATATATCATATATATGTGTATATATGTGTGTATATATATGTGTATATATATCATATCACATATATATATCATATATGATATATATATATATATATATATATATATATATATGAGATATATCACATCCCATGTCTTTATCCACTCATCAATTGATGGACATTTGGGTTCTCTCCATATGTTGGTGTGGTACTGTGATTTATAATAAATAGATTTCTTCATTCCTGTTTCTGGCAGATTTTCTAAAACCTTTAGTATTTCCTAAGTGATGAGAGTGCTAAAGCTGTTTATGTTGATGGGGTAACATGGAAGTGTGCATGGATGGGGACTGGTTGTTAGTGGAACCAACCTTGTGATTAAAGGTTAGAACTTTCAGTCCCATCTCCTTCACCTACCTCCAGGGAGGAGAGAAGGATCAATCAATTGCCAATGGCTGATGAATTTTTCAATCATGCTTATGTAGTGAAGCTTCCATAGAAACCCAAAAGACAGGGTTCAGAGAACTTTAGTGTTGGTGAACATATAGAGGTGCTGGGAAGAGGGTGGCATACTTGGAGAGGTCACAAAAGCTCTGTACTCTTTCTCCATTACTTATGCATCTGTTCCTGGCTATTGCTTTGTCATATCCCAGTTATCTAGTAAGTAAAATACTTCCCTGTTTCTGTGAGCAACTCTAACAAATTAATCAATACCCACAAGAGGGCCACTAGAACTTCTAATTTGTTGTTGGTTGGTCGGAAGCATAGGTAAGAATCTGGGCTTGTGATTGTCATATGCCCTCCACTTCAGATACCACTGTGAACCCTGTGCCTGTGGAATCTAATTTTATGTCCCTGTAGATACTATCAGAATTGAGTTGAATTCTCAGACACCCTGTTGGTGTCTGAGGATTGCTTGGTGTGGGGAAGCTGTCACAGACATTGAAATTGGGTCCAGGAGCCCTTTTACTAGCTATTGTGAACACACTTAAGTGAACATGAGAGTGTAGCTATCTTTTTGATATCCTATTTTCATATTGAATATTGCCTCAGAAGTGGGCTTGCTGAACCATATGGTAGTTCTGTTAATTTTTCTGAGGTATTTCCACCCTATTTTCCATAGTGGTGGCACCAGTTCATGTTCCCACCACCACTGCACATGCATTCCCTTTTCTCTACCTGTACATCAGCCTTTGTTACCTTTCTGATGGTAGCTATCCTAGCAAGTGTGAGGTGACAGCTCATTGTGGCTTTCATATCCATTTTCCTGATGGTTAGTTATGTGGAACACTTTTCAGTATACTCATTGGCCATTTGTATGTCTTCTTTGGGAAAAAATGTCTATGTAGTTCCTCTGCTCATTTCAAAATTAGATTTTTTTCTTTGCCATTGACCCATATGAGTTCTTTATTTTGGATATTAACCCTTTACCACACACATAATCTGCAAATATTTTTTCCCATTTTGTTGGTTGTGTTTTCCTTCTGTTTAGGATCTCCTTGTCTATGCTTTGACATGCACAGATGAGTTATATTCCAGTTGCACATTTGGGGCTCCTGGCCTTCCACCTCCAGTAAATTATAAGATAATTATTGCTTTTTGTTCTGGTATGGCAGCCTTTGGTCAATCTGGTGGGCCAAGTCATTTGGATGTTACAGTAGAGCCGCCAGCCTATGATTTAATCTACCTTTTCAAAGAGATGGTTGTTCAACTTAGTCTAATTTAGTCTGGGACTCAATTTCCTTGTTCAGACAGGACACTGGGTGACTCAGTTCACCCATTCAAACAGCATTTGGGGCGACTCACAACTTACTGCCTCTCGGTTTCCTTTACCCAGACTGTCCAATGCCAGATCAGCAGCTTGTAGAAATTTGGTCTCTTGGTATCATCATGATGGCAAATGGTGGCCAGTGTGCCACATACAGCCCACTGCCTAGTCTTGTCAATAAAGTAGTGGAACAGTCATGCTCATTGTTTTCATCTTGTCTACGATTTCTTTGATGCTACCACAGCAGTGTTGCGTGGTTGCAGCAGAAACTGTCTGGGCTGCAAAGCTGAAAATATTTACTCTCTGATCTTTTATAGAAAAAGTTTGCCAGCCTCTGTTCTAGAGACTGACTTGGAAAAAAAATCATTGCCTTATGGCCTGTGTGACTTCACTCTCTCAGTGAATCTAGCGCATCTTTGAGGAAAGGAAGTTAAATAATTGTAATAGTCACAAATATTAAACTGTATGATCTATTTTAATGAAAATTTAAGAATAGCCAGAGAGTAAACCCAAAGCAAATTATCTCTAAATCTTGACCCCTCTTAAGGGTGTGCTGAATTGTACCAACAACATTTGCTAACTTGAAGACTGGAGCAACCCAGTAATTTTTAGGTCACAGGGTGTAACTAATTGAATAGAGAAAGGGATCACCATTTTGAGATTATGTCCCTGGAGAAGGTAACACCTGAAACAGTGCACTTTTTGATTAATTTATTCCTTAGTGAGTAGAGTTTAAACATTCAAACAGATTAAAAGACTTAGTAGGAAATAGAGCTGGAGCACACGTCATCCTGTAATTGGCATTCGGGAGGGCCGCTGTGCCCGTGTACATGTGCCTGGGGAATGTTGCTTAGTCAAAGACACACCAAAATGGGACAGCCTCTGTTGGTGCGTTTTGTACTTGAATCCAGAAAGCTTTGGCTTTCTGTTCTGCAACCATCAATTTCCCTATAGCAAAACCAATTTTCTCTGGACAATCTCATAAATGAACATAAAAAGTAGGAAATAGCTGCCTACAGGGGAAATGCAGTTGAAGACAAATGATCCTATAAAGTTCATTTTAAACAATGAAGTGTAATCTCTCCTCCTAGCTATCCTTCCCACTGTAGGTAGCTATTGCAGGGTAGGAGGTGGGGCCTTTTGTGGCACTGCTTTTAGGCAAAAGGTTGTAATCTGAGAACCAGATAAGCAATTCACAGCCTCGGTAAGGTAAGCACCTTCCTCCTCTTCCCTGCTTCAATTTAAAAAATAATTACATACAAAACCATCTTGCTTTTTCAAATTTGCATTTGAAATTTGAAATGCTTGTTTGAGACTGAGTGAAAAATTAAACACCTTAAAATAGCACTCTTTCAAACATACAGAAAATTATTTTTCCTTCCCTGAAGGAGTAACTGCTGCAAATACAGCTCTTTGGAAATGTATTTTAAAAATATGTGTAGCGTGTAGGCTCACCGAGTATGAGATCTGAAACCCTCTCATCTAAAAGAAGACTACCCCATGTGTGCAAATACATATTATGTGTTCTTTATCCCTGTGTCAAAGCACCATGTAAATGCTACCAGGCGATAGGAGACAATAGTTGGGATTTCAGTGCTTGTCACGGAACAGATCAGGGCTGGATTCCTAGATCTAACACTTCATAATTTTGTGACCTTGGGGAAGTTGTTTGTCATCTCAGGTACCTCACTTGAAAAGCAAAAATAGCACTGATCCTCACCATAGCATTGCTTGAAGTATTAAATGAAACAGCACATGGCGTTGGGATTGTAATAAAGAAGCGAGAAAAATGAGGCTCTGGGGATTGCTAGCTGCCCCTCCGGGGTGAAACTACTAACAGTGACCACAGCTGCTTTTTCTTACCATTCTGACATTTGGGGATAAGGCTTTTTTTTTTTTAATTCTATGTGTGTTTTTTAAGAAAAGAAAAACTTTTCTCCCAACTGTGTCTTTTGAGAGACCTGTGATTTAAGAAAACTTGCAGTCCACACTAATTTGTCATGTGACTGGACTTTTCTTACCAGTAAATAAATGTAAGCACCACTAAGAAAAAGAACCAAAGGGGCCAATGATATGGGAAAGGACAGAACTGAAATTTTAGTGGTGAATTCAATGTAGTGTGTACACATGTTGCTTTCAGTCATGCACACTTACATAATGTTCTAGCACAAGGTTCCTTCAATAAACACTACTAAGGGTAAAAGAATGGGTAATGGGTGCTTATTCTGCCAGCCCTTATTCATTTATCTATTAGTTCCTTTCATTCTCTTAAAACCTTATAAAGGAGCAGGAATATTATCCCCATTATACAGGAAAGGCGGTGCAAGTACCAAGAGTTAAAGTAACCTGTGCAGGTTAATGCTAAGATTGGGGGGGACCCAGGATTGGGCAGGGAGGCTGACTCCTGATGCCCTGTGCATGTCCCTGTGTCCCGGACTATCATGGGCAGTGGGTGGATTGGTTACTGGAGCTGAGGTGGTCAGAACCAACTCCCAGGCTCCCCCTCCAGGCCCCAGGTAAGTTAATGTTTGGTTGCAAATCACCCCAGGGATTCAGCCCCAGAAATGACTCGGAGCCCTGGAGCCTGAAGTTCAGTCTTGCCCCTTCACCTCATTTTCTGAGTGGGTTTTTGGGGGTGGGGTTGAGGATAAATGGACTCTGTTGATGAGATACCCTTGTGAACACTTGTTTGGACAAGAGTAGCTTTTTTTTTTTTTTTTTTTTTTTTGAGAGGTCTGCCACACTATGTGGGATTTTCCCTGGCTGGGTGTCGAACTCGCATCACGCGCTGCTGACAGCTCCACAGTGCAGCGCCCAACCGCTGTGCCACCAAGGAGTCCCCTGGACAAGAGTAACTTTTAATTGTGAAGGGGCTACTTGAATTTGTCACGAAGATAATGGCAGCCTCCAGAAGTGGTTTTAAGGATGAATTAAGATAAAATAAAACCCCCTTCATCTTTAGGGTTCTCCCACTGGTCACTTAGCGTTTGATCTAACTCCTCCCACAAATACTGATCAAAAAAGAAAAAGTGAATGTCTGTTCAAATACCCTTGGTCTTTGCTTTGCCTTTGGAGGCAACTTTTCCATGAGACCGCGTTCCCCAGTACTGCGGGGATGAGAGGAAGATGAGCAAGCGTGGCAACAGACGAGAAGATGTGTGGGGGGTGGTATTTAGGGACATAGCTTGCCACTAGTCTGAGATGGGACACATGGGGAGGTGTGCAGTCCAGCTTTAGAGTTAATGACACCTTAAAAAAAATGAGCCCTGTTTTTGCAGGTAAGGAAGTTGAGGAAAAGCAATTTAGACATGAAGTTAGGACCAGACCTGGCTTCCTATACCCGTTTCCATTTTTAACTGACTGCCGGAAAGAACAAAAAGTCTTAAGAAGAAGCTCTCCAAATTCTGGTTCCCTAATGTTCTGGCACTTGCATAAGTTAGAAGACTTTCTAAGTTTATATGTGAAAAGGAAAATATTGTCTCTGTTATGCATAAAATTTGTCAAATAACAGTAAATTTGTATGTTATTGCTTGTAATTCAGATCTGTAAATCTATTCCTTGTCTTTTCATTCCTACAAAATTAATCTTGGCATCCATAAAAATGATTTTACCACATTTACTAATGTTACTAACCCCATTCATCAATTTCCATTTGCCATCTTGATAGACATTTATGATGAGGAATGTTTTCCTGCTGTCACTGATTGTGAGGGTTCCTCGATGGCTTGAGAAGGCAGTGCTTAAGGAGGTTGGAAACTTCCTTTCTCCTTCCTCTTTGCCTCAGCATGGAGTTTCAGTGGCCTTTGATACTTTTGGTGACAAATGAAGATGAATGTCTACTTGAGTTTTGTCTGGACTCTTAAAGTTCATAAAGGAAGAAATTGGGACTCGTCTTCTCTAAAGAGAAGTCTCTGATTAGTAACAAGGAGTGTTCATAGACTGACTTCAAGAGCACTGAACTCAGTTGGACTCAGGTAGCTAGGTGTAACTTAATTTATATAAAATTAAGATTATAGACACTAGTTCCAGAATATTCAGTATCAACTTCAGTGCTAGAACAATTGACACAAGAATGCTAGTTATTTGAAATCTGGAAAAAGTGACTCCCATAATACTCTTTTCCTGATGAGTTGGGGCGACCTTACCATTGGAGAGAGCGCAATGCGCGAGAGCGACCATGGGACAGGAAGCCAGAAGGCCCAGGTTGGTGGCTGTGACTGTCCTCTCTACCCTGTTAGATTTGGGGCAGAAAACACTCCTCCATGGCCTGAAGTTCTGTCATCTGTAAACATGGGTTGTGACTTAGACCAGTGACTAGCCTGGCCGTGATTCGAATGCGTTGAGGAGCTTTTGTATCTCTAGTGAGCTCTCTGTGAGCTTGGGAAACTTCAAAATATATATACACATGCACTCAGACGCACAGACATGTTGTGGAATAAGTCCCTCTGGGGTTATGAAAGTGAAGTGGCGAGATTTCTTGCTCCTTAACACAACCCCTGACACAAGTATATTTTAACAGTCTGCTGCTGCTGGGACCAAAACCCCACTATAATAAAATACATGCACAGGTACATACACACCAAGGCACTCCAGCCACCAGGATGATACAGCAAGTCTGGGTGTGACTTTACTATCTCTATATTTTTTTAACTTAGCCAAGGTGGTCAGCACATAACAAGGAGTACTCTGAAGTACCACGGAGGTTCAGTGCTCTTGAAGTCAGTCTATGAACACTCCTTGTTACTAATCAGAGACTTCTCTTTAGAGAAGACGAGTCCCAATTTCTTCCTGGTTCTTACAGGCAAGCTGCCGAGTGCTCCTGTTGGCCTGGGTGAGCCGCAGTCAGTGGAAGGAGCGTCCTGTTTAGGGGGAACCGACCTCAGATATAAGCAGGGCAGCCTGGCTTCTTGGAAGTTTCCTTTTTGCTCTTACTGATCCTACCATGGCAGCTATTTCAGACCTTTATTCTTTTTGTTTTGTTTTCATTTTCTATGGATTTATTACTTTAAAAATTTATAGGCTATTAATATATAGACCAATTGTTTGTTGGGGTAAGACAGACCTTTATTCTTAAGCCCTGCAAACTACCTCATTTGCCTTTCCTTCTCTGATTTGAGACCATTACCAGCCACTGTTCTAGGCAGTTCCCTTCACAATGTGTGGGCTCAGTTTAGAAGCTCTCCAAGGTAACCTCTAATTCTCAGGTGTGGGCTCCTGGCAATTGCTCCTTGAAGGTACTTGTCTCAGGCATATTGTAGTTGTTCACCTGCGCTTCTGTCTTCCCCACTACACTGCCTTATGCACCTTTGTGCCTCGTGTTTGTGGCAGGTAGGAGGTGCTTGACAGATGGATTCTAGATGTCTGTCCCTCCACAGCAGTGATCTGTGCCTATATGAGTTTTATATACTCAATGGGACATTTCTGCTCCCAATAAACTCTTTGTATTTGCCAGCCATTTAAAAATTCATTTCAGTTTACCAATTCAAAACTCTAGTTTCCCTTAAGTTTTTAAGTTCAATTCACAAGCTTTATTAATCAAGCTTTATTAAATTTATGAAGTGAAGTCACATACAAGGAATCTGTTGGTTACTGTTTGGCTTCACTAATTAAATGCTAAACATTTTAATACATTTTGTTAATGAACTTTTATTGATTTGCTATTTGTTTATATAACTTTAATTTTGAGAGTACAACTTCATATTTCAACATGTGTACGTGACTCACTCATCCTCCATCCAAACTCCAGTTTCCAAAACCCTCTGGTGTCACCCTACCAGCCCCCATGCCCTCTGCCCCGTCCCTCAGGTAACCACTGTAGTTTTCACAATTGGAGTTACTTTTGTTGTTTCCCCATATTTTCTTGGACTATTTATAGCCCACAAATGAGGAAATTGTCTTCCATTTTCTGACTTACTCCACTTCACTTGACATAATCACCTTAAGACCTATTCGTTTTGTCCCAAAAGACACCACTTCATCTTTTTAAATAGTTGAGTTGCATTCCCTTGGGTCCATACACAATTTCTTTATCTAGTAACCTGTCTGTGGGCATTTAGGTTAATTCCATGTCTTGGCCATGTGAATAATGCTGCTCTGTGTATAGGGGTGCATGTTTTTTATTAATACAAGAACAATTTTAATATCCTGATTTGTTTTTTTAAAAGATTTATTTATTTATGCATACAAGCTGGGGTACAGGCCAGAGGCGTGGGGCAGCAAGAGGGTTCACCAGAGACAGAGTAGGGAGCAGAACAGGCAGATCAACGGAAATACACTGTTGAGGGGAGCTGCGGGTGAGGCAGGAGAGGTCTGCCACGCCATGTGGGAATCTCCCAGGCCGGGGGTCGAACTCGTGTCGCCGCTGCCGACAGCTCCACAGCTCTGTGCTTAACTGCTGTGCCACCAGGGAGGCCCAATATCCTGTTTTCTTAAGGTTCAATTTGTCTACCTAAAGTTTTCCTAATTCTTAGAAATCAAATGTATAAACATTGAAACTTCTCTGAAACATCCCAGTTTTGGAATAAACATAGCCAAGTCCTGACATATCTTTTAACTTGAAATCACAAGTCTCTGATAACTCATTCAAGTAATTGACGTTGAAATCACAAGACTTAACTGCTAGATGGTCTAATGTGCCAAGTCTTAAACATTATAAAGACTTCAAATACCAAACATAAATATGTTGATATGATGGATTGATTCCTAACATTCTAAGTATTTCTAAGCTTACCAGATATTTATCTACCAAGGAAGTAATTCTATCATCAAGCCTTCCACTAGTTCTCATGGTCAGGAGATTCAGCTGTCAGGTGGATTTTTCTTACAAGCCTAAGGAACACAACACTCGCTTCCATTATGTGTATCAATGAGGTATTCTAATTCACATGCCCATGTGATTTCACAATCCTCACCCTTTGGACTCTGCTTCTATCTTCTCTAACTTGATTTAGATCTATAATTACCTACCTGGGTTGCAATACTACTACAGTGGATTTAATTATTTACTCCTTGACTGTATTTTTTTTTTCTGGTCACATCACTTATGGATCTTTAGATAACATCTGATTGTATTCTGTGTATTCCTATAGTTCCACATACAAAGGCCTTAATTCTAATGCCAGTTAATGTCTGTTTTGCTATGAAGAATCCATTTTTATTATCTCCTACCACAGATTCTGCAAGACTGTGAAAAAGGCAGCACTTATAATGACAATGTTCACTTTTTGGGTAACCAAAGACAAATTCCGCTTCCTATCTGAGCTCCCTATCTGCATACGATAATCAGTGCTACAAAATAGCTTGACAGAATCCCAATCAAAAAGAAGGAAATGGCTTCTGTGTGCTGCACAACCATGCAAGTCCATGCTGTTAGGTGCTCTTGCGAAATAGACATTCCTCAGAGCCTCATGGTTTCCTTTGTAGTTATCAGGTGGAGGACCACAGTTCGTCATTGGTCTTTCTGTTCTCCTTTGTGAATCACTGGCTCATCCATCCTTCCCATCACTTTGAGACCTTTCTGAGTCATGACCTTTACTTCCGACATCTCTGATTTCTACCTTTCACTGTTCTCTTTGGTCCATAAGCATCTTGTTTGCGTTAAATTTATGATTCATTGTTTCTCCCCCTTATATCATCTGACATCCATCCTTCTGGTTACAATCAAACATTTATTTATTTATTAAAGATTTATTTATTTATGCATACAAGCTAGGGTGTAGACCAGAGACAGAGTGGGGAGCAGAACAGGCAGATCGACTGAAGTACACTGCTGAGGGGAGCAGCGGGCGAGGCAGGAGTGGTCTGCCGCACCATGTGGGAATCTCCCTGGCCGGGAATTGAACTCGTGCTGCAGTGGCTCTGGATAGCTTCATAGTGCTGTGCTTAACCCATTGCGCTACCAGGGAAGCCCACTATCAAACTTTTAAAAGGTGGCCCTATAGAAGATATCAACTCTTTCTCTTTTTACACCCAAAATAGAGCTCTTATACGTCCCCCTGTTTGGCCCTACCCAAGGTCACCTGCTAATGTTTAAACACCATGGATTCCTCTGGGCATCTTCTTGCCTTTCTCCAGATGTTATTAGATATTATCCCCATTTTATTTAACCTGCTTATTTGGCTACATTGTCACAGCATCTCTCTGCTACTCTTTCCTCTCTGACCAGTTCTTAGTCACTTTCTCTAATTCCCTTTTCTCACGGAGACTGTGGGGACAGAGCGAGGACATTTTGGAGTCAGGTAGACCTGGACTTGACTCAGCTGTCATTTTCTTTCCACAGATTTAAAAATTATTTTTAATTGAGGTAATATTTGGACACCCCCATCAGGTTTCACCATCATAGTGCCCCCAACACCAAATCACCCATTATCCACCACTATGGCTCATTGTGCTTCCTTCCCTTTTTGTTCTTACCCCTCCCCACTCCTGTCTCTCCCTCTAACTCATCTTCTAAGCAACTGTCAGGGTCACTTCCTGGGACATCAGTCTGATCTCCTCTTTTCCTTGCTTAAAGCTCTTTACTGGCTATATCAATCAGGGCTCGGCATAGGAAACAGGAGGCTATGGTAGATAATTTAATGGGGAAAGAAGCACGTATGGGGGGAAGGTGGGAGTCATGATCAGAGGAGAGTTATAGGAGCAGGCCCAGGAAGCAGGCTCTAGGAGTCTACCTCTGACTCCAAGATCTCTACTAGAGTCTGTGGCTGAAGAAACTCCTGACCACAGCTGTTATTCATGGATCAACTACTTTTCCTCGCCCAAAAGATGATGGACCTTGGAATGGTGCCCTAGAAAAACCGCAGAGTGCATGATCTTGTCAAAGTGAAAAGCAGCCCAAAGAGGCCAGATGGTAGTCTCCATTTCCGATTCCTAACTTTCAAGAGCGTTGAGTTAGTGGAGCCTCACTCTCTCCCTCAGGGTCCTACTTCAAGGAGTCTGGTGAATATAGGTATTAGTTTGTTGGCCCCTCTGTGGCCAGGGAGACAAGGAGTAGGTGGAATGGAGGGGGAGCAAGGCATCCGTTCCATTGGACTCTCTACTGCCTGTTCTGAATGCAGCGTGGCTCATCGCATTTGTCTCAACCCCTCACCTTTTTTTTTTTTTTTAATTTTTAGAGATTGATTTATTTATGCATACAAGAGCTGGGGTGCAGGCCAGAAGTATGGGGGCAGGGTGAGAGGATTCACCAGAGACAGAGTGGAGAGCAGAACAGGCAGATTTACTGTAATACACTGCTGAGGGGAGCAGCAGGAGAGGTCTGCTGCACCGTGTGGGAAGCTCCCTGGCCAAGGATCGAACTCATGCTGCAGTGGCTGTGGACAACTTCATAGTGCTGAGACTTAACCCATCGCACCACCAAGGAGGCCCTCAACCCCTTATCTCCTACCATCTACAATGTCTGTCACTTGCAGGTGATAAACAGATACTTCTGGAATACATGAGTGAACAAATAAACCCACTCCTGGCCTTGTTCTCATATCTTCTTGCCATCACTTTAACAGGAATGACCTGCCTGGTTGGTCTTCTCTACCTGCTGAAATTCTGCCCTTTCTCAGAGACCTCAGAGGGTCTTCTGAAATTCCTTTGGAATTCTCACCACCTGTTTCATGTTGTCCCTTGTACCTTTATCTTAGTGCTCGTCACCATCTGTCAGCAATGGTATAAGTGTGTAGTGGTATTTTTTTTTTTTAGCTGCCATGTTATAAACTTCAGGAAAAATGTGATGATTCTATTAACTGATGTGGTTCCCCCTCCTTCCATAGCTACATGCTTTCCTACTCTTTACTTCCCCGTCCTCACCAGACATAGCAATCCAATCCTCTTCTTCTAAAGACATTTATTGCACTTTTATTTCCCTGTAATTGCAATTGAAATTCAATAATTTACAAGCGTAGTTAAATCTTTCAGAGACTTTCCCCCTGCCCTTACCCCTGTGCAGAAAACTACATGCTATTTGTCTTTATACTAATGCATTTTTCCTGTTTTAGTCTTACGCCGTAATGTAGCATAAGCCTGAATGGGGAGGATCCTTAGAAGGGGTTTCTTTTTTATTTTTAGGAAACTCAACAATATGATCATAGTATTCTGCTTTAGTAGGACTTGACAGTGGAAATGACCTTTGTGGAATATTCCAACCATCCTCACATTTATGGTTTGGTTTCTGAGGTATAAAAGCAGAACTTTGTGATTTACTTTAGTTTGGCACAGTGAATTTTTTAGAACTTGAATTTGCTTTTTTGTGGAGTGTGGGGAATCCTCACTATTTTTTTTAAAGTCCTTTGTTTTCCAGATGTATCTATTTCATAAGACACATGATTGAGATATATCTATATATCTATATATATCTATATATCTATATAGATATATAAAGCTTCCTAAGTCTTAAATTCAGATTAAAATTTTTTTAAAATTTATATTTTTAGAGAAGTTTTCAGTTTTTGGCAAAATTGAGTTGAAAGTACAGAATTCCCATGTCCTGCTGGCCCCACACATGCACCCCCTCCATTCTCAACATCACCTCCACCAGGGTGGTCCTGTGTTTCTGTTAGTGAACCCACATGACACATCATTATACCAGAGTCCATGGTTTACACTTGGTGTGTAATATTCTCTGGGTTTGGACAAATACATGATAACATGTGTCTAACATGGTATCATCCAGAATATTCTGTTTCCTAACAATCCTCTGTGCTTTGCCTATTCATTCCCCCCAATACTGAGACTTTTACTGACTCTATAGTTTTGCTTTTTCCAGATGTCAGATAGTTTGGCTCATCTAGCGTATAGCCTTTTTTTTTTAATTTTTTTAAAAAGATTTATTTATTTATGCATACAAGCTGGGGTACAGGCCAGAGGCGTGGGGCGGCGAGAGGGTTCACCAGAGACAGAGTGGGGTGCAGAACTGGCAGATCAGAAATACACTGCTGAGGGGAGCAGTGGGCGAGGCAGGAGAGGTCTGCCGCACCATGTGGGATTCTCCCCGGCAGGGTGTCGAACTCGCATCGCGCGCTGCTGACAGCTCCGTAGCACAGCGCTTAACCGCTGTGCCACCAGGGAGGCCCTAGCGTATAGCCTTTTTGATTGACTTCTTTCACTTAATAATATGCATTTGTTTCTCCCATGCCTCTTCTGGCCTTAGAACTCATCTCTTTTTAGTGCTAAATAATATTCCATTGCCCAGATATACCACAGTTTACTTATCCACCTGCCTACTGAAGGACATCTTGGTTGCTTCCAAACTTTGGCATTTGTGTGTGAAGCCACTATATATACTCTTGTGCAGGTTTCTGTGTGGACATAATTTTTCAACTCATTTGGGTAAATGCTAAGAAGCACGATCCTGGATATGGTAAGATTATGAAGAGTGTTTATTTTATAAGAGACTTCCAAATTGTCTTCCAAAGTGACTGTACCATATTATATTTCCACCAGCAATATGGATTTATTTTTGTTAGAGGTTCATACGATTCTTAAAAATTCATAAAAGGAGAGGGACTCCCTGGTGGTGCAGGGGTTAAAGCCTCAGTGCTATCAACCTATTGCTAGTCATTGAAACCTGAGTTCAGTCCCCCACCAGAGAGCTGACCCATATGGTGCAGCAGACCTCTCCTGTCTCGCTGCTGCTCCCCTCAGTGGTGTATTTCAGTGGATCTGCCTGTTCTGTCTCTGGTGAATCCTCACAACCCCCTCTCCCCCGCACCTCTGGTCTACACCCCAGTTCTTGTATGCATAAATAAAGATAAATCTTAAAAAATTCATAAAAGGAAAAATTTCATCCCTACAGAGGTGTGGAATGGTCTGTAATATGGCCTTAGTTTCATCTTACAAAAATATGAGCCGGTCACAGTCCTTTAAACTGCTCATTCTGCTTTCTCCACTCAACTCAAATAATCGAACTTTAAATTGGTTGCAGAGAAATAATGGGAAATTGTGTATAAAAAAGGCAGACTAGACAATTCCATTTGTAGCACTGATATCACAGTTCAATTCTTGATTTTCTCTTTGTGGGCCAGGTGAGCTGGGAGGGTGGGGAAAGTGGGCGTTCCCCCTGCCCTCCAGTTGACTTAACCTGGTCCCTGTCCCTGCTTGGGCAGGCTTCCTTGCTGATGGGAATGTTCTCCATTCAGCCACGCCGAGGGAAACTAGTTCTTCAGGTCCTGATGGCCACGCAGCTATTGGCAAAGGACTTTGTTCTAGTTCTTTGGCTGCATCATAGCTAATTTCCTGTGAGGTGAGGGAAACTGGATAATCCTCTGTTTGGTATGTGGAGTCCATTGCAAATTCAGGTCTTGTACTTCCTCCTCAAGCCATACTCCTTCTTGTGATGGTACCTGAGTTGGCAACCAAACTCTAAGGAACATCAGTAGCCCTTTGGTCACCCCACTTCTTACAGTGCAATTCTGCACTTGCAAAAACAGGGCTCTTTCCCCTCCAAACTTAAATGATGGTGAAATCTCTCCTAGAAGGGGCCTCCCTGGTGGCCTAGGAGTTAAGTTTCAGTGCTACCACCGCAACAGCATGAGCTTAATCCCCAGTCAGGGAGCTAACCCACATGGTGAGCAGACCTCTTCTGTCTTGCCTGTTCTGCTCCCCACTCTGTCTCTGGTGATTCTTCTCACCCCCCATACCTCTGGCCTACATCCTAGTTCTTCTACACAAAAATAAATAAAAATAAAAATCTTAAAAAAAATACCTCCAAGGAACCCCTCTGCAAGAGAGGATCACTAACCTTTCCTCAGCCAGGTAATTCAAAGTAGAATGTATGTTGGAGTGTTTATTATTCCCAAGGTGCCTCAATTACTTGGATTACCGTTAAAAGCCAGGAGTTACAGAGTTTGAATTTTTGTGGAGTAAATTAATGCTGTATGTGTTTTATAAATCTCAAGGAGAACTTTCAGATTTAAATCTTTTAAAAGTGAGCTTATTAGTGACAAAATGTAAAAGACATAAATAACAATAAAAATATATATTTAAAAAAAAAGTGAGCTTATTAGTGCCCTCCCTGGTGGTGCAAAGGGTTAAGTCTCAACACTATGAAGCTATCTTCAGCCACTGCAG
Organism: Scalopus aquaticus; assembly: GCA_004024925.1. NCBI lineage: Eukaryota > Metazoa > Chordata > Mammalia > Eulipotyphla > Talpidae > Scalopus > Scalopus aquaticus. Next base: position 106,022 of record PVIJ01000063.1, on the reverse strand, counting down.
CCTGAGTTCAATCCCCAGCCAGGGAGCTAACCCACATGGCACAGCAGACTGCTCCTGTCTCTCCTGCTGTTCCCCTCAGCAGTGTATTTCAGTCATTCCACCTGTTCTGTATCCCACTCTGTCTCTGATGAATCCTCTCACCACTGCCCCCTACACTTCTGGCCTATACCTCAGTTCTTGTATGCATAAATAAATAAATCTTAAAAAAATATAAAAATGAGCTAATTAGAAACAAGTTTAGAAAAATTTCCCCCACCCCATCCCAATCATATTTAAAACAATTCTAAAGTATACACTGAGTATCCATTTGTGTCCAGCATCATAGGCTGTTTGGAGGTTAGAAAGATAGGTAAGTTACTTTTCTGTTCCTTAGAGAACAGTCTAGTAAGTACTCCTGATATGGGGAAGCCCAGTCTTTCTATAACCATTGGAATGTCTGTAGGAAAATTTCTTCTCTGGGGATACAAAGGTAGATGAAACTTAAGCTTAGGACTCCCCCAAAGGAATAAGATAAGATGACTCTTGATACTGTGTATTGATGCCATAACTTGAAGATGAGTACCAGGAAATGTTTTGAAGGGAAGGGAGATGCTTGAGTTGTGTCTTGATATGAGTTCAGAAGAAAGTAGGCAGAAATGAGAAATTCTAAGCAATGGAAAAAGCTTGTGCCAGGACTCTGAAATATTAAACAACTTGGTGAGTTTTGGAACTCACAGTAGTAGGGCATGGATGGATGGAAAGATGCAAGTGGGGAGTGAAGGTAGGAGAAGAGTCTTGGAGGGGGGACTCTCACGCAATAGGTAAGGGAGTTTGCTTTATCCTGTACATGATAAGAAGCAGAGCAGAATTTCCATGGCAGCAGGTATGATAGTGTTTTTATTTAAAAATCCTTAGGTAGCTTGAGGAATGAATTAGAGGCAGGACTGGTTCCAAGACTACGGCATTAGCCCAGGGGAGAATTGGTAGCTAGTCTGATGCAGTGGGAGATGATAGAAGTAAGGAAAAATATTCAGGAGGTGATATGGACAGGAAGAGTTAAAGTAAGGATGATGCTGAGATTTCTGGGTACCATTTAACATGGCCAAGAGTGTCTTCCTTGTTGAATTTAATAAATGTCATTTTCTTTGGGTAACAGAGGTAAAGATGCCTTAAATGGAAGAAACAAAAGGCAGAGGAAGAGTAGATTTAGGAGACAAACTTGCATTTGATATTAAGTCTAGGATATTTATTCTTTAAAAAAAAGTGGTACTTGTTCCCCATTTCCTGCCAATGACAACTTCATATGCCTTTTAGGTAGATTGGCATGCTATTGCTAATTGAAAATACTCTAATTGAAAACTGTGTCCTTCCAGATGACCATTGGAAAGTAACCTTCATACATTATGGAAGATTGCCATGGTTATTTATTTATTAGGTAGCTTCTCAGACTGGGCTAATCAGAAATAGGGAGGCTGTGGTCAGGCTTGGGAGGAATCTGTATTGGTCCTTCAATACTGCTCCTTGGGAGGAGAGAGAAATTGCCTGGATTCCTGGGCTCCTGAAATTCTGAAACCATTTGTTCTAGTTGATGCTTCAGAGATCAAGGATCTTGTCAATTTCTTCTCAGAATCATCTTGGACCTGAGCAATTCTAATGTGAGAAAGGGGACGGAAAACATGATGTAAGGATCCAGTAAACTCAATTTAACAAACATAATTTAGCATTTTCACTCTGTATTTGAGTTTAGTTATATAGGGGATGATCAGCATGATGTTCTTAGTATTTCCTGATTCTATGGGGGCAAGAATTGGCATATTGCTTGTAGGTGCCCCTTGTCCCTGAATGGCATGTTGATGTCTACTAATGAGTGTTCTATACTGTTAAATATCTATATTAGCTTGAAATTGTGGTATTGCCCTGCGCATATCAAGTGGCTCCAAAATTTCATTCTCTCACAATAATGAAGAATAATCGGAACCTTGTGTAGTTAGAAAAAGCCTTGGAAGGGTGCACAGATATGGCCATGCTGTCAGTGTTGAGGAAATATAAACCAGGCACATATTCTGTCCTGGGCACTATTTTAGGGTCTGAGGACACAATGAGAAGCACAAAAGAAACAGTCCTAGGAGGAGCATACATTACTGCTGAGGACAGATATTCAGGAAGGCATCGAATAAGGCGCTTCACAATAGAGAGAACTGTTAGGAGTGAAGAGAGTAATGTGCTAGAAAATGATTGACAGCATCCGTGCAGCCTGTCTGACGGAGCCCCGGGAGCATCTAAGTAACAGAGCAGGGCCCAGGAAACACATACCCAGACCCTCGGTGGGTCTGGGCATTCGCGAACTGGAAGGCGGGCATTGATGAGAATGTAGACACTGGGAAAGACAGACATTTCTTCCCACTCTCCAAACAGTCTTGGGATGCTTATTAGAGACTCATAAATGTCTCTAATAAGCTTACTATGTATAAGCACATGCAGCTTATAATATTATGTAATACTGTATTACACATTACATGTATACATGTATTACATGTATGATGTACTATTACTATACTGTAGTAATACTACATTAGCTACCTAAGAGACACCTTGCATCTCATTTAACAACACAGTAAGACTGGTGGTGGTGGGGGTCCCATTTCCTTGATGGGAAAACTGGGTCTCAGCTACCAGGTCTCTGTGGCTAGGAAGTAGCAGAGCTGAATTAGGACCTTCTGACTCTTCACCAGATCTACCTGCAGAATTGGAGCAAGGCACTCAGACTAAGTGCTGAGTCATTGGTATCCCAGGCTGACATTCATGCAATCCTGTCTTAAATTTTGCCGTGGTTTTGATGAGATGTTAACGTTCAAACAAGGATGACACCCAGAGCAGTGACTGTGTGTACTACCATACACTTCTATAGCTGTAGAACATTTTACCACACAGTTCTCACTTGTGGCAGAAGAGTCCTCAAGGGTAAACAGGACAAGTTTTATTCTCATTCAGGGTAAGCAGTTACCTGGGGTAATGCGGGGGACAGAGGGGACTTGACTCTTCTGATTCTCATCCAGGTTCCTTCCCTTTTTATACAGCAGACATCTATGCATCCCATAAAATTGCAGTTGCTCAGACTTATAGTAAACAAATTCATACTTTCAAAGTGCTTTTAAAGTGCTTTTAACAGTGAAGAAGAGGCATGAGAGATGAACTTATCATGTATTTATTGAGGTCCTACTGTGTGTCAGCAACTGGAAATATCCAAGGATGCCAATGAAATAGGTTAAAAGCTACTACTTTACTATGTAAAAGACATAACAATAAAAAAAAAATAAAAAAAAAAAAGCTACTACTTTACTTACCCCTGTTACTTGTCCTATAACATGACTATGCCCAAAATGCTATGGAAATACAGAGGAAGAAGTGGCCGAGTCACTGGGTATTTTGGGGAAGGTCTCACCAAGAAGAGGACAGTAAAATGTACCTGAAAGGATAACTAGTTAGTGGGATTTTTCCAGTGAGAGAAGAAAGGACGTTTCTAGGAATGGTTCCTAGTTACTCCAGGAAAAAAAGATTCCCATGAGCCTGGACTATGTATGAGCCAATACAGTGTCTCTGAGGAATATTAAGTAATCAGGCACACCCAGAGCATGGAATATATAGGAAGTAATAATGGGGATTGATGCTCGTAGATCAAGGTCACATTCATGAGGCCTTGAATGTGAAGCTCAAGAGGTGATATATTTGGTCGGATTCCCCCAGGTTTGTTGATTATATTTGCTGTGTTTTAGAAAGTAAATGTTACTGGCAAAGGGAGGATTATTAGAATGGGGGAAATGTTAAAAGTTATTGTAGTAGTTTGGGGAAAAGAATGAGGCCCTGAACTGGTTGTAACCCCTAATTGTGTGTTGAGAAGTGTGGTGGTAACGTTGATGAGACTTAAGGACTAATTGGATATGGGAAAACACCAGTTGGATTTTGGGTCTACACAGTAGTTTTCTATTCTTCTACAGCCTCTCCTCTTCTCTCTCTTTGCCCCCTTCTTCCCCCCTTCCCCTTCATTTGGCCTCCCAGACTCAGCCCAGTTCTCCCTGTCTCTTCAAGCCAGTCATTGATTTTATTTTCCTATACTCAATGGGACAGCTCTTGGTCTATGATTTTGTGGATTCTTCCTGTATCATTTTATTTCTGATGATCCCAAAGGATTCTGCTGGCTGAGAAATGCTGAGTGCAAGTAAATTTTTTAAGACTTGGAAACTGTGACTGTATCTGTGGACCACAGATTATTTCTCCTTTTTCTATTTGGAACTTCTATTTGTTGCTGTGTATTTGAAAGCCCGTCTGCTGAGCACTTTGGGGAAATTACCCTGTCAGTGACCTCTGGTAGGGAAACATTAGCAGTGCAGGTTATTCTTTCCAGTTCAGCCTTCCACTGAATGCTGAAGGAGAAGTTAGATATTAGATAAGGGATGTAGGCTGTAATGTTTGTATTAGATTCCACACTCTTCTGGAATACTCTTTCCTTTGACTCTTCTAGTAATTGAGGACTACTCATTCTGGTTTTAAAATGTCAGTGTTGGGGAAAAATAATAAGTAGAAATTGTGTTATAAACATCATCAACTCATTTCTGTTATGTAAGAGGTTTACCATGCCTTCACAATGAGTTTTTCTGCTTTAACTCAGACTTGTCTGATTCCCACTTCACCCAAACACTGTGAGAAACTGTGAGAAACCTCTCCCATATTCCGATCAATACGTATTCGCGGAAGAGAGGAAGCATTCTGAGGCTGTATTGGTTGTTTGCATACTGATGTTGCCACTGGGCAAGCTCCCTCAATCTCTCTGCACCCCATCTATGTATTCATTGTACATAATAATCTGTCCAAGGGATGCTGTGAAAACTGAGATGTGGAGCCACTGGGATAAAGTCTAGCAGAAAATAGGGTTCATAAACATTGTTTCCTTTAGATACTGGCCTATGGAAGTTAAGTAAGAGAGTAAGGTTTTCCTTTAGGGTGACTATAACTTTGTTTTCGTGCCACCGTGTCATGGCAGAATACTATTAAAAATTCCTGGATCTCATACCTCGATCTGCAGATTCTGATGACCCAAAAATGGAACAACATAGCCATTTACCTTCTTGGTGATCTAGAAAATAGGTGCATTTTTTTTGGAGGGGGGCTGATTATGGAAAGTACGATTCCATTTTGATTGTGAAAGACTGAGCTTTTCGACATTGCAAAGCTCTGTCAGTAGGCTGTTCAGAAGCAAATTTCCTGAAAATGCTACCTTTTTTCTTTCAAAGCAAGTGGCAGGTAAAAGTATATAATTCAAATTACCTTATAATGTCTAAAAATCTATTTGCTGTTGTAGAATTTTAGCCAAATTCTCTGGGGCATTAAAAGGCGCATTCAAACATGTGGTGAAAACCTATTATTCATTAAGTACAGGTGCTGTATCAGTGAGAAAAATACAGTTCTTGAAATTACCGCAAGTTTAATTGACTTAGATAACTTTTTGTTCTTGACAAAAATTAATTGGTGCTTGTTATCTGACGTGGCAAAGGGGAGAAACAGACAAGTGGCCAGATTTTAAAAATTAATTGCATTTGACTTAGTCACTGCAATGCTCATTTTCATTGACCTAATTGTTATATAGATGTATAATTATTTAATCTACTTAGTAATTTGTCATTCTACAGTATTATCATTTTCATGCTTCATTATCACTCTGTATATTCAAGGTATTGAACCTGTTCCATAAACAGTATTAATCTCAATTACTTTGGGAGCTTTAAATAATATTCCCTTATTGAATATATTCTTGGTTAGGCTGGCCCCTGTTTTTTCAGCATCAGACACTGTTGATGCTGATAAAGTCAAACATCCAGTTTAAAACCTTTTCATGTGTTAATTAGATTATAAAATAAATTGTATGTTTATATTTCCCAAATGATTTTGGTTATGGAAAATACTTTATTAGGCTAATTTAGAACTTTGCATCCAAAATCCAACCTCCTGGCTTGATTTTATCTCAGAAATATTAAATTGTATAACATTTTTCTGCCTTGGTGATAATCAGTGTGAAATCTCGAAAAGATGATTTAAATTGTCCATGAGACTATAAACTTGGTAAAGGTGGGGCTGGCACTGCCATTTTCATGTGGCACATGGTTGATGTTCTTTAAATGTTTTTGGCTGGAGTTAAAATGAATAGTGAAACAATTTGAGACTTGGTCTCCAGGGTTTTCCTTATTTAAAGTACATAGGAGTACTCTAGCAAGCCATCATTTCTCCATTAATTTTTTTTTTATTATATTCATCATTGATACAGGACTCCTTGTGGTTTGCCTGTGACTCATTTGGGTGGTGAGTTAGCATCATCACTGGCTTCCAGCCTCTTTTAAGCAGTGGTGCTCATCTCCCCAAAGCTAGCTTGCCTTTGGGTAGAAATCATAGCCAAATTCAAATGATACTTCCACTTCTAGGTAAAAACAGAACTAAAAATAAAAACTCTATCACATAGGTCACCTGAAAAACAAACAAACCAGGGACATTTCTATCTTCTTATTAACTCTTGACTGGCAGAAGGGAATTAATTTTTTTCTGGAAAGACATAAAAGTTGACACAGACAATCTCCCCAAGTTAAACAATGCTGAAGTTTTTCTGTGGAGACCAGTTCAACTGGCATTTAACTTTAGAAGCTATCCCCAATTTAACTTAATTACCACAACCAAAAGCAAATAAATGTGTATGGTACTAAGTTTACAGGTTCATCTTTAAAAGAGGATGGGGGGAAAGGCAAATAGGAAAAATGTAGAATTTTTCACCCATCCTTCAATTACCATTTAGGGATTTGCTCATTTGCTCCTTCTGTGAGTCTAGCTCTGTCTCTAAAACTCCAGTATTTCTCTGAATTATTGTGTAGGATTGTTTACCTAAAACCACTATTCTGTCTAATGGGTGATAGATGAGCCCTTTTGGGGGTTTGTTAACTATTTTCATAAACTCATCTCCAAATATTTCTATGCACCTATTACATGAGAAAATGCATGAAACAGGCAACTTTTTGGAGGTACTTTTAACCCTTTTCTGTCTGTTTCCCTCATGTCAAAGAAGGAAACTGGTTCCTCACTGTCTCATATTATGACTTGGCCAAAAAAGAGCTGGCGGCCAAAGTCTGGCTGTGGTGCTCTCTGAGCCCTCTCAGCTACACATTCGGGGGGCAGTCTGGCCTGTGACATGCCCCCAGGCCCCATTCAGGATGGGTTTCAAGTCCTGGCTTCTTGGAGACGTGTTCTGGAGTGTGGGAAACTCCCCGAGCCTCTGCTGTCACTAAGGGGCTTTAGGTCTGATTTGCAAAAACCAGCAAATATTATCAGCAGCCCCGCAGAGGGGAAGACGACGCCAGTCCTGCCAAACTTGTGCGGGGGCGGGGGGGCGTCCTGCGTGTCGTGTCTGAGAACCGGCTGTCATCTCCTCTCTTGTCACACTGACATGGCCCCCTGCCTGGGCTGATTGGTCGCTGGCAATAAGGGATACAGAATACCGATCCTCGCAGGCAATTCCTTCCACTCCAGAGGATCCTCTCGGCTCCTCTTCCTGACCCCTGTCTGGTGCCCAGCCCCCTGCGGCCACACCGCCCCTGCACCTGGGGGAGGACAGTCCCCTCTTGAGCGCTGAGCTGCTGGTGAAATCCACCGGGCTGCTTTCGCTCTGGCTCGCTCGCTCGTTCGGGAGAGTCCTGTTCCAGACTTCTCAGGGTTTTTACAGCACAAACAACTGCATGCGGGCCCAAGGGGAGGCTGAAAAGGACTTGTGTGTGGTGGTTTTATCTCCTTTCATCACTTTGCTGGCCTCCTCCGGAGCCTTGCTTGGAGCTTCACAGTGGATTTCTTTCTCCCAAGACACTGAGGAAGGATCCCTTCTCCTTCTGTTGACTCTTTCTATTTTTATGGTAAGTGCTCGCCTTGAACGAGCTGCCCTGCTGCAGTGAGCAGAGCAGAGCGGAAGGCTTGCTTATTCTCTTCCTACCTCAGCTTAGTGACCTTCTCTGCGTTTCTGCTGTTTTCATGCGTTCTTGTCTGGGGTGATCCCGCTAACTGTAATTCTAGGGGTCATCAGTCTGGATTGTTTGTCTTTTTATTTTCATTTTTTTCATAAGCCTGAGCTCCTCAGCTGTGATGGAAACATAAGCACTCTCTTTGTCCTTGAAGCGGCAGCCACGGAGATGTGTTCACTGTGGAAAACTGCAGCAGTGTGCAGGGAATCTGGACGGGGACTGACACATTGGGGCGAGAGGAACGCTCGGCGTGCCGAGGTGCCTCTCTCAGATCCCAGAAGGGCTGGGGCCGATGGGCCCACAGTGCAAACTGCTCATCTTTTGGGGTGAAGATGAGCACGCGTGTGAGTTATGTCTGAGTCTGCTGTGGGCGGCGGTGCTTTCAGCACCTGCCGGAGGGTCCAGAACGGCCCTTCTCTTGTGGGCTTTACAACTTGGGCGGTAACATTCGCAGGGGGAGGATTCCTGCACTGGTAGACAGAATAGACTGCATGACCTCATTGCTTCTTTCCCTTTGGGGACTCGGGGTACCCTTTCTGCAAACCATATTTTACATTCTCTATAGAGGGTGATGGGACAGTGACAATAGGGACATTTTTGAGTCAAGATAGTTTCATCCTCTTGCTGGGAGATCAGATGCTTTGAGGCTACTGGAATGCTTAAACTTTTCAAGAAGGAAATAAGCAGGTTTCTAAGGAAGAACGTGGGTGTTGCTGTGCCCACAGATTGTTTATTTCAGGGCATTACTCCTCTAATAGGGTCCTAATTTGTTAGCGGTCTCCCAAGGCTTGCTGCAGAAAACACAACTTCAAGTCTCTTACTGCCTGCCTCTCAAAGCCCAAAGGAAAACCAAGAACATTTGGGCATAGTTCTCACTTTCTGGAAGCTGTGGTTGAAGGAGTCTGTCCTCTCAGGGAGATTTTCTTCCTTTATTTTGGTAGCAGGTATGTGGAAATATTTGGTCATCACAGCATTCCAAAGACTGAGCTTCACAGGTGTAATTCCGCTTGGTTCTTTTCCTGTCTTAGGAGATGAGTGATCTCACTTGATTTTGTGTGGATTTTTCCAATTCTGGTCCATATCTCTCCAGAGAGGGTTCCCATCAAATGCAGTTCATCCTCTGAACTGTACTAATCCATGTGATTCTTGCGGTATTATTACAAGCGAGGGAAAAGAAGTGTGGGGTAAAATTTCTGGTCTCTCCCCCAGTTGACTGGGAATTTGGAATGTAAAGTTCCTTAACTGTTCTTGCTCATTTGCATCACTTTTGATTCCACTATCTGTGTGGATTTTCCTTAAAATAGTGATGATGACACCAGGCATATACTTTTTATCCTACTCCTTGGGCCCAGAGTAGGTCCATTGGGGGGTTTGTTTTGGGGGTGGGGGGTTGTTTGTATATATGAAAGCATACATTTAATTAAAAGCAAGAATTTGTAGATATTTACATGATAGCCCAGTTCCAGAATGAAACCAGCAAATTGGTTTACAGCAGCAGCAAGAACAAAACATTAGAATGTGTGCAGACTATAATCTCTGAATCTTTAAGTAATGTTCAAAATACTTTTGGCATTGTTTGGGTTAGCTGTTCAAATATCCACCCTTTCCTACTCTCCCTATCCACTCTATCCTACTCTTCTGTAGCACTTGACTGTGCTAGTGGCAATATTATGACTTGATTGACAGACTTCTCTGCTTCCTTTCATGATGCTTTCATGTTTAGTTGTTTGATTTCATCCTTTTTGCTGGTTTCTTACTTGGCTTAATTTTTTCTCCAATTGCAAGATTTTTTTTATGAAGTGCCTCAACACTCAACTTGAGGTATTCATCAGGATGGAAAAAGAATCAGCCTGGATGGCATGGAAATGATTCTGTAGTTCACAATGCAGGCGATGTTAAATCTGTGTAGGTAACAGTTTATTCCAGTTAGAAGCAACTTTATCTTGGAGGTTTCCTTTAAACAGAATATTCATTGCAGTAAAATTTGCCTGTAATGCAAGCATATCTATAAATGTCCTGTTTGTTTACTTGTGACTCTTTCGTGTGCATATTTTTGATCATTTTTGCTTAGAGAAAGGACCAATCCTGAGATACTGAGCTACTGCTTCACATCTTGTAGCTAGCTTTTTAATTTTTGTGTGTTTTGTTTCTTTGGTCGGGAATTCCCCAATTCCACATCCTTCCTCCAGATACTGCCTCTGGGAATTTCATTGAACTGGGAGAGTGCATCCTTGAGCATTTCCTTGTCTCACAGCATGGCGTCATGTTCGTTCCTTTGCAGGGTCTCTGAAGGCAGCACAGAAAATGACTGCAGGAAAAACTGATAAAAGCTGTGCTGAGTAGAACTGGTGTGATGAACTCACTGCAACACTTTGTGTGTGTTTGTTTGCTTGTTGTGCCTTGCAACCAGTTTCACTTGCAAACCCAGCAGATTGAAGTCATTTGAAAAGGATCTGGAAACAGCTATATGGGGGTAGATGCACTTATTCATTTCTCATAATTCTTAATTACAGCTGTCATCAAAATAATGCTCTTGCTGCTTCTTTTGGCGGTAGTTTAATTGGATACCTGCAGCTTACACTGTGAATCAGTACTCTCCATTTGTCACCTGATACTTCCTGCTTTTTCTATTTCCCTCTTCTGCTCTGTTTCTCAGTGTTACCATGTGTACATGTATACATGTAAACTCAGTGAAAACTGATGAATAGTGAGTTGATTACAGCTTCTTTTAGTAAGCAAACTCCAAGGCTCAACCTGTAATCCTACAACTGAGAGAAGAAACTATCCCATTAATGTAAACATAACCTCATGTTTCTGCAGGTATTCTTGTCATTGAAACTGTTTTCCATAGCTGATTACCAGGACCAGAAATAGACTGTTTTGCATTTTAATTAATGACATTCTAGATTTGTCTAGGTTGGACTGACCTCGAATCTTGGCATGTTTGCTATCTAAAAGGTCTTTGTGTTAAGAGTTTTGGGTGGTAAGATTAAAATCATTTGATTATGTGGGAGAGCCTTTCTTTAGGAATTGAATCAACCATATCATTAAGGATGCTGACTGAAATTTTTTTTCTCTTTCCAATAGAATTAAGTCAATATGTTCCCTTTAGCATCTCTCCAGGAGTCTTTTTTACAGAGTAAGAAGAGTAATGTACAACTCCCACATAAAACTGCTTAGAGAGAGAGAACTGTTCTTTAACAGAGATTCAGAACGACTTCTAACACCAGCTATGGTGATCTACTTTGAAAGGAACTTGTTATTCAATTGGCAACTCAAACAGATTATATAAAATAGGAGATATGCTTCATGAGCTGTGTTGAATATTGCATTTTTGATCTCCTTTCCACTGAACTTATTTAGGTGTACAGTCACTAGATCAGCTTTGAAGGGAGAAAAATCATGTCCTCAGTGGCATAATAATCTAGCCAGACTGTCATAAATGTTTATGTTGCAAGTTATATCTCTCGGTGGTAGAGGGAGATGGCAGAATTTTGGAGGAGAACCAAATCACAGCCCCAAAATAATATAAGAGGAAAGGGGAAAATTCTTCCTTATAGTTAGTATTGAATTCTCTAGTCAGGCTGTTGACTCTTAAGTTTGAAGAGCCGAGAAATTGTTGAAGACAGACAGTGACAGGTTTCATGGACCCTTTCTCTAATAGAAGTCTTTGACCCTTAATTAGGCATCTGCTGAGTGGCCTTTTGGCTTGAGTGAGCCAATAGCCATTCTTATAGAAAGCAGACAGATTGTAATACAGCAGGAATTCACTTACATTTTTTTTTCCTGTTGGTCTCCCACTAGGGACCTCCTATGAGTGTCAGAGAGGGAATGAGTGTCTGGAGATCTTCAGAGACCATCACTCTCACACAGAATGTCTGCAAGACCCAGGGTTCAGGCCAGCTCGGATCACTAATGGGCTGTGAGATTCAAACTCAGATCTGTTCCACTGAGTTTGCCTCAGTTTGCCTCGAGGGCTCCCTGGCCCTAAACAATGGTGAACTGCTCAAATAACACATTTTTTCTAAAGCTAGATGGGTCATGATTTCTAAGGCAATTGACCGAGATGAGACATTCCTGGAAGAGGTGGGCTGAACCTTCCCTTGAGCCTACAAAGCCTCCAGAACCAAGAGAGTGATTGGAGCATCAGAGTTACTCTAAATATATGTGATAATGGTGAATGTTTTGTGAACGGGGCTCATGTGTATATGCCAACTACCTACTCAGCCCGGGACATCTAAAAATGTCTCTCCTTTACATTGAAAGGGACCTGGCGGTGTGTCTTACCTACTTTCTCTTATAGATGAAGATGCCAAGGCTCAGGAGGTTAAGGAAGTTGAATGGAGACCTGGTGTTACCTGGGCAGGATTGTATAATGCAGTGTTGGGTACTCAGCCCCCTGCTGAGTCAGGTACCAGCCACCACTGGCACTGCTTGTGTCAGCCACTGCTCACAAAACTGCTTTGTGGCATCTTACTGGTGTCCATTATTTCTGGGCTCCCTTCATGCAGATTTCGTGGCTGTACCAGTCAGTGTGAGTCACATCTGGCAAATGTTTATGGTAATTTAGTAATATGGTAATTTATTCATGGTTATGTGGAAATGTGTTTTTCTAATACTGAAATTCTGCTTTTGTCATGAACATTTCCAGAATTTTGCAAGCCCTCCTTTCCCCCTGCAAACCAACTATTTAATTATATATATATATATATATATATATGTATATATATAATAACTATTCAATACTATACACACACATATACACACACACACATACAGGGTGTGTATGTGTGTGTGTGTGTGTGTGTGTGTGTATAGTAGAAGGGGTGATGTTTATGGAGGAGTTCCTTCACCCATTCATTCACCTAATACTTATTGGGTACCTACTGTGTCCACCCTAAAGCCAAGCAGTGGGGATCCAGCTGCAAAACAGCTGGATATGACCACTGCTCTCAGGGAGCGCCGAGTCTAGTTATGCTTCACGGGCTTTATCTTTGCATTTTCAGCCAAGTGTCTGCTCCCTGTCTCACATGGTTTCTCAAAGAATCCAGTTGAAAACATTTTAGGCAATTTTTGCTTGTGATTATTCCACTCAGTAATGCTTTTTTCAAAAAGGCACCTTTGCTGTCATTGCAACATACATCTTCCAGTTTTCCAAAAGAGTATTTTTAGCTGCTGGTTTTGTTACCTGACTGAACAAAAGAGATTAATTAGCTAAACTTGTTTGTAGCATTGTTGTGATTCATGAAATGACAGTTTCATCCTTTGGAAAACTAACCTGTTCCCTGGAATCCTAAATTGGTAGTCCGGCTAGCACACTCTTTGTGGAATTAAATTCAGGTTAAAGATCAAACTCTTTGGCCTTGTGTTCCAGGCTGTCATAGAGTCTTGCTTCCTCATTCAGCGGTTTTTCTCCAGCTCCCCTGGAATACTCTAGAAGAACCAGGCCATTTGTAGTACTCAAATATAGGCAGTGTTCTCACTTGCCTCAGTGCCTTTGCACATGCTGTTTCCTCTGCCTGAAGTGTCTTTCCTCCCTTTCTTCCAACTAACATTCAAGGAAAGTTTTGATATGATCTCCCATGGAAGATTTTTGGCACTTACTGCTTTTATTGACTGCTGTTGCTCAAAGCTGAGCTAGGAAGACCATGTGAGTCCTCTTTCATTACTCGATACAAATATCTTATGGGACTTTATAGACAACTATAATTATTTGTCTAGTTGTCTCTTCCAAATAGTTGCTTTATTCCTGGAGGGCAGAAACTATATTTTCATCAGTGTACCCCAAGTCCCTGTTTAGTGACTGCTGTGTGACAGATATCCAATAATCTTGAACAAATGGTTATAAAACCTGTAGTGCTAGTATTGGCAATTCTGTTCTAGGTGGAGATCTCACATTTTCAGAACAATTGTGCCTATATGAAGTACAGTGAAAAGGATAACAGAGATTTGCAGCATCCTGACACAGTCCACTAGATATTTTATATGAAACACCAGAAAATGTCTCTGCTTCCAAATGAATTTCTAAGAAAGCAAACAGTAAGATTTTATTAAGTGCCTTCTATAAGCAAAACATTGTGTTAGATCCCCAGAAAAGAAAGATTTAAAAATAAAAAAACAAGCATAACTCCTGTCTTCCAAAAGGCCACGAACTAATAAGGACTTGTCCCGTGTGTGAATGGCTTGGTTAAATGGCAGCCTTTGAGAGAAATACTAGTAGACTGAGGATTTGCAGATAAGGTAGGAGGTGAAAGGACATCTCAGAAGTGGGGCTGGCTTCAGCAAGAAAATAGAGATTTTGTCACTATGGGGTGGTTTTGGTGGAAGCAATTTGGGGAGCTAGAGGGAGGCAGTGGAAAATGAAGATGGACAAGGAAACTTGGGGTGGGAGAAATGGGAATGATACCAGAAGGTCTTAAATGGCAACTTACTGCTGAAAGTTGGATGTAATTAATACGGTCCAGTAAAAGCCAAACAGAAATTTATTTGGAGTCTTTTCTTGAGGTTTCACTAAATCAAACGTCTGTCTTCAGCAGGGAAGGAGAGCAGGGGCTCAAGTGTGTAACCACATCAGATGTTTGTTCCTCAACCATCCTTTTTACCCTTGAGGGTACATTTTGATATTCAAAGTCATCACAGAGAAATGAAGCCAGGATATCTAACCTAGATCAATTTATCTGTGTAGAACTAGAGAGAATTTAGAATTGAAGTCACTGAAGTACCTGTCAATATATTGTCCAGGGTGTAAAGAACCTCAAAGTCTTCTGGTGCCGCCTTTTACAAATCATTTGCTTCTTTTTCTTTGGCAGTTAACTTTGTACTTTACGCGTGGAATAGTCGTTTTAGGAATCAGTGGGGCTCTGCACTCATACCCTAGTTTAGTGTAGATGGGAAAGGAACTTAGGAAATTCTATCTGTAATAGATACACTTCATCCCCAAAGTGTGATTCTGCTGTGTGCCTTCCCTCCTTTTTTCCTACAAGAATTAGGGAACATGGTGCGTAGGGAGTGAGGATGTCTGTGCCTTGCGGGCTTGGATCTGATCACCTGGAAAGTAATCTAAAAAGTTTGAGGGTGTAAGAGGAAAATCTCAAGATGTCTTGGCCAAAGCATAAAAGCAAATCAAATTTGTTTACAGGATCAGGGCTAGAAAAGAAGTTTGATTTGTTGATTTAATAAGTATTTACTGAGCGGTTATTAAGTTTCAGTCATCGTATTAGGAACTGGGGAAACAATACTAAATGTAATAGTCAAAATCTTGCCTTTGTGAGCCTAGAATTCTCCTAGGAGGGGAAGAGGAAAAATACAGATTAGCAAATAGAGAAAAAAAATGATTTGCTACTGTCATCTTCACATTTGGACTGTTTAGCTTAAGCGTGATGTTTAAATTATTACCATTCTTTGTTTTTAGCTTGCTGTTTTTATATTTACTCTCTGACTAGTCTTTCATGGGCCACAAGCTTGAGGGCTCCCCCTCCCCCCCTACGGATGAATGCAGCTGTTGAAACAATTGGAGCAGTATGAGCCATGGTTATAGTCAGGCATTTAGCTCTTGCATTGACTCAAAGGAAAAGTACTGTGGACATTCAAGCTCAAGGGTACTTTTCTCAAGGGTAAAGTCAGAATTTAGATGAAGACTGTGGAGTAGGAATGGACCCATCTTTCCCCTGAGTTTGATGGGAGCAGGCTGGGGATGTTCTTCTGGGAGGACAGGAATTGAGTTTCAGGAGCCCCGGCCCTGGGAGGGGGGGCAGAGGAATGGTGGGTGTCCCTGGAGAGCACAGCTCCTTTAAATAGGGAGTGAACACACAGGCAATTTAGCAAGAAATTTACTATAGGTGGGAGAGTAGGAGAGAGTGAGAATCAAGTCTGCAAGACATATGTATGTCAAGGAGCAACATTTACAAAAACAGGTTCTGCTGAATGTAGAACATCTGGGTGAATTGGTTAATGTAAATGGTGCCTTGAAACTCAAAGCAATATTTATGGATTCCCCAAAATTCTCACTGTATATTCTGTATGATCTTTAATTCAGTATCAGTGTTACTCTACTCCAGGCAAGCTTTCAGGCAATATTTTCTACCTTGCTTGTAAAAGAATTAGGATTTAAAGGAAAAATACCTCCTGGTGGTGGAGAGACTGAGCTTTGGAGGACAGTTTGGTTTCTGTCCTGACTCTGCTACTTACCTTTGGGGCTTGGGAAGATTACTTCTTTGCATGTAATTATTGTCCACAATTATAGAAATAGGGCCTGGGATTGGTCTCCCACAAAGTGTCCGAGGAACTTTTTCCGAAAGTTCTGGATTAGTTCTTCATATGTGAACTTGAGGCCTATCAAGGCATAGCTTCTTGGGAGAAACTACCATTTTAAAAATGCTGATTAGTTAGATCTAGACGTATCTACAGAAACAAACTTTTTTTTTTTAATCATAAGAGCTATGTTACAGCAGAGCAAGTATCCAGAGGCAAAGTTTGACATCCGAAATCATTCCCTCCTCATATGAAACCTCCTCCTCTATCCTTGACTTTCCAAGGCCCTTAGCACAGGATATAATGAGACAGCCCATGGAAACCACTTAGCACAGTATCTACAAGATGGTCACGTTGCCCAGTAATTGCTAGCTTATTTTTATTTCTTTCCCTGGTTTTAGGAGTTTGGAGAAATTCATGTTTATTTGTATTTACTTGCTCAGCAGACTTTTCCTCATTAAGATCACATTTCCTATTTCTGATGAATGATCTTATGGTACAGCTTTTGAGAGGATCTAATTTTGTGATTGGTCTTTTAGATGCTTATTGTAATTTGGAATTCACTTAGATTGTAAGATTGTATCACAGTGATATATGAACAGGGGAACAGAAGCATTAGGTAGTCACAGGGTCCCTGGGAGGAACAGGATATGACTTTCTGTCAGAAAAAGAGAAGAACCAGGCAGAAGAGAAAAGGAAAAAGGTGGCGGCAAATAAGATTAAGTTCCTTTGTTGACCTACGAGGATTTAGGGGTGGTTGCTCCTCTGGTGATATGTGGTCTACACAGGCTACTACTGCTCTGTAGCTTGCAGGTTTCTAGAGTATAACCAGGGAGGTGGGATTGGTGTAGATGGAGGCACTTTATGAATCTCACAGTCTTTTTAAAAGTACTTGTCATATGTATCTTGATAGTATTCTTTGATGTGGTTTTATGATAGTTGTCTAGTTTTCACATATTTTCAAGAGAATTAAAGGATGAAAAGGGAATGGGAGTGTTCTTTAAGCACCATAAAATAAATTATCTTGGTAAAATACTGAAATTTACATAGATGGTTGTGAGGGACTCTTTTCTCTTTTGCCCCTGCTTAAAATTCTGTATTTTGAATTGTTGGTCTCACTATAAAAGCATATTTGTTTGAAGTTTTCAATTGAATTTAATGTTTTTTACAATCCAAAATTGTCCAGTTTTCTTTTGCAAAGTATTCTGTAACTTTCTCTTATAGAGATTAACTTGCCAGTTGAGTAATTCAGGAGGCATCTAGTGAAGACTTACTACAGGGCAAGCATTAAGAATATGAATATTAATGATATGTGTTCCCTTTCATTGAGGCATTTGTTGTTGAGAGACTGACCTGAAAACAATGATAATAAAATAAGGTCCTGTGCTTTCTTAAACATATATTCAAGTTGTGATTGGAACACAAAGGATAGCTTACGGCTATCTTGGGGACAAAGAAGACTCCACTGAAGAAGGTAGTATCTGAACTGGAACTACTTAGATAGGTTGCTGCCAAATGGACAAACCTGGGGAGATTGCACTGTTCTATAGCACTGGACACTGGGGCATGAGTGAACTGTCAGTTACTTGGTCAATGGAGCTATGGTAGGTTTAGACATTAGGCAGCTGTCATATCAAGACTATATGACATGCAAAGGAGGTTCTGTAATATTCTGTAGGCACTGGAGAAAGTTTTGAGCTGGTAAGAGAAAAGGTGAGATTGTAGATTCGTATCACTCTGGATAGCCATCCGAAGGATAAATTGGAAGGGCATGGGTATATCATCAAGAATACCAGTAAGGTGATTATAACAGTGGGTCCGGTGAAGGAGAGGGGATATCCAGCCAGAGGGCATATCCAGTGCAAAGGCCCTGAGAGGGGACTGGACTTGGTATGGTTCAGAATAGCCATGAGACCCAGCAGGTATAACAGAGTGACAGAGAAGACTGGGGCCAGAGGTCATCATAGGTATCAGATTTTACTCAGCATGAGATGGGAAGCCAGGATGGTGCTTTTGGTATAGGATTCCCAGGACCAAAGGGAGTCAGAGTGTAAATGGGTCAGCTGGGAGGCTGCTGCAGAGACTCAGAAGAGAGGTGATGATGCGGGTAGTGGCGCTGGACGTGCTGAAACGTGATCGGATTATGGATCTATCACTAAACTGGACCAGAAAGGATGCAGAAAGCAGGATCTAGTAAGTAAGAGGGGCAAGTATGAATTAGAGAACCTCTGCTAAGGAAATATATAGTATTTCCAAGAGCTGAGGAGGGACTAGCTGGGGAGAACTACTTCAGCAAGAACAGTGTGTGTGGTCAGTGTGATGAAGGGCTTTCATGAACTCTGTCAGGGTGAACTTTTATTCATCTGTGTTCATAGAAGCCACGCTGAAAAGTGTGACATGATTCAATAGAGAATTCCCAGAATTGCCTTTTCCTGGAAGGCTGTGTTAAATAGGGTTAATTGGAAGTATTTAAATGGTGTCTAGTTTCTGGAGCAATAAAGTTGATAAAGCGGCTACGCTTAAATTTAACGTTCAGCAGTTGCACAGGCTGAGAATTTTAGGCAAATAGCAGCAAGGTCCTGATAATCTAAATTGACAACTTGTTTGGATTGAAGTGGGAGATGAACAACAAGGAGACACAGAAAAAGACCCACAGATCATGGGTCTTGGGAGTGTGGGGGAGATTAATTAAATGTGAAAAAAAAATTTAAATGCCTAACATTTTATTCAAGTGCTTTTAGCTAAAAGAGAGACTGCTTTCTAAAACCTACTTTTCTCCATCAGCAAAAGGTCATAGACTTTTTCAGAGAGGGTCGAGTCAAATATAGTTCCCTTATCTTTGGAAGTTATCTGTGAGTGATGCAGTGTTGTGTGTTCCAGATAGTGTGAGTATCATGTAACTGAAAATATCACCATGAAAGTTTTTATGGATCCCAGCTGGGTACCCCTTTTGTCATACTCTGTCTTTGGAAGGATTTTCGTCTTCTCAGATTTCCCCTGCAAAATTGGGAGTGAAAACCTAAGACCCCAATCCCTGTGGACTGGATAAATTTGCCCAGGACCAGGCAAGTCAAACACTGGACAGGAATAGAGACTGTTCTCTTGACCAAACTGATCAAGGGTTCTAGGTTAATGCAAATGATTTTTTTGGTAAACTGTACAGTAAGTTGTGCACAGCCATTGAATTGGGTGGGTTCGTTCTTAAAATGACCCATTGTCATTTTAACTCAGGTTGTCATCTTAACACTTTGTGGTCCGCTCACGTATTAGTACGTGTTTTTGTCACCAGTATCAGGTGGCTGCTCACGTATTAATATGTGTTCATCTAGTCTCCAGTTTTTCACGCCACGGTGGAATTATTTGGAACTATTAGGAGCTATTTCTTTGATCGTACTCAGTCTAGAAGCTTTACACATTGTTTTGGTGAAAGTGTAAGGTGTTTTATGAGAGAATTACAGTTTTTTTTAATATCTAGTAGTTCAGGAGTTGTGTGTGTTTTACTGAATGCTTATACCATTCATGCGGTGGCACAGAAAATGGCTGGTCCCAAGGGCTGGTAAATTTAGAGGGCACCGGCACACAAAGTGATAAGGTGCAAAGTTAAAGAACACTTCGGTTATTGCCATAGTGGAGTCACAGGTGAGAGGTGTTCTGAACCATGCGGTCCAGATGTTCTTCTGTTGGCCCCACAGGCAGCGTTAACTGGCCCTGTTTTGTGTGACCTCACCTAGATTTAGATCATAGCATGACTGAGACACTGTGTGTATGAGCACACACATATGCATGCAGACATACACATGTGTGCGTGCACACCTATAACTCCGCCCCTTTCCCCCATAGAGTACAGAAGTCTTCCCGAACCCTGAGCCATTCTCCTTCTCCTCTTAATTCTTTATATCTAGCTTTGCAACTGGTGCAAAGTAAAAGCTTCAAAATGGTTGGTCAAAACCTTGAAACAGGTGTAGGTTTTTGTTATGCTGTTGATTAAACATATTTCTACCTATTTAGGTTTGAATTCCTTTTGAGGAACTTTGTGTTCTTAGTAGCTTGATTTTCTGTAACAGTCTGTAGCCTATTTACAGATTGCAAGCGTTGAAATATAGGCAGTATTTTAAAGGGAAGTAACCCCTTCTGCGAATGTAAAAGGAGCAGGACATTCTAGAACAGAACCTCAGTAGGTAGGCTTACATGTATATTATTTATATGTGTCTCTTGTCTTATATCAAAAGGAATTTAGGCTGTCTGTAGGTTACCTAATATTTGACATTGTAAAAGCTGATCAAAAGGAGGGAAGAAATGGGGGGAACCTACTGATGTCAAGAAAACAATGACATTGCACGCTAGCCTGACCTGAGGGTAAAACACCACAGTCAGCGCTTTGGCGCTAACCTTTCTATCAGCCTGTGGGAGAGGAAACACTTGTAGGAATAGAGAGAAACCTTTAAGGAAACACTGTAGAAATAGAGACAAACCATCCCCCTCAGAGTGATTATAACTCTTGGCACCAACATCAGGCAGGGATTTCTCTGAGTCTGTAGAAGAGTACACTGTGTTTTGTTATGAAAATCATCACCTCTGGCGAGGTTGAGTTCTTTTGTGTCACTAATTTCACTTCAGAACAGACTTTGCTGAAAGCCCCTGCATAGTTCTGCAGCTGTGATCTGGCCTGCCCCAGGGATGTGAAGAGTAGATGGACTACTTGGCCTTCAAGGGTCCTTCCCTGTGGACTGTTTTCCTCAACTGAGTTTTGGAGAAAAAGTTTTTTTGACATTGAACTTGAGGTGGCATTACTCCCTGGCACATCAGGACCTAAGTGCAGTTAAAGAAGAGATGGTACCTTAGCAGAGTGTCAGATTAAAGCTGCAATTAGCAACCCTTTTGAGCAAACTGAGTTGTTAACAAAGACGTTTGCTGAATAGCAGGCTGCCCTGGTTTCTAAGGTGAGCATAGGGAGAGCCAAGCAACTAGGCCAGGATTACACATGGGTTTTTGTTTGGATCTTTTTTAGCACTCAGAAATATGGGTGTTCTGCTGCAAGGACTTGAAACAGATGTTCCTAGGGGAGGGGTATCCAAACACTTTGCAAATACGGGAGGTTTTAAGGGGGATCAGTTCCCAAAGTTGAGAGTGACTGTATGCGGACTCATTTGTCGTCTTCCCTTTCCTGCACTTCCCCATTTTTCCAAACAAGCTTCTCTTGTTTGCATTTTTAAAACATTTTTTAAAATCGCTATTGAATACCTGTATTTTTCATCATGCCTCACAGCCACTTTAGAATGAGTCGAGGCGGACATAACCCAGTGCAGCTGGGCTCTCAGCACATAATCGCAAGCTGGCAGAGGAGATGTTGTGTGCAGGGTGTTTGTGAGTTGACTCTGCTTCCCCCACATCTGGAAATATGACCTTGCTTGTGTCTAGTTGGATTCAAGAACAGAATGTTTGCAGTGCTACTCAAACAGGAAGGTATCATGAGCATAATGTTTTCTAGAATGGGGAATTAAGTCTGCAAATGAAAGGACAGAAGAAAGCTGGTAAGTTTTAGCTTCTCTCAATCTGGCAATAACCTGCTTTCATGGAATGAGAGTCATTGGCAGCACTGACAGACCCCCTAGGGAACTAAGGAAGATGGGAAAATCTATGCAAAGAAAGGCTACATTCTCCCTCCCCACCCCCATTTTATGTAGTTACCTTTTTTTTCTGTCAAATACTGTATTCTTGACTAAGAAACTTAGGAATTTATAACAGCAGCATATGTGTCTGTGTTGTGTTGAGTTGGCAGGAGGGTTTGGTGCTTGATGGGTGTGTTGATGGTTGTTTTGCCATTGGTTGTGGTAATGGAGGAGGGGGGAAGAGGTGCCATATTCTCTTCCGCCACAGTAGCTCCTGTGCTTCAGGAACTAAATGCAGTTCTTCTCATTTATATGTATGATTCTTTTGGAAGAGCTCAAAAGTAGTCCTTATTCTTACCAAGAATGTGACTATATTGATGTCTTTCAAGAAAATCTGTTTCTAGGAACAACTTTCGGGCAAAATATTAAGGCTACTTTTCTATTTGTGGTCCTTTGGGCTCAATCCAGCCTTAACAAGTTGAGTTGTTTGTGTCTCTAATGGTTGCTCATGTACACGTGCTCTCTTACTCATGGGGAGCCTCTGTCAGGCTAAGATATTTTCAGCTTAGTGTCTTTATTACCTTCCCAAACCCCTCAAAGGCAAGGCAAGGCTTCTTTCCCCTTTCAGCCTGCCTTGCAGTGTTAATGTCTTCATGTCATCTTGCATTTTTCAGCATATTTCTCACACACACACACACACACACACACACACACACACACACACACACACTCCGTCTCATTGTGTCCTTATTTTAATTAAGAGAGGGAGGCAAGAATTATATTATCCTTCTGTATCATTTGATAGTTTATAGATGACTGTACTGAGACTCAGGGGAAGTGAATTTTTTAGGGTCAGTAAATCCAAAACACTGTCAGGACAAAGTTCCAGCTCTCTGAACTCTTGATTTTTACCAGTTTTCTTCCTTTTCCTATCCCCAGTGATCTTGTTCTCCCCCCATCTGTTAACTCCTTGCCTGGATCATTAAATCCATGTTTTGTGTCAGTTTGCTAGCATGTGCACTGATACAGAGTATGAGGTCAGCCTCTGGCAATTGGATAGGAGCTATGAATGTTAAGACAAAACTTTGAGCAGATTTTGAAGAGGATGAAATTCCTTTTTTTCTTTTTCTTTTAATTATATATATATAGATATATATCTTTATATATCTATGTATGTATATATCTATATCATTCTTCCTTTTTGTACAGTGTATGCTTTTACCTCTCAGCTGTAGTTCCCATAAAATTCCTTTTTAACATCTTTAATTCAAGATTCTTTATCTTCCCAAACTATTTATTTTTAAATGTTTATTTTTATTTACATATACATACAAGAACTGAGGTGTAGGCCAGAGGTGTGGGGGGTGGTTCACCAGAGACAGAGTAGAGAGCAGAACAGGCAGATCCACTGAAATACACTGCTGAGGGGAGCAGCGGGCGAGGCAGGAGAGGTCTGCTGTGCCATGTGGGTCAGCTCCCTGGCTGGGTATTGAATTCATGACACAGTAGCTGGTGATGGCTTGATAGCAATGAGACTTTAAAAAGTTAAAGTTGTAAAACCTGCCGACTTGGTAATGCTGAAACAGCAGATATGCAATTGATATTCCAGATGTAATTGTGGTATCTGATAAGAGATTTTGAAAAGAAGAGAATTAAGAATCAAAAATGAAGCCGTATGCAGGTTTACCAAAACAGTTAATTTTGCCACATATCTAACAAATATGGGCGCCCTTCCCAAACCGTTTAAAATATACTACTCACCGTGGCCTTAAACACATGGCATAATTGTTCATTAAATTCACTGATTTATTTTGAAACTTTTACTGAGAACCTACTACATGCCAGGCAGACTGCTGACTACTGGGTATACAATAGAGAGTAAATATGGTGTAATCCCTGCCCTTAAACCAGCATCTAGGGGAGAGAAATCTGAAGTACATAAATCAATACATAATTACAAATTGTAGTGAGTGCTGTGAATAATAAACAAATGGCACGAGAGAGCACAATCAGAGAAGTATAATTTGAGAGTATCAGGAAACACCCCTCTGACAAAATGGTGTTTATGTGAAGATCTGAAGGAGGAGTAGGAATTAGTAGTGCAGAGTAGGTAAGAGTATATCAGATGGAGAGAGCAGCGGATACAAAGCTCCTGGTTGGGAAGGAGTGTGAACTTATTGAGACAAGAATGGACTTTGTCTACAGCCATACTACTCAATGGGCCGGTCTTGTCTGATCTCCAAAGCTAAGCAGGGTCAGGCTGGTTAGTACTTGGATGGGAGACAATCCTGGGTATGGTGGTACAGCTAGAAAGCTATGGGGAATAATTCAGGCTAGAAATATGGTGGTCTGTTGAGGATAAACCAGACTAGGTTGGTGACAGTAAGTTAAAAGTGAGTGTGTTTTAAGAAAT
Organism: Scalopus aquaticus; assembly: GCA_004024925.1. NCBI lineage: Eukaryota > Metazoa > Chordata > Mammalia > Eulipotyphla > Talpidae > Scalopus > Scalopus aquaticus. Next base: position 81,726 of record PVIJ01000063.1, on the reverse strand, counting down.
AGGTAGAAGGTAGAACCAAAGGACCTGGAGAGGACTTGGGTACAAAGGACCAGGGAGAAGGCGGCCTTGGGAAATAAGACTGAAGTGGCAGAATGGAATCCAGCAGATTAAGCTGCTGTTTTGGTAGGACACCTGACCTTCCAGGACTTGCAAGGCAATTTGTGCTCTTGTTCTCAAGTTCCAGATGGCTCATATTCTTACACTATTCATTTTTTTCCCAGACTTTTTAATAAGTTCCTTAGAATTGAGAATATGTACCCATTTCTTAGTTTATTATCAGCATTCTTAGCGCTCTAAACTCAGTTGTTAATTTTTCCTTTTAAAGTAGAGATTAGAACATGTAATATCAGAGACAAAACAACAAACAAAAACCCCTTAGGCAGTTCTTTGTTGGGAGGGGGGACTTGGAAACAGTTTTCTTAAAGGCAGAGACATGAAATGTGATTGTTAGCTGATTTGCCTTTGGTCAGTATTTTGTAGGAATCTGGGAAGATATAAAATTCAGTGAATGGATATGATTAAGTCTGTGCTATAGGTGTCCTTCAAAATATATATTACAAAGGTAAAATGTCCTTGATTATGTGACTTTGAGGGACACTTGTAAAACCTGCCTACTTGGTAATGCTGAAACAGCAGATACACAATTGGTATTCCAGTTGTAATTGTGGTATCTGAGAAGAGATTTTGAAAAGAAGAGAATTAAGAATCAAAAATGAAGCTGTAAGCATGTTTACTAAAACAGTGAATTTTGCCACATGTATAACAAATGATACAGGTGAAATTGGGTTCTTAGTGTAATAAAGTCACTGTATCTCCTTACTAAAAGCATGGGCACCTCAGCAGTGTACTTCTGATCTGCCTGTTCTGCTCCCCACTCTGTCTCCGGTGAACCCTCTTGCTGCCCCATGCCTCTGGCTTGTACCCCAACATGTATGTATAAATAAATAAATCTTTAAAAAAAATAAAAGCATGGGCAAACTTTGTAACCATGAGTGACAGAAGGACATGTGGTGGTTCAGTTGTTGGATTCTGAACTTAGATCTGCTGAACTGCTCTATATACTGTCCTATACTGTCCTCCTTTCCTTCTTCCCACCCTAGCTCCCTTCCTCTTCCCTTACTGACCCCTCCCCTCCCCCTTCTCCCTTTTTCCCTTTGCCTCATTGTTTCCTTCCCTCCTTTCTTTTTCTTTCTTTGCTTTATGAATTTGCATGTTACCCTTGCACAGGGTCGTGTTAATCTTCTCTGTATTGTTCCACAGGCAGAAGCGAGCATGATTTTTTATTTTTTGCCTTTTTTTTAGAGCACCTTTAGGTTCATAGCACAATTAAGGGGAAGGTATAGCGATTTCTATATAATGACATTTATACATCATTATGGTGACATACAGCATATTTTCACTGCCCTGAAATTTCTCTATGCCTATTCATCCCTCCCTCCCCCACCTAACCCCTAGCAACCATGGATCTTTTTGCTGTCACCATAATTTACCTTTTCCACAATGTCATATATGGTTGGAATTATACAGATTATAACCATTTTATATCGATTTATTTTACTTAGTAATATGCATTTAAGTTTCTCCCATGTCTTTTCATTGCTTGATGCATCATTTCATTTTTAACACAGAATACTGTTCCATTTTCTGGGTACCCTTGTTTTTATCCATGCAACTGCTGAGGGCATCTTGGTTCAAGTGTTGGCAGTTAGGAATAAAGCTGCTATAAACACCTGTATGCAGGTTTTTGTGTGGACGTAAATTTTCAGCTGATTTGGGTAAATAGCAAGAAGTGCAATTGCTGGGTTGCAATAAGATTATGTTTAGCTTTGTAAGAAAGCATTGAACTGTCCTCTAAAGTGGCTAGACTGTATCATTTTGCATTCCCACCAACACTGAGTGGAGAATTCCCATTGTCCCGTATCCCCACCAGTGTTCTGGATTTTGTCTGTTCTAATAGGTGTATAGGGGTCTCTCATTGTTTTAACATGCATTTCCCTGATGATATGTGATACATTGTAAACTCCTATTTTTGCCAGAAATGCTTGGGACTGATTTTGTTGGCAATGGAAAAAGATATATAAATGAGATAATCTTAAAAACAAACAAACAAACAAACATGGTATATTCTTTTCTTGAACATTTTTTTTTACTTTTAAGGGTGCTTTTATTTATTTTTATTTTTTTAGTGTTTTTTATTTGAGACTTTTACATTACTGCATATTCCCCGTAGGTTTCCCACCACCAATTCACCCGTGTACCGTCACCATAGTCCCTTGGCTCCCCTCTCCCCCGTTCTGAGCCCCAGTCCTCCCCCCTCTCTCACTGATTGTCGCTCTTGTATTTGGTTGAACATTTTATTTTAACTGAAAACAAATCAAGGAGATGTGATAATCTTTTGGTATGGGGCTGAGACCTTTTCTTCAAGTAGGAATGTATTAATGGCCTCCATTATCCTTTTTTGCAATAAAAAATGCCTGTAATTCATCACTAAAGACTTTAAACATTGTAAAAATAATCATGGAATTCATTTAGTGTTGTTTATTTCTCTCATTATTGCATTGCTTGTTGTACAGAAATTATATATATATATAAGTATATATATATATATAAAACTCAGCTTTATCAAATGTCAAAACTTTTATTTTTCATGGACATACCAACTCTTTTTGCATATACCTTTCATTCATTTGCATGCTTATTTAGTTAATTACAGTGATTACAAAATTATAGTGATAAGTATAAATGGCATAAAAGGATTTGGGAACAAGCACAACCAGTTCTTTAAAACCATATGATTTAAGTGGAACAGAAGTGGATGAGTAAGCTGAAGATTGGTCAGTTTAAGAGATGAGATTTGATGTGCTGTGGACATCAATCTTTACATTTTACAGAAAGTCTGAGGATTGTTCGTTAAGTTAAGGTTACATTGGGTGACGTCTATAAATCATGACCTTGTGGGACTGTAGTGGAAATGATTGACTGGTGGGAAACTGTGATGGGAAAACCTATTTCCCAAGGATGCAATTGGGTATTGGAATTATCTTCTTGCATCTTTTTCCAGAGGGCTGTGACCATGTCTTATATGCAAAAACATAACTTTTACTTTACAACTATATGTTGGTTTTACAATATACTTAATATAAATGTCCATACATAATTCATATATGTTAAAATGGGTCCTATTTTTTATAAAGAAAGGTGTGCACTGGCACATATTAATGAATATTTAGTGGTTTTTGAGGCCCCGTCATCCGTCCTCCTCAGTTCCCCAACCTCATCTTTAATCATTCTTCTCACAGGGAAAGGGTGACTAACAAGTTGCAGCCTCCATTGCCTCCTGGCCCTCTCTGGTTTTACTTTCACCATTTCCTTGTTTGAAATCTCCCCACTCTTTCATCCACTGACACTGTAATATGTGAGCCTTCAGAACTTGATTCACCTGGGTTTTCTTGGGGAAACTTATTCCAATACCTCAGTTTGGGTTTACTGTTCCCGATTTTTGCTACTTTGGCACTGTTATGAAGAATAATTTTTAAAACGAGCTGTGTATATTATACACTGGATTGTAGGTCTTTCAAAGAGAAGCGATGTGTCTCACTTTATACTCGGAACCTATTTAGGAAAACATGCTCGGCTTCTTAATGTCGAACTGAAGAAAAATGTGCTGAAGTTCATGTTTTACAACCATCACAACCACTCGGTATAGAATTTTACTTTAATGACAAGTCTGCCAGAAATTTGGCAGCAGACTAAAACTGATGAAGGTAAAATTGCATTTTTCAACAACTTGCAGGGATAATAGACTTGTATCTTGGCTATATGCTATTATTGTGTCAGACCTTGAAAAATTTGAATCTTCTCCAATAGTAGACACAAGTAGTGGAAGCTTAATTATGTTCATCTAAGGCTGGGCATCTTCTTAAATCATGTCAGGCTAATTTCCTGCCTCAAGTAGCTAAAAGAAATTGAGGACAGTGAAGTTTTCTTGTAGTGGAAGCAGATTTCACTAATTTTTTAATGTTTAAAAAACATGTTATTCTTGAGCTTCATCTTTATAAGCTGGATAAATCAAATAACCATTTAATTACCTAGCTGGTAATAACCAATGAGAGAAACAGAGGCATTGCTGAAAGAACATCCATTTAATATTCAGATTACTTGTTCTATTCTCAGTGATGACTTACTCTAATTTTGTGTCTTTGAATAAATTCCCAAAACAGTCTGCAGTTCAGCTTCCAGATCTTCAGGCTTGTGGTTCTCAACTACCAGACACTGGGGACAAAATGACAAATAAGTCAGGCCCTTATCTAAGGAAGTTGGTGTGACTCCAATTTAGAGTCCATGCATGCTGAGTTAAGTGTTCATGGGGTTGGTGGAGGTGGGAAGAGCTATTTGACTATGTCTGGAAGCATTTTTGGTTGTTAACATTTAGGAGGATGTTACTGGAATTCAGTAGATAGAGGTCAGAGCTACTGATAAGCATCCCATAGTACACAGGACAATTTCTAACAACCAAGAATTATCCATTCAAGGTCTTAGTAGTGCTAACATTCGATTCTTGAGATAGATAACATCTGTGAGGGACTTTTCCAACCTAAATATCTCTCTTCTCAAACTTAGGCTGATTGTGTATTTTTCCCCTTATTTTAAATGACCCAACTAATATAGAGATGAGGATATTCAATGATTGTTTTGTCCAGTCATTCTTTAAATGGTGTCCTCATGGTTTTCAACAAATTAAATAACATGAAAAAATATAATCAAAATTCACTACTCTGCTCTTTTTCTGAGCTTGGGTTCTGAAATGTAAGTTAAATGTAGTTGTAGAAGAACCAGGATAGATGGAGATATTTATTTTTTCCTGTAGTATGACAGATTCCTACTGCTAACTGTCAGATAGTACCACTCGTATTTATAGGGAAGGGAGCAAACCGTTCAGTGTTGGGAGCTTAAATACTGTGATTTAATGCAAAACTATAATTCAGGAGATAGCAACTTTCAGGGATGGATAAATATCCCTACGATTCAAAGTAACATTCATCAGTAGTATAAAAATGATATTTTGGTGTACTGAATTTTATGGCTCGGGATCAATTAGAAATAAGCATCAGTGCTAGTAGAATTCAAAGTTATTTCAGAGGAAATGCATATTTTGAAATTCATGGTGGTGATAAATGGCTAGAACTTATTTGGTCCCCACTTTTTATGAAATACATAGGTGACTTTACCTGAGAACAGGTTTCAAAAGCAACAACATAGATACCAGCTACATTTTTCTAAGCATCAGTTTTTGACTTGCTTTCTAAAACGTTTGTTGTGTTTTCTAAAGACTGTGGTGCAAGCATGCAAGGCCTGAGATGTGGTCACGAAGAACCTGAGATGCTTCACTTGTCTTATCATCTCTGCTTCCTTCTCCTTTTCTGCCCACTTCCTCCAACCCCATGCACACTTAACTCACCATGCATGCACCCCACATTGGAGCTCACACCAACTTCCTTAGATGAGGGGCAATTACTTATTTGTCATTGTGTCTCCAGTGTCTGGCATTAGTGTCTCTATCACCTCCCTGGTCCCAGGCCTAAGGCTCTTTATGGGCAGTCCTGACATAGTTACTCCTTATAGATTTCTACTGACCTGGAAGTGGAACATTCTTCTTTGGCATGATGGAGTAGGCTGATTTTTGGGCCTGGGAATACTCAAAAATTATTTCATGTAAATTAAGGGTAACCTTATCCCTAGACCCCCAAAATAGCCTCATACCAAATAGGAATGCTCTATTTTCAGATAATGGGGTAACCTATATTCTTTTGTCTGTAGTTCCTCCTTCCCTCCTCCCTTCCTACTCCTCCTTTCTTGCCTTCCTGCTTGGATTGCCAATTTCAAATTTGTGGTTGTGTAGCAGATACACTTTAGCTATCACTACTAGTTGTTTAGAACAGAAGGGAAATCTCATCTGACCTCAACCTGCCACATTTCTGGAGCCCATTCATTCTTCAATCTATTAAAATATTACTCCTTCATTACTAGAGAAACTCTCTGAAAACAGCTAATTGATGTATCTTCTGGTTTTCTTTCTACCCCAGTTGCAAAATCAGTTTCTCAAAACAAATGCTGTCTTTCCCTACCCTGATTATTATAGAGCACGAGAACTACAGGGCACACACAGGGACTGATTCCAAAACAAAACAAAACAAAACAAACAAACAAAAGCAATAGAAACCACACACACAAACTGTGTTGAAAGGCATTTATGCATCACTGTCTCAAAAAAAACCACTTAGCTCAAGTTTGAGAAAGATGTAAGTCAGCAAGCTTATCTCTAACTCCCTGTGATAGAAGAAATTGAGTGTTTTAAGGCTGTCGTCGTCCTTGTGCAGTTCTTTCTGTACTGCTACGTCAATTACTTTTTACTCCCTCAAAATAGAACTGGCATATAGGCAAAATTTAAGCCAGTGGTTGAGATTCGGGACTGCCTCCACCATTGGGTTTAGCTCAGATGTTTCCCAGGGGCCTATTCATCTCTGGTTTGCAATGCAGGGTTGTAGTCTTAATTATTTTTCATGTGCTGGTCAACAAAATTATAAAGGAACCAGTGTTTCTTTTCCCTTTTGCTTTGTCATTCTGACCCTGCTTGTGCTGGCTGACTTTCTCGTTAATGATGCTAAGTCCAGTAATCTGCATTATGTCCAGCTGGGCATCATTTCTCATATCCTGCTTTTGGTTGGTCAGCATTATAGTGACTAGTCTTGCCACAGATAGACCTAGAACTATACTACTGGCAACACAGTTTTGAATAAAAGTGCTTATGAGTGTTAGGACTGAAGGGGCTTTCCTGTAGATCTGGTTGGCTTCCAAATTTATCTGTTGATGCCCTGAAGGTAATTGTCAACTGCTTTATTTATAGGAATGGTTTGTTTAGTAAGCTGCCATATGGTACCTTTAATATATCATCAAATGGGTAATCACAGCTTAGGAACAAATTTCCATGAACTAATAAAACAAATGTGATGGAAAGAAGGAGCTTCATTTGGGAGAGTAGGCATCAGGATCTAATTCACTGAGAAGGGTTTTTGGCTTTCTGAGTTATTTGGGAGGCAGAAATTTTTAAGTATGCCCAGTACTTAAAACTTTTTAAATTATAAAAGCAATATTTATTAAAAATCATGAAATAACCTACCTTCCTAGCACAATAGGCAGTGAATCAGTCTCATAAAAATCATTATGAAGTTGAATAAAAATGAAATGATACAAATTTATCCCTTTGCTGACCCCATACATCTCTTAGGGAATATGCTTTCAGATAACCACAGAGATAGAAAAAAAAAATAAAGATTAATTCAGTCACATGCATGAAGTTTAAAAATATAAATGAATTTTAGTCTTGGAGAGCATTAACAGAAATGCAGTATTTCAGATTTTAGATAACTTATTTAATCTACTACTGTTGATAAACAAGTTATTGCCAATGCTTTACTGTTAAAGAGTGACTTACTGAACATCCTTGTACATATTTTGAGCTAGATAGGCTGAAATTTCTGTAGGATTAATACCTAGGAATGAAGTTAATGAACAGTTAATACATATTTTGAATCTTGATGGACATTCTCAAATTGCCTCTCCCCTAAAATACTGTTTTAATTGACATGACCATCAATGCTGAATGTGGGTGCTTATTTCACCTATACTCCCAACAGTGCTCAGTGATGTTTACTTAATGGAAAACAGTTCTGGGGTTCCTTGGCTTTCAGACCCACAGTCCTCACTCTGATCAAACTTACCAAGTAGATCCCTGCTGTATTTCACCAAGAGAACAAAACAGCAAACAACTCTGGGGATATGGAGCTTTTGAGCAGGTTAACAGAGACCTAATCAGAGCAAATAAAGTGACTTTGTTACAGCACTGGCTTCTGCTCCCTCCTGTCCTAACCCACCCGCAGCTTGGCAGGATTGCTTGAAGAATTCCTGCTGGATTGCCTGGAACTAGTTAGCAAATCAAATGTTTTTCTCTACTTCTTTCTTCAAATTCCTAGCCTGAATCATGGGTCTAACCTTTTCCGTTTGAAAAAAGTCCACACTAATCAGTGTACTGGTGAGAGGACCTTTGCTTTGAGACCTAGCAGTTACTCTTAGCAGATCTTCTCAAGTAAGACAGCAGCCCCTGAACCTAGTAGCCAGAGTGTGAGGTGATCTGAGGAGGGAGAAACCCCCCCCGCCCCCCACCACCCCCCAGCCTCCGCAGTCAGATACATACACAGAGACAGAGACAGGGAAACATTTTTTTCTGAGGGAATCCACAAAAAAAAAAAAAAAAAAGCAATTTTTTTTAACTATGTGAGTAAATCAAGAAATTTATTTCCATAAAGTTCTGACTTATTTTCCCTGTAAGCCACAGTAAAAAACAAAATCCACATATTATATAATAGCCAAGTATTTTCTGTATCTGAAAAAGCTACATTCTGTAGTTTGAAATGGCTCTGCAGGTAGCCACTGCAACAAAATCTATTTGGAGAATGAGCTATTATACACCCACAGAATGTATTTGATGAAATGTAGGCAATTAAAGTTTACATAAACTTGTACTGCATTAGAATAGCTCACATATAGCAAAGATAATTAGATTTTTCATAGAGTAACCAACCAGTTAGACAATAGAAATAAAAATGCTGTAAAACTGGAGGAGATTATGCTATGCAAAATAAGTCAGAAGGAGAAAGACAGATACCAGATAATGTCTCTTATATGTGGAATATAGAGGAACAAAACAAAGGATCAGATAAAGCTGAAACAAACCTTAGAAACTGTAGAACTGAGGCTACCAGAGGGAGAGAAAGATGGTGGAGAGAAAAGTGGGACGAGAGTACAATGTCTTGGTGGTGGGTGTGGTATGGTAACAACACCTGAAGGGGGTGATCTTAAATGTCTAACTCATGTACAGTGTAGTATACCAATGTTACCTCAAAAAATCTTACAAAGAATGCTATTAAAAGATAACCCCTTTTAATATTACCTGAGAATAATATTTCTTTGGTAGGGGTGAGTGGGCAGATAAGTGGTTGGAAAAAACAACCAGCAAAAGAATTAAACAGAATTCCTTTCTGAGCCTGTTTGCCCACAATTGGGTGCTTTTGAGACTCTGTAGGAGACTGTGTGCTATGGAAAGAGCTCTGAACTAGGAACAGGAAGTTTTGGTGTTGAACCAGGTCTATCTTGTGAATTAGTCATGTTCACTTATCTAAGTCTCAAATTTCTCAATTTGAAAAGAAGCACCTGATACTACAGTATAGGGGCTTAATAAATGCTCGTTGAATGAATAAAAGAAATAACAAAGTTTTTAAAAATTATTTTCAAAGTTTAGGGAATTCCATTAGGAATAAAATTAAAAAATTTCAAAAATCCTCTGGCCAAACATTCTTCATAGTTCAAAGTTGTTTGTAGATTTGCAGATTTTCTAAAGAACACAATTTCTCAAATGGATACAAAATGACTTATAGTTTCAGAGTACAATGCCTTATTAACTTGTTTAGAGGGAGTCTCATATTCTACAGAAATGTGACTTGGGATAATGCCAATCTGTGACAGTTGGGGATGAATTAGTTGTCCAAAACATCCAAGTATGTGATGCATAAAGCAACATTGGCAGCCAGTAGGGAAGATCTTATCAGTGAAGTTCACAAAGCTCTGAATGTTTTTATCAAAAGAAAAGGCTTCACAGACTAGAAAACTAAATTGTCATAGAAACTTCCTGCCAGATATTTTGTTTTTAATTCCAGTATTGATAGATCAAGTGGATTGAGACAAAGGAGCCTATTTGTCCACAATTTATTGTGGATTGTGAATATTCATTGTGAATATTAATCTTAGGTATTCTGGCTTTTCTTTCATAATTTGCTTACTTGATGTTCATTTTCAAAAGGCTTTTTAATATATAGAAGGGAGTAAAATATTTTTGTACAAATTATAAATTTCTGTTGAAAAGCCATATGACACCAGACTTATAAAATGGTGCATTTTCTCATGCTTGTCATGATAAATTACCTTCTTACTTGCAACAAAATAGCTTCACTGGTATCACAGAAATGATACTTCCCAGATGTCTACATTTTCATACACAGAACTCTAAATCTGTTGCTCTCGGTTTAGAAATGAGAAATTTTTACGATCTATTTTGTAGTGAATCATTTAGGAAAAGAGACAAATACTGAATCATTGAGTATCTGAAGAGCTAGTATTTCTTAAGGACCTGCTGTGGGCTTGGCTGTGTTAGACTATGTGTACATGATCTTATAAAATCACCTCACTATGTAAGAGTCTTCTCATTTCTTGATGTGTAAGCTGAAGCTGAGATATTAAATGTGCCTAAGGTCATACACATGTAAAAGACTGAGCTTGGAATTTAAACCCATTGGACTTCCAAAATGGTACCATGATGCCAAGTACAGTTAACTAGTCACATTATCAAAGGAGAAAAATAGAAATCCTGTGATCAATAATATATAGCTGAGATATTATAGAGACTCTGTGGTAATCACCAGAAGAATGTCCATGTCTCACACATATGTGTCCCTATTGGACAAATTGAGTTTGACTTCAATAATAAACCTCTCATCCTGGTTTGAACTTATGAAACAATTATGGAAATGAATATATTTCCTCATAATCCAAACTAATGCCATTTTGGTAAATGACCCAAAATATGTCTGCACAAATTCTTAGCATTTTTAAAGGGAGTGATGTGATTTTAGGCTTCTGATTTGTATAGCCTTTGAATGGGTATTTTCAGATGTTTCCTTGGAACATTTGTATGCTAATATTTATAATATTTTACCTACTTATTAGATAAAACATTTAAATTGTGAAAAATTACTGTATTATAGGACTTGTTGGCAAGATCAATTTGGAATGTGTATCATTGAGGAATTAGGTACCAATCATTAGGTAGAAAAATGTAATCATCCATAATTCAACCAAGCTCTGATGAGGGAACAAGTTAGATGCACCATTTTTGGCTTTTCAGTAGTCATTATGATATTTTATAATGACTGGATTATATGAACATAGACTAGTTGAAAGGAGTAGTGTTTATGAGCAGAAGATAATACAGAGGTGGAAATTTGAATTGAAATATGAAAAAATTCTAAAGGAGGCAACATTAGAAAAAGTATGCATAGAATTTCTGAAATATGTGTTTGAAGGCTGAAAAATATGTCATGAAGATTGCATTTAAGAAAGAAAAATATGGAAAAAGGTGATCAGTCACAGAACAAGATCTGCAGAGCTCATTTATTTAGTATGATATAAAGATTTGATGGAGGCAACTAATAAAATGGTTACCGAAAATCAGTGAAATCTGATTAATATTGAGGCATTGAGTTCCACTAATCTTACTTATGACTGTGCTATGACTAGTATCTTTCTCTTGTTTTTGTAGTTTATCTCTGCCACTATGTCAGGCACTGTCCATGGTACTGAACCAGTGATGTCTGCCGGGAGTTATAAGAATATTTCATTCTCCCAACTCCAGTGTCATGTTTCCTTACTTTACACTGTGGTTGAATTATAAATGGAGTGTATAAGTCAATCACTAACATTTCTTGTCATTGCCTTTTCCAAGTATCTCAATGAGGTCCCAAATTTAACATGGCTAAAACTGAGCTGACATTTCCCTGGAATGGATTTCTCCTATGGTCTTACTCATCTTAGTTAATGGCAACTCTGTTCTTTATTACTCAGGCTGAAACCTTGGTATAATACCTAACTACGTTCCCTTTCTCACATCTCACATCTGTTGGATATGCCTTCACAATATATTCATGATCCAGTAACTCCACTGTAAACATCTTTATGCAAGCTCCTATCCTCCCACTGTTAAAGATCTCTCACTGGTCTTGCTGCTTCCTGTTCTTTCCCCCATTTTCAAAGTCTGTTCTCAATAAAGCAGCCAGAGTAACCTTGTAGAATGCTAAGTCAGAGCATATCAGTCTTCTGCTGATAAATCCTGTGATGGCATCCTGCTTCAGTTGGGGTAAAAGCCAAAGTCCTTATAACGACCCTTACATGATATGGGCATTTTTTTTTTTGAAATAGCATTGCTTTACAATGGTGCATATAGCTTTTTTGACTGTTCTGTACTCATCTACCTTTCTCTCCCTCATGCATTCCATTTCACCTAAACACAGACAATTTTAATAGTCTTTGAATGGACACAGTTATGTTCTTCCTTGAGGGCCTTTGCACTTGCTTTTGCCCTTTGCCTGGACAGTTCTTTCATCATTACATTCACGACTCATGTCCTCGCTTTCTCTGGGTCTTTTTTCAAACTTTCTTGTACACTGAAATCTCCTTAGTCTTCCTCCCTAGCTTGTTAAAAAAGAAATCCCTTCCTCGGTAAGTTTATATCCCCCTTCTCTTATTTTTTTCTCCCTTTAATATGTTTATAGTCTAACCGTGCATTTTAATTAAACTTGTTTGTTTCTCCCTGCTAGATGTTAGCTCAGTGAGAGTAGGAATTTTTGTTTGTTTTGTCTAATGCTATGTCTAGAATAATGCCTGGCATATAGTAGAGCTCAATAAATATTTTTTACTTCACTTAATGAATGGAATTATATTCACCAATGACTTACTTGGGAGAAAAATGTCAGAATTTGATATATGCCTATCTCATTTTATTACATTCATTGAGGTAAAGAAAAATGTTCTTATCATAGATTGATTTATGCTTTTGATTCTTGTATTTAGAGGCTTTAAATCGAGTGTATAGTTTAGAATTTGAAGATGCAGTGGATTTCAGCAAAAAGTAAAGAGCTGGTGAGGTCCCAAGGAGAAAGATTCTTGAAGGCCCTTGATCCTATACTTTCCTTCAGTATTTACCACCACAACCTTCTAAGTTGTATATGTTTTAGAAAAACAAGTTTTCTAGGGATATGGGGCTGAGAAGGGTGTTTCCTAAAGCCATTTCAAATGAAAGAAGCAAGTTGTATTTACAGTCCTTTTCTAGAAACAAAGTTTAATATACAGTCATGATTTAAAAAAAAAATTCAATAATTGTGCACCAGCCACAAGGGGGTGCTGGACATTCACAGTCAGAATAGGGGCCACACTTGGATTGTGTCTGCAAGTTAGGATGTCTGATTCGGCCTCCCCCAGACCATTTGCCCTTTAGTATTTACATTAAACTTACTTGTAACATTTCCCCAACATTTTCTCCAACTGGAGAGGGCAATTATGGAGCATTTTGTTTTTCCCCTGTCGGGACTGTTTAATCATTGATAAGCTCATTCCCATTTGCCAACTGGCAGTGACTCATGCAAAGAGGGTCATGGCACTGGAGCTGCTAGTGCCATCCTGCCCCCAAGCATTTCCTTACTTTCCTAAAATGTGTGAAAGCCTTTTAAGTGATTTTTCCCATGCATATAAGAGACTAAGAAAAATGATGCTCAAAATAACTTGTACTTACTCTAGTAAGTTCTCATTCTTTCAAGTTATAGTCTCATGTTATTAGGAAAATAGCATCCCAAACAGTACCACCTTATTCTTGATCATTTTTACACCTGATTGATAAAGTAATGGAGACACCATTATCACACTATCAAGAGTTAACACTTTGTGTGCCGGTGCCCTTTAAATTTTTTTTTTAAATGCAATAGATATTTATTTTTGTTATTCATATCTTTTACATTATTGTGTGTTCCCCATAAGTTGCCCACCACCTGTTCACCCGTGGAGCCATCACCATAGTCCTCCGTGCTCCCCTCTTCCCCCCTCTTCAGCCCTCCCCCTCCCCTCCTTCCCTGCTGAATGTCGCTTTCTTATTTGGCTCCCCTATATTCCTGTTATAAGTGAAACCATTTGATAATTTTCTCTTTCTTTCTGGCTTATTTCACTGATCATGATCCCCTCTAGGTCCATCCATGTTGCTGTGAATTGCATGTGTTTGTCTTTTTTGAATGCTGAATAGTATTCCACTGTGTATATGTACCACATCTTCTCGGTGCCCTTTAAATTTACCAGCCCTTGGGACCGGCTATTTTCTGTGCCACTGCATGAATGGTATAAGCATTCAATAAAACACACACAACTCCTGAACTAGGGATATTTAAAAAACTGTAATATCTCTCATAAAACACCTTACACTTTCACCAAAAACAATGTGTAAAGCTTCTGGACTGAGTACGATCAAAGAAATAGCTCCTAATAGTTCCAAATAAATCCACCGTGGCGTGAAAAACCGGAGACTAGATGAACACGTATTAATATGTGAGTGGCCACCTGATACTGGTGACAAAAACATGTACTAATACGTGAGTGGACCACAAAGTGTTAAGCAGGAATCAGATAATAGAAGGAGGTAAAAGGTAGAGATAGAAATACTTTTTCTCTCCAGCCTAGCATAGCTTAGTAGACTCTTAAACTTTGTTCTCCTTTAGTGAACGACAAAGAACCCTTAAAGAGTACTCTGCTAGTAGAGAACCATAGGGAAAAAAACATTCTTGACTTCTTTAAATAAATTAGTACATGGAAAGTATGAGTCATTATAATATTGTGATAATGCAGTGGTTAAAATCAACTTCTGGGTGGGAGAGAGACAATCAGTGGGGGGGGGGAGGGGGGGAGGAAGGAGCCGGAGGGAGGGAAGGGAAAGGGCACAAAATGGAATAGAAAAGAACACAAGGGACCATGGAGATGGATCACGGGTGAATTGGTGGTGGGCTACCCAAGGGGAATGCAAAATGTAAAAGACATAAATAACAATAAAAATATATTATTAAAAAAAAATCAACTTCTGGGCTGTTAACAGACTCTGGCTTAAAACTAAACTCTGCTGCTTATTATTTGAGTAACTTCAGGCAAGTTACTTTTTAAATCTTTCTTGATCTCAATTTTTTATATTCATCCAATGAATTTAATTATATCTGCCCCATAAAACGGAAGATTCTTAGAGTTGTGTGTACATGTGTCCACATACATATGTATGCAAATACGTATGTATATATCACCATCAACATAAAGTATGGCATGTAGTAGTTGCTCTGTAGAAGTTACTCCCTTTCTTCTCTCATATGAAGAATTTTAATGTAGTCATTAGATTATTCCATTGCTAATGAAGAAGTTGGAAATTAACTTTGTCCTCCCTTAACATATTTAAATATATCTGTAAATCACTAGTTGGAACATTATCATTAGAATTTTTAGTAAAAGGAGAAAGATTTATATGACCTGAAAAGAAACCAGTGTACTTGTTAGAATTTTTAGAATGTAAGTAAAAATTAATATTTTGTTTTATGAAGTTGATATTTATTTTACTACTCCTGGGTGGACTTCAGAGAAGAAATCAGTACAAATTAATCACTTACTATTTAATTTGTATTTATAGAATTACACTTGATTGCAACAGGATGGGTAGAATCAATTGAAAGTATAGAGAGATGCACCAAAATCCTTAAAAGCAGTTCTTTCTTTGACTTAATAAATGCTAAGAACTAAAATCCTCTATCGATTCTAGTGATATATCACCCATGTAAAATCATGTCACTCCAGCATTTTTTCTGTGAGATTTGCTCACATGTCCACAATTTGTATAAGATACTATACTATGATAGTAATGACAGAATTACATTTAATTTTATCCTGACTCTTCCTCTCAATTGCGCACAAGTCCATTAATTTGTGTGAACACAGCCCTTGTCTATTGAGTAGTAATGACTCTGCCCATTGCCCACCCTTGTTTTCACACTTACGTCAAAGTATAGACATGAGAGGCTTTTATAAACTGTAAAGTGCTCTCCAAATGTGACATGGTTTCTCATTACTGCAGTGGTGAGTCTTCTTTCACTTGTCACCCACATTTCTGAAACAGTGTGGATTTGCTGCTAGAGAATTTACAAGGGATCCAAGAACTTGTAGGGAAACCATCATTCTCTGCTTTTCCATATGGAAAGAAGTTTTTGAAATAGAAAAAAATAGTATTAATTAGGGGATGACTCTACATTTCCTAAGATGAATGATATATTTAGTGTGCTGTGGAGATAAGATAGTGTTTAGTAGTCAGTTTCATTTTTCTACTTGAGTATTTTGGTGTACAGCAAGTCCTCAAATAACGTCATTTTATTATAACATTAGAGAGAAAATGAAAGTGTTGGCCAACATCTAACAAAACATTATTTGAAGACCTGATTTGACTGTGTGTTGATTTGCTTAAAGTCATGGTTTCCAAGACCTCTTTGATGACATGAGAACTTACTGTATCCACTGAGTAGGACCAATATAGATTTCCTAACTAATCCCAACCCGCCTTTCCCCTTAGTAGGGAAAAGACCACAGTCGGTTATGTCCTCCCAGATCATCCTCTGTCCTCTTTCCTTGTAACAAATGAGCCAGCAAGGGCTGCTCTTTGGGTGACAATGAATATCATGTGAGCTTCCCAGCCTCCATTCTGGGCTCTTATGTCACTTCCTTCCATCTCATCTGCTCTAAGGATGACTGGACTGCTGAGATAATGTTTCCATGGTTTCTCTACTGTAGTGATTTCTCTTAAGACACAGTTGTTTTACTTTGCATTCTTTGGTGACTATACCAAGAGCTCACTTTTAATTTATGCATCCACTTTGAGCACGAAAGTCTGGATTCTTTAAAAAGACTTGATTTTTGGTCATACATGTGTGTGTGTGTTGCTGTTTCTCAATGAGTATAAAATAACACTCTTTAAGAATGGTTTACAAAAGCCTGTCTCTTGTGAAAATTAGGCTAGACCTGTAACTTAGTGATTAGCATAAACATATATTCCCCCTCACTAAGAATTTAACATATATGTGCAGCACATTTTAAAAATTTAATGTTTTTGATGATTTTGTTAAGCAAAATAAGTCATAAGGAGAAAGATAAATACCTGATTGTGTCACTTATATATGAAATATAGAGAAGCCAAACAAAGGTTCAGTCAAAAACAACTAAGAACTAGCCCTAGAAAACGACTGTAGAACTGAAGCTAATGGAGGGGAAGGAGGGTTGGGAACAAGGTGAGGAGGGTGATAGATTGTGTGTGTCTTGATGGTGGGTGTCGTGTGGTAACAACACTTGAGGGGATCCTATACTTCTAATACACACACAAAAAGTTGTAAATTAATGTTACCTTAATAAAAATAAACATAAAATCTTAATGTGTTTATAATTTGTTACAATACATTTTTGCAATGCATTTTATAGTGCACAGTAACCTGGCTCAATATGCTATTTTGATTTGATATTTAGCATTGTATGAAGGTCCGGTAGTTATTAATAAAAGTACTTTAGAAGAAAACACAGTGACATTTAAAACACTGCCAAACTGTACTGAGTGACTTTTCCTTGGGGTTGTTGCAAACATCCCCCTGTTGACATTTAGCCACTTTTCCTGGTGCCAGGTGCCTTGCATGAGACCTTCTGAGTATGCGGATGCTTGTGAATATTACATTTTGGCAGTATCTGGAATGGCCCTCTTCCAAAAAAAGTTTCTGCCATCAGCTTTCTGACAGAGATTTGCTAAAATTCTAGATTGATAACTTTTGATTTTATTTTTGAATAGGTAGTATCATAAGTGAAGTCATTCAATGAGTATTTGCTGTGTGCCTTCGTGTGATCTGTTCTAGAATCAATCATTTCTACCTGTGGAAATATGAATAGCTGGTTTTGATGTGGGTAGGGGAGCAAGTGACTTTTGGGCATGGATTTCTGAGTGTGGTCATAAAAGACTGGCAGAGAGGAAATGGTGTATGAAAGTTTGACTCTAAGAGATTGCTTATTCATTTTTTCTATTTTATTTTAGATCTGCTAAAGTAGCATTGCATTATAACATGTTTCAAATGTTCACCATGGAGAATCACCATGTGTATATACTACATAACATGTGTACATTAAGTTCATTAATGTACTACATTAAGTTCACTGCAAAATACTTAGCAAATACAGTGTATTTAGCAAAATATGTGATCCAGGCTCCATCAAGTTGTGGTGAATGGAATGCCTACTGGCCTGGGTGTAGGAAAATGTGTTTTTGAGAAGTCAACAATACCCACCAGCCTCAGCCACCCACATATTGCGCATTATGCTTGCCCGCCCCTGCAGTAGACACAGTAGCTCATCTTCTCCTGGTGCTCTGTGTAAGTTTCCAAGATCCCTCTGAGAGATGCCACCCACTGGAAAAGAATACAGATGACTTTTTTCCAGCAGAATTATGTAGCCTTTTTAGGGTACCCAGGAGGTCCTAACTTTTTTTTTTGTACAGAGCAGGAATCCTTTTTATAAAGTTCCTGACTAGAACTATCTTTGCTCAATGATGGGTAAGGGCAGGTATTGGGGTCAGTGGGTAAAGGAGCAAGATTAGTAGTTTCTTTGAAACACATGTGAAGGAGAACTAGCAGTAAGTGGAAAATGTCTCTTTAAATAACTCAACCTCCAATCCACATAGAATTGACATTTTCCAGCTTTTACTCAACAGGAATCATTTTGATTTTCAGAAACTTGAAAGGTATCCACTGAGGTAAACATTCTGTTGCTGATGTTGTAGCACCTGCTTTAGTCAGTAATATCAAGCTAATGGTTTGTTTCCTTGCTATGTGTTTTGCTTATATATTTCTTCAGACCCACTCTTTAGTCATTTCAGCTGGCCACCTCCGAAGTCAAGATCACTGTTTGTCATGATGGGCTTGAGTCAGTTTTTTCTTATCACAACAGAAATGATCTCACTGGATCATCTTAGACTGCCTGGTCTGAAACAGATACCATGTTAAATAAAGAGAAGTGAAAGGTTTCAATCATTGCTTTTCTCCCCAGGTCCATTTCATCACCTCTAATATATTGAGTTGTGTTCGTTTTCTGCTAACACTTTAAACACTTGAGCTCAATAAATATTTTTTCCGAAAGTATTTAAGCAAGTCTTTTATTTTCTAGCAGACTGATTATCTGGAACTGACACGTCTAACCAAGTAAAATAAGATTTTTTCAAAATAACTTGCAGTTTGTCTTTTCCATTTATTTATGAGCACTAGGACTAAACCTATGTGGAATGTATGGTGGAAGGGATTCTTAGTTCCAAAAAAGTACTAGGATCTGGATAAGATAATAGAAAATGTGACTTACAGTGCCCAGTCTATATAATTTAATTGAGAAGTGAAAAATGAAGGTCTTACACTTAATCATTCCAACTCCTAATGGTAGTTAGTGAGGTTTGATGTGGCTCAAGAAAAGCACTGTGTGGATTCATGCACGAATGGAAGATATGTCATTAATACGCATAAATACCTTAGTTTACTGTTTTAGAAAACTCACCGTAATTATTTAACTGTTCTGTATCTGTTCTCCAGTAAATTGAAATGATTAATCTTGCCATGTTGTGAAGCATCGATTAAATTGTAAATTCATTAGCAAGAAGTCCCTTGAAAAATGTTAGCTCTGTAGGGTTCTAAGACCTTGAATGAATAGTCTAAGCACTGAAAAAATGAAACTCTTCCTAATATAAAAACTTTATACTTTTTAATTTCCTTAATGTTAAGTTTTAAGATAAACCAATAATTTGATTTTTTAGTTGAAGAAATTATTCATATAATGTAGATTCACATGGAAAAGTTAAAAGAAATGAGTATTCACATGGAGCTCACCCATTTCCCACATGATAGCGTTTTGAAAAACTTAGTCAATAATTCAATAACAGAAAAAATTTACTAATGATAATATCTATTAAGACATCAGAAATTCTTCTTTAGTCCATATTCCTTCCATTGAAGACAAAAATTATGAAACTTCTACATCACTCAGTCAGAAGTTTGGTTATCATGTGACCATATGTTTTGATTGTCTTTACTATTTTACATAATTTGGGGCTCAAACAATATCCTGATTTGAGTATCTAATGGAACCGTTAAACTGATGGATCTAGTGCAGCAGATTTCTGACTTTGCTTGATTTGATGACCTTGGCCAAGGTACTTTTATGTTCTGGATCTCATTGTAAATGGGGACAAAAGTACCCATTTCTGCCTAATTCATGGGAATGCTGTGGATGAAGTAGATACCATGTGTCTCTCTCTCTCCTGGCCTCCTCTCATCTTAATCTCCTTTTGCTCTCTCTGCTTGGCATTTTCTCAGTTCATTAATCATACTATTTTTTGTATCTCACTTCTGTGCATTTTCTAATGCTGTTCCTTCTACTTGCAATATACCCTCATCCCCTTGCCATCCTGCCTCCTAATCTGTACACACATACTTCTCTTCCCTCCTTTATCCTCTAAGTTCTGCTTTTTTTCCAGATGACATTTTTAGCAAAGTCCTTAGGGGAAGTTCTCCATGACCCCTGGGCTGGGTTGGGTCCCCACATCGTATGTCCCCTTAGCATCCTGTGCCTCCCTTCCAGTCCTTTTCTCTTGTCCCTGTGCTATCTGATGGCTGTTTTCACTAGTATGTGAAGGCAAGGGGAGTATTTTCTTAATCACCTTTTTATGCACCCATCATAGTGCCTGCTTCAGAGTGGTGGCTCCTTAAAAACCCAGGGAATGGGTGAATGAAGAAATTTAATCAGCATATGCTGAGACTTGGGGAAGAAAACACTATGCAGGTCAGGTGGAGTTGTGGGTGGTATTTCTATTTAGTATGTGACTCATTGAGATTTAAGACTTACATGTTTAAAAATATATCTTTGTGGGGTGATTTGGTTTTCCTTATTTTTTTCCTTTTTTTTTTTGTTTTCATGTCAGAATTTCTGTGTTATGATGTCTTGCAAAATACCTCAAACTGTGGCCAAGCCTAATTTAAAAAAAAAAGACAACCCTAAAATAGAGATGAATGTTTCCTTTGGTGCATTAAAGAGTTGTAGATGTGAGGATCTTGCCAGCCTCAGGAAAGTCCTGAGTTGGCCTGGTACAGTATGGCTGTTGTCCTCGTTGTGCCTCAGATGGTGGAAAAGTCTCCCAGCTGTGAGTCCATTGCGATGGTAGGTGCCATGTGCCTCTTAGCCCAACGGGAGACCAAGACTCCCTACATGTGTCTGAGATAGTTGTGTTCAGTTGTGCTCTCTGCTTTGGTGTCTTGTACTAACTTTATTTCTTATTAACTTTTTTAAAAAAAGGTTCATTTTTATTTATGCATACAACAACTGGGGTGTAGGCCAGAGGTGTTGGGGGTGAGAAGATTCGCCAGAGACAGAGTGGGGAGCAGAACATGTGGATCTACTGAAATACACTGCTGGGGGGGGCAGTGGGCGAGACAGGAGAGGTCTGCTGTGCCATGTGGGTCAGATCCCTGGCTGTGGATTGAACTCATGCCACAATGGCTGGCCATAGGTTGATAGTGCTGGGACTTCATTTAACCCCTGCACCACCAGGAGGCTCATCTTATTATTAACTTTTAATATTTGCTAATATAATGGTGAAAAATGGCACACTAGCCAGGTTGAATTTAAAACGTTGTGAACCAATTTTATTTTTTCTTGGGAGATTGCTCATGCACACCCTTTGCCCCTGCTTCTGCTAGATTATTGATTTCTAGGACTTAAAGAAGTGTCTGGAAAGTTATTTGCCAGATACAAGAAATAAAAAGTTTAAGGTTGTATTGACTTAAAAAAAAAAAAAAAGAATCCAAGAAGAAAGTTTTGCATCTGTTTCAACTGGACTCTCATTTGTTTTTTCCCCTTGTAAGACTTGTAAATGTCCCCTTTGGTGGGGTGGGTCTTGACTTACCCCTTGTTGCTCTGTCTCAGGTGTTGGGAGCAGCTCACAGAAGGCAACTTTCTGTCATTCTCAACACTTCATTGGGATGGACGAGCAGACACCTGCTCTCCTCATCTTTTTCTCAGTTACGAAAACTCAAATCTGAAACCTTTGTCAAAATCCTAAGCCTAGATTCCAGTGGTTCTGTGCTTGGCTTACCATCAGAATTCCCTGGCAAATTTCATAAAAATTTGAAAAAAAATTCAGAGTTCATATCCTAAACTTCTGCTGCAGAATGTGTGAACCAAAAACCAAGCCTTTCTGGTGGTACTGATATATGACCTCATTTGGAAATTAGTTCGAGAATCCCACATGCTTAAAAACATCTGTCTCTTTGATGCCTTTGAGCTTAAACCCTAACCACCAAGCATAATTCTTTGTTAGTGAGATTCCCTGGGTCCATCTCTCCCCTCTTATTCTACCCATGAAGTCCTGTCAATCTTCTGTGAAGCCAAACCAACTGCTTGTGGCATCCAGAATGTACAACAGGTTTCTTGACCTTTGGACATGGTGAAGGGGTCTTACTAGGTGCCTGCCCTTTGTAATTTCCACTTACTTGTTGGCATTCTCACCTCTTTTGATTGAGGTAGGTGTCCCTACCCGGACTCCCCTCAGGCCTCTGCTCTTCCCTTTCCACTCACACTTAGAGTTTTGCGTTGATTTGCCCTACATGTAGTGGGCACTAAAGGAATAGCTGTGGATTGAGTGAGTGGCCTGTAGGCTTTTACATCTTTCCTGCTGTCTTTAAGCTCCTGTGTCTTTCCTGCTTTGTAGCCTGAGTGCACAAGGAGAGCACTCAACTAATCAGAGTTAAGTGACTGCCTGCATGCATTAAATAATAATGAAAATAAGAGTCCTCTCCTTTGGGTAGAAAGAGATTGTGGTCCTTGCCATTGTTCTGAGTCGGACCACATTTACCTATTATAAGAGAGAGATTTTAGTAGAATGATGAATTTTGGGGTTGTTGGCAGTAATTGCTATTTTGAATATTAGATAAATAGGTAAAATGTCTTGTATGTACTTTTGCAAGTGTTTTCATCTTGTATAGGAAGTACAGTCACCTGTTATAAATTCGAAAGCACAAGATGTGCACAGGGAGAAGTCTCCTTCCTGTCGCTGAACCCAGCCACCAGTTTCTCAAATCCAGAAGCCATCAGTGTCTCAATTTTATCTTTTTAAAAAGGTAAATATTAACATATGCTATCACACCCCTTGCCTTTTTACACGCTCTTGTGTTTTGGTGAACTTCTGATGTGAATGGGTATACAAGGAACGTCTTTTAAGCTCTATCACAGCTTCTAAATATTGCTCCTACCTTGCTATATTTATGTAAAAGGGAAAATATTGGGTCCTAGGTCATAAATATTTTTTTAAACTCTTGATGCAAAATACCAAAATGCTTCTGGCAAGACTCTACTAGCTTGCGTATCCATCATCAGTTCATGAAATTGCCCATATCACCCTGTTCTTTCAACATTTTCATTTTTAAAACCCATGCAGAAATTTATCTTCCTGCTTAAATTTAAAATTGTATTGGTAAAGTAGAATATTTCCAAAGTTTATTACCCACATCTCCCCTCCTCCCCCCGCTGCTTTTAGGCAAATATCTACCTTTACTTATACTTTTATATTCCTGTCTGTCCTCACAGATTTTCATGCTTTTAAAAATATAATTAACATTTCTATGGTCACATAATTTTCCAGACAATTCCATTTGTTTGCCTTTTAATTCTATTGAACTAGAAAGGGCCAAGAAATTTTACCTAGATCAGATCTATTGCTCCTCTTTTTTGAGATTTTCTTTGCCTTTGTGTCTAAATTATGCCATATATATGTATGTATGTGTATGTATATACATCATGTATATGTATATCATACATGATGTATATGCATATACATACACACACATATAAGCATGCCATATATTTAATTTTGTGTTCTAACTCTCTTCTGGCTAATTTGATTTTCCTATTTTTAAGTAATCTTATTACCATTTTACTGGCTCAATGATAGTTTCTTAAATTAGTATACTTTATCATGTTTGAGAGTTTGTTTTCAACTGTTTCTATTATAACTTTCTTCCCCCAAATATTTTTTTTGTATATGTAGGCTTTGCGTTATTTTTCTGTGGCTGAAGTCTCAGGAAGGAGACTGTTAAATTAAAATTTCTTGTCCAGACATTGCCCATTTTTCCTTTGAGTGGACAGTCTCATTTCATAGTGACATCAGGAATGCATTCACTTACCAGCAGAAAGCACTTATTAAACACCAACTGTGCATTTTGAATGCCATACTGATGAATAGGACCTAATTCAAGTTTCAAGGAACTCAGTGAAGTCAAGGATGTAGGCGTGTTAACAACTTTTATAACATTATGGCCAATGGAACAAGTGCGGCAGTCAAAATCTAATCAAGGAAGAAATTTCACAGAGGAGCTTGCACTGCAGTCACAGGTAGAGAAAAGACCATTTTCCCTGGGCAAGCCAAGGCTGGACAATGTTCCATGCTGAGAGAACTTAATGGACAAAAGGCCAGGGGTGTGAAGAAGTCTATTGTGCTTTTGGGAACATTGAAACTGGTGTTGCGGCTGGAACAATGGGTGAGGGAAAGGAGCACATGGGAAATGAAATTCATAGAAGGTTGCTAGATAGTAGATCTTGAGTAGTTTGCTAAGTGACTTTGGATATAATCAGCCTGAATTTTCATTGCTGCCTTTCATCTCAAGTGCTGGTTTTAGAAAACGTGTTTTGTAGAATCAGGATACCTAACATTTGGCAGGACCTTCACCAGCCAGCTCTCTTTATTATAAATGAGGAAAATAATTGCATTAGAAGCTTAAGAACATTTCTAAGTTAGCACTGATTAGTAGGAGTGTATGTGAAGGTACTCTTGTTCCCTCTTTCAGGAAATACTTGTTAAGTAGCTGTTCATCTCTATACTAAGCGCTGGGAGAATAGAAGGTGAATAAAGAATAGGCCCTGCTCTCATAGCCAATGGGAAGAAGTAGACAAATCAGTAATTGCAAACTAGCAGGCCGAGAACATTGGTAGAGATTGGTAGAGTGATGGGTCAGTTATTCCAGCTTGGTAAAATGTGGGGAAAGGAAAGGTTGCGGAAGATGATATCTCTACTGAGTCATGAAGAACTTTGCAGACATGTCATGACCATGGCTGCTCCAAAATGAGCAAAGCCTTGGGGCATGAAACAGAAATGTGAATTATGGGAACCAAAGCAGTTCCACAGTGTGGGAAAGTCCCATGGGAGGTTGGAAGTGGGGGCTATAAAGACGGGGTTATGTGTCTCGGTCATATTGGACACAGTAAACAGTAATGGACTGTGTCCTTGGGACAACTGAATATCTTAAAGTATTTAAGAGGGAAACGTGGCAGGGCTTTTTGCTTGATTGGCTATGTGGGAGGCAAGCTGAGGGAGAGACTAGAAAATATAGCTCTCAGGTTGACTTAAACGTTCTTCTTTAATGGTTGGGATCATCAAGGTTTAAGGTGGTAGGTAGTACCTTTCAGTAACTATGATGCAATGGGGTCCCATGTAGCAATGGAGGAATCTTCTTTGAGCATATGGAGACTTGAGCATTCTTGAAACGCCTAAAAATGGTCCAGTAAATTTGGGGGTCCATGCTAGGGGCTGTCTGTGCACATTATCTCATTTTTAATAGCTTCCTTTTATTGATAAAAAAATTGAGGGTATAGAAAGCACATTTATGAAGTTCAGAACACCTTCTTAAGTGGACAATTTCAAATGCACAACAAGCAAAGTAGAACCAGAAGTTTTATGGGTAATGGAGCTCACCAGTAGAGAATGGCAATACTGGGGTATGAATAATAAGTAACATTTATGAGTCACTTATTTTCTTCCACATATGGACCTAAATGTTTTACATTTATGTTCTTATTTAATCCTTACTACAACCTTTCTGTGGGGGAAACAAAGGCCCTGAGAATTTAATTGCTTGCCTGGGTTACCAGCTCCCTTGTGAACACGAGGCATGCCAACTCCAAAGCCTTGGCTCGTAAATTTCACAATGCCTCCCTGTGAAGATGATATGCCCCACTATTGTGGAAGCACATTGAACTTTCAGGGTTCAGCTCTCAAAAGATACCATCATTGAATCAGCTGTGTGAAATATAGGTTGAGTGCCCTACATCAGCTGTGTTTGAGGAATGTTGGGATGTGGGATGAAAGAAAGAAACTAGATTGTCTCAGAAGCACTCTGAGTTTGGAATAGAACTACAGTCTCCTAAAATCAAAATTATAAAACAATCGGGCCTCCCTGGTGGCACAGTGGTTGAGCGCTGTGCTGCGGAGCTGTTGGCAGCAGCGATGCGAGTTGGACGCCCAGCCGGGGAGATTCCCACATGGCGCTGCAGACCTCTCCTGCCTCGCCCGCTGCTCCCCTCAGCAGTGTGTTTCTGATCTGCCTGTTCTGCTCCCTTCTCTGTCTCTGGTGAGTCCTCTCGCCGCCCATGCCTCTGGCCTGCACCCCAACTTGTATGTATAAATAAATAAATCTTTAAAAAAGGAATTATAAAACAATCTATGTACTGCTTTTTTTTTTTTTTGAGAGAGAATTTCCTTACTGAATAGGTTGATGTGAGAAGACAAACTGGAGCAGACAAAAGATACAAAGTCGCTCCTTTGAAATCAAGTCATTAGAATCAGGGAAAAAAAGTAACCATCTCTTATCCTGATGACAGGAGGATTTGAGACTGGGGACTTCATGAGTTGGGAAGAGTAATTTTTTTTAACTAAGTAAATAAACTATATATATAATATTGTTTATTTGCTAAAATAAAGCTGTATCTCTCATGTAGAGAAATTGACATTTTTCCCAAGTATAGGGGTGTAATTGATTTCTGGTTATCATCCTTTGCTTCTCAGAAACTTTATTCTTTATAGTTTAGAAAAGATACCTCTTAATTTGTCCTGTTATAGGTAACTTGCACATTAAAAGCCTCTTTATTCTCATTTCCTGGTTCTCCATTTGAATATTCAATGCCTGTATGCCTTAGAATTCTTAGACAATTGAGGATCCTTTCTTCTTACAAACATGGAGTAGAGTTTCAGGATTTAGCATCCATTTTCCCTCTGCTACCTGCTCCTCGCCAGCAGCTTCTTTGCAAAATCCACTACTCCTCTGCCATCTGCCCTGCTTCCTTTTTCTATTTCCACTCCCAGTTCCTTCATTTTCTAATTACTCCCAACAGCAGTGACTCAAGCCTGCATTGGAAGCAAGATTACCACAGTTGCCAAATAGGAACAAGAAAGTGTGTCACATACTAGATTTTCACAAAAGGAGTCATTATGCATCTGGATTTTCATCTCCAGAAAAGGAATTCTCAAGGAAAGTTAAGTCTTAATTAAAAAGTATTATCATGCACTTATGCAGGAGTAGCACTATCCACATCCTTTTCAGTTACACCTTTGTGGTAGTCTTGAGGGCTACTCACAAATATTTGATTCCTCCCTCTTTCAGGTTATAGTACACTGCAGTTGTTCTTCCCTACTCAACAGAACTCAGATATTGGCCACATGACTTGTAGCCAATGAAATGTGAAGGGCAATGATAGGTATCATTTCTGAGTAAGCTTAAAAAGCCATTATGTTCAATAATAAAGTTTTTTTTAAAGAGGCATTATATGCTTAGATTATTCTAATATTTTACAGTAGTTTCTCTATTTGAGTCTGAGTGACAATATCAGCAGTGTCCCAGTTGACTTATAATGGATCATGTAACATGACCAAGAAATCTTTGTTGCTTTAAGTCACTGAGATTTGAGGGATTGCTTGTTACTGCAACATAACATGGTCCATCCTGACTGATACACTAAAACATTTCTAGCATCTGAGACCCATAAGGTATAGCAGATGAAAATCTCATAAAACTTTCTATACATGGATCCATGATGATTTGAAGACTTAAAAATTTAAAGTATTCTTAGCACATTCTCTTGAGATTGATGTACTTGTTCAGTATCCCTATAGTTGTTTGTAATCTCTTCCCTAATAATTTTGTGTGTATAGATCATCCGCTGCTCCAGAGGCTCTTGTAGGGCAAGGATGCAGTATCCTTTTTTAATTCAGGTACCTAGCACAACATGGTATTTAGTGGGCATGAAATGATGTTAGCCGGATTAATGAATGGTACTAAAATACCATCTGGTACTTAATATGTACTCAGTAACTATTTGGTGTTGAATATCTTGATATCTGTGGCTGTATAAAATGAATTATTGACATTTCATCCTTAATTAGCTCTTTGACTAATTTTCCAGGCACATGAAAAGCAGTTTAATGTAAATTCTTGCATTGTATTTCCCCTGCCACTAGAGTCTTTAACAGCTTTGTAGAAAGAAATAGCATTAGTGAAACTTTGGCTGGAGGGATGGGGTACTTGTACATAAAATGGTTTGGAGCTAGATGCTGAGCTTGCATCTTTACCATCTTTCCACTGGGCATTATAATTAGGGGAGAATTCTCATGCTAAAGCTTGGCTAATGCATAGTTATTGATTCTAAGTTTATTATTTCACCAGGGATTGCAAATTATTTGATTTGGTTTGAAAAGTGCTTAATGCATGTTATTCTGAGGTGTTGAGGGATTATCCACCTGGCTGTTTGTGCGCTTGCCTTAGTCCAGCAAAAGCTCCCTTTCACTCCCCAGTTTTTCCCCACCCAAACCCCATTTTGTTTCTTCCCAAAAAGGGTTTCCAGCATTTTGGAGATTCTATATACACAGGCTGTTGTAATGGGATCCTTGCTTGCCTTTTTCTTTATATTCTTCCTCATAAATTTCAATTCCTTAAATGGAGCACATTTCCTCCTGTCTTTTGTCTAAGCAGTTTCTTTAGCAACCAAAAATCCCTTCTCTGGGTTCATTAATTCATTATCAAATATTAAGAGACTATTCTATGCCAGGCATTATTCTGAGTCTTACAAGCACAGCTTCCTAGGAACTTAGTCTATTGGAAGAGTCAGATGATTAACAAAGAATTAAATATATATTATATAGAGTGGCTATAAGTGCTATCATGAATAATAGAGTCCGTGGGGGTGGATTATGATTGTGGGGGTGGGGTAGTGTGTTACTAGTTGTTCCAGGGAAGGGAATGACCAATTAGTAAGGGGATTATCAGATGCTTTAAGGAAGTTAGGAAGAAAACCCTGAGCCCAGGAGGCTGGAACTGGAAATGAGTTGGATCCATTTTACTTGAAGCACATGGAAGTAGTGTAAAGGAGGTCCAGCCCTACCCCCCGCCAAACTGGGATTCTGTAAATAGAAAAGAGGAAATAGATATTGGGTAGACAAGCTATGACCATGTATTATGAGCAGTATATTTTAACCATGCATTATTCCTTTGCTCGATCCAGAATTCTGTTCAAAAGATATTCCAGGTACATAGATCTGAAGTTATTACCCTTAAATTGCTGCCACAGTTTCCTCTCCCTTTCGGCTTAGATTTCGGGATTCCTTCTTCACCTCTCACTCATACCCACTTGTACACACAGACCTTTCATAATAAATTCTGTTTCTATCTCAAGAACATTGAGTTTATCTCATTTCTTGGTGTGTGTTCAGAAAAACAAAACAAATTTCACAAGAGCTGCATTTTGTTTTACCCTGTTGGTGTATATAAATCTCGGTCTCAGTAGAACAGATGGAACACTCAAATTAGTATAATTTGAAAAGAATGTAATAACAGGATTCTTTCTAAAGATGTGGGCAGGATATAAGGAGGACTCAGGGACTGTAGCCTCTGGGGCTTGTGCCTGCAGCTCTCTTTACTCTAGTAGGTCTGGGAGGTGATAATAGGAAGCCATTTGAAAGAGGGATAGAACCAGCTATTGCTGATCTCATAGGGGAGGAACTGGTATTAAGGAAGGAACTTAATACCCTGGCATTGTTCTCTCAGTATTCTACTGGCACCTCCCACCAGAAGCCACAGAACAGAGGAGCCCATTGACATATTAGTAGTACATTCCAGTCTTAGTTCAGAGAGATGGAGAAGGGTAGTAAGAAGGCTTGGGGAGGCAATGGAGACCCTTTTGTGTCTCAGTATTTGTGCTTATTTTTTCTCTAAGAGAAAAGTTCTTGTTCCCCTTTCAGGGGGGACAGGAAATCCCATCAACTGTGGCTCATTGTTGAATAATGTCGTGTCAGTGATGCTTCCTCCTCAAACCAGCAGAAAGGGGATAAAGGAGCAGTGTGATGTGTAGCTGCTGGTGTTCTTAATTCTGTAGCACGGACTGTCTGACCCCTTTTCTGGTGTGTCCATGCTAACTTTCATCTTCACCTCTTATTCCTTACATTGCTCAGCCCCTCAACTAGGTGAGATTGGAAGGAGGTGACCCAAACCTTTATACCCACAGATTTTCAGTCTTTGTGGCCCCCTCTTATTGGCTTGTTTCAGTGTTTGTTTGTTCCAGGCGTAGTCCCCCGTGCTGTTGTGGTCACCCAGTTTCTTCCTGGTATTTCAGTTAATCAGTAAGTTCTCTGCCTGTTGGTTCAGTTGTCTGACCAACTCCAACCAGGGGCAGCCTTAGCTTCCAACCCAGAGGAGCACTTAGGGGAGCACTGCTGTATTTCTTTCTAGGAGCCTTTCTCTCCTCTAGACTTCCAGAGTCAGGTGGTGAAGATCATGGGGATTAGAGGCAAAGATTCCACAAGTGGTTTATTAGGTGTCAGGGTGAGAGTGATAGGATACTCTCTCCTTTCCTTGTTTCTGGACCTGGGCAGTCGGGTGAAGGAGAAAATTATGTAAGGTGCTGTTTCCTTGGGAAGCATGGTAAGACCAGTGACTCCATGGACAAGAGTGCTCTGCTGCACACACCTTAAAATACACTCCCCAGACAGGGGGCAACCTTGAATGAGAGACTATGGAAATGGGCAAGGCATTGTGCAAGGGGCTGGCAGGAGGGCTCCAGACAATAATATGACAGAGGTCTGATGCTGACAGTAAAGTCACATTGTTCTCCCCAGTAACTGAGAGCAAACTGGTTCTGGTTTTCCATACTGATGGGATTGTGGGGAAATAGCATTTGCCTGATTACCAGGCATACCAGACACCACAGTCTGTGTTGATTTCTGCAGTAAAAATACCACTCTGGAGCCAGAACTGTGATTAGCAGTGCCACTTAGTTCAAGCCTGATCATCTCCTAATAGTCTCCACAAACCATCTGGCTTTGTCTGAATTAAATGAAGATCAAAATCACAATTATTTAATTCTTCAAGTCTTGGATAGTGGCTCTAGTCTCTGCCATTCCCCCAGGTGAGTGGCAATATTTTAGTATATTCTATTGGGTGAGGTAGTTCTAGGAGTGCTGATTTGGCCCTCAATAAATCATTGAACCAATGTGGGACTTTCGCAAGTTGATCAGTAGGTCTATTTCCACTATACATTCTGGGACTGAGTAAATAGACCCAGAATAGACTGCTAGAGCCATTGACCCCTCTAGGGTTAGACTTAAGCCCAAACTTTTATTATTACCTATCTTGACAAGGCTGCCCCCCCCCAATTTTGACAGATACCCCACAGCAATATTATGGAGAGCAGGGTAGATTCATATCCCGTGCCTAACTTGCTAGAATGTTTTCCTTTCTCCAGTGCATGGTTACCCTGGAAACAACCAGAAGCTCCTCTGTGAAAGGCTTAGGGACAATTCACAATATACCCCTAGGAAGATACATGCAGGGGTCTCTTCAAAGGGACTCCACCTCTCTGTTGAGAAGTTATGGGGAAAGGATGGGAATCCCCATAGTAGCGACTCCATTAGGTTTCCATGTGACATAAATTTTTCCTCTAGTACATATCACATAACACCTTTGCTAGAGTCCATTTGCTTCTGTTTCATTTCTTGGAATCCTGTGATCATGTTGTCATCCCGTGGGTCAGGCTCGGATTACCGTCCGCCCCTGTGACCTGCTGTATTCATCTTGTCACTGACAGTTAAGTGCCACCCATTGGCCTCTATCCCTCTTGGCTTCCTTGATCTCCATGGAGATCAAAGACTTGAGACCTTTTAATCCTTTCACCCTATCTTCAGCCTGTAGAGCAAATCCCACACATACTTTTCAAGGGTACCTTCCCTCTCCTCCCCCAGTCTTGGCAAAGTGTGGGAGAGGTGGTGATTGCTCTTAATAGACCCAGTTTAGTGCTTCCCATTTCTCTAAAGCTTCAGCCTCTTGCCCTACAGGAGTCAGCTCAGCCAACTTCTGTACAGGCCAAATAGTAAATATTTTAAGTTTAATGAGCCAAGAGGCAAAACTCAACAGCGGTTCTTGCCAAAAGCCAACAGTTCTTGTGTGTGTGTGTGTGTGTGTGTGTGTGTGTGTGTGTGTGTGTATTTAACATTTATACTATAAAACTAAAATTAGTGTGTATATCTTACTAAAACAACAGGCAATCCTGATTTGACCTTTATGCTATGGTTTGCCAGCTCCTACTCTACAGGATGATGGTGAAGTTCAATTTGATCATATAAACTTGGACGGCCTTTGAATCTAGGCTTTAATTTGGCAGTTTGGTAGATCACTGACACCACTCTCTGCTACTCAAACTAAAGCTTTAAAACCTCAGTCATAAGTGAATGCACCCTGTCAGTGAATTAAATCTGATCAAGTCTTATATTTTGTTCTTCTTGGTCCAAAGCTCTTGGAAGCATGCTTGCTTTCTTGGTTCCTGCCCATACAGACCGGAGAAGTTCTAGAAATCCTGAGGAAAGTAGGTTGACTCATACTTTTCCCTCTGGGTGATGTGGGACCTAACCTTAAGTAAAGACCAGAGGCTGACATGTAACAGGATTGGGGTCTGGGGAAGAAAACACAATGACAGATTACTAAACAGAGAGAGGATGTTTTTTCTTAGGCAGGGAGGAAATTTCTATCCCTATATGCAGGAGGATTTTGTGGGATCAGCATTGTGGGGTAGACTGGAGAGTTCTCAGGCTTTTCATCCCCCCCCATCCCCCTTGGGAATGGGCCTCTGCAGGCCTACGTGCTTGCATGACCTAGTAGCAAAGCCTGGGAGGGCGTGGCTTAGAGTAGCTGTTAAATGGCATGAGCAGGAGAGAGAGAGAGAGAAAGAGAGAGAGAGAGAGAGAAGCAGCAGCTCAGAGAGGGCAGCAGCAGAGCATGGTGCAGGAAGGGCCCCAGAGAAGCTGAAGATTTGCCGGGGCTAGGAGGCCTAGCCTCCTGGTCCCCCCCAGCCCTGCCACCTTGTATATAGTTGTAAGAGTTTAAATTAAAAAAGGCCATAAAATGCCACCGAGGGCTCCAGGACTCGTTTATACCCGTCTGCTCATCATCAAGAACCTGCCTAGTGCCATTTTCCTGCTGGCACTACAAGCATTTTCAACTATATTTGTGTCTGCCCAAATAATGGACCATCCCATTTATCAGCATCACACTTGCTTCCTCACGTTAATATCAGATTCCTGGTGGTGCCGCCCAGTTCACTCTGCAACCTTTGCAGTCAAGCTCTACTTCCATCCTGAGCCATATCTTCCCCACAACTCTAAAGGATGGGGGCTTGCTGGGACAAGAGCAGATGAGTGGCTGTGAGACTGTCTGGTTTGTCCAGGCCATTTCTCAGCTGTGCATTTGTAGATTTCATTGCTCTTTTTCCTTTCATACACATTCTAGGGTTCTGAGAAGAATCCAAGAGACTTGAGTCTTTATCATTACTATTGTCACCATTGGGAATTCATAATCATGACCTCTTGAGCTCCTGGCACCTGCCCTTCCACCTGCATTCATCCCATGCCACTGCTGGTGACAGGTTGAGTAACTGATGTCACCACTTATCCTGGGTCATTTATCTTTCAATTTCCTCTGCTCACCTGCATTTTTTTTGAAGTACACGTGCAGCCAGCCCCACACCACAACCTCACTTCAGGTTCTCCGTGGAAAACACCATACCCAATTAGGATAATTGAGTAGTGTTCCATAAAGGGATATAGAATTTGGAAGCAGTGGTGGGAAGAAGTAGTTGCTGAGTCAAAGCAGACAATTGTGGGGAAAGGGTTGCTGGAAAATAGGATCCTAAGTTGAGGGACAGGTCAGCCCTTTTGATATTTTCCTGTAATATTTTATGCAATTTGTATAAAATCTCATTTTAAATATACCTTCTTCAAAACTCCAGAGCATCATATAACTCCTGTTTTAAAAAGGCCACAAAATAATTATTTCACTTTCTTTAGCCATCCTTATCATACTCTACAGCAGATGGGATTCAGCTAAACAGCACTGGTTGTCTATTGAAAAGCTAAATGAATACAGTGAGGATTTACTTTCAATTTTGATTAATTTATTTATAGTGTATTCCTTGGAACATGACAGTTTGTTACTCCACATATTTGCAGGGTTTTTCTTTCTTCCATTCTTTTTTCAGAAAACCATCCTGGTCTATTTTCTTACTTTCAAATACCATCACAGAATAATTTATTTTAATCCCTTAGCCTGTGGGTCACTTGTATCTGATGATTGCCTTCATTTAAATTTTAATTAGGCTTTGCAAGCTGCCCTTTCAACTGCAGGACAATAAATAAACTTTTGGTAGGGTGATCCCTCCTCAGGAAATCAATATCCAGACTCTGCATGTCTGAGTTCAAGGCAGGAACTACTTTCTCATTTGTTCCTGGGATTACTTTAGATACTTCCAGACATATAATTATATTGGATTCCATACATTAGGGTTGTAGGTTTCTTGGTTTTCAAGAAAATTGCTTCTCCACAATGGTATTTTTCATGTCCTGTTTATCCTTAAAATGGGTATACTCACTCTGCTTTCATTGCATTGTTCTAACAAGAACTGGCAGATGACAAAAAGCCTCACTTAGTGCCTCAGGTGCTTCTTAATATCATTGTCCCCATATATGTTGCTATTAGTTGTCCACTGGAAGTCTTTACTAGGCTGTTCCTGATAGTCTATGTTCATCCATCATTTTGTGATGACTGAGTTTTAATATCACCTTAAATCTTTGATGAGCTGTTCCTGAAAGGAAGGAGGTCATTTGTCATGACTATGTTATTGAAAAGACCAAACAAGACAAAGAGGTATTGCATAGTCCATTCTCCCCATGAAACTTTCTAAGCTGTGTTCCAAATGGATGCCTGTTTCCTCAACCAAACACTATACAGAATAAATGGAATGTTGTCTGTGAGAAACTACTCTCCCTCCACACCAAACTTTTAGTGCTCTTCAATTTGTAGCATGAAAGTTAGTTCCTCTATGAAGTGTGTGGGTTTTTTTTAAAGATTTATTTTAATTTATGCATATAAGGACTGGGGTATATGCTAGAGGTGTGTGGGGTGAGAGGATTCACCAGAGACAGAGTGGGGAGCAGAACAGGCAGATTGACTGAAATACACTGCTGAGGGGAGCATGTCACATCATGTGTTTGATCCCTTGCTGGGGATTGAACTCAGGCCACAGTGGCTGGTGATAGCTTGATAGCAGTGAGACTTAGCCCC
Source organism: Scalopus aquaticus (assembly GCA_004024925.1). Classification (NCBI taxonomy): domain Eukaryota; kingdom Metazoa; phylum Chordata; class Mammalia; order Eulipotyphla; family Talpidae; genus Scalopus; species Scalopus aquaticus. The sequence goes on along the minus strand of PVIJ01000063.1, from coordinate 46,507 downwards.
TCTGCCACCAGGGAGGCCCTGAAGTGGGTTTTGAGACTGCTGTAGACAGTTGCTCCCAGAATGGTGCCTCAATGTACCTTTGCATTTTATATGTGATTGCCACTAATAACTCAGATTATTCAATTTATTATGCATTGATGATGCTGTCTTCTTGGTTTCAGCAGCCAGATGGTTATTGGTTTAACTTTTTCATTCATTCATTCATTCAATGTTTATTGAGCTCCTACTGAATATTAAGCTCTGACTTAAGCTTTGAGAAACAAAGAAAAGTTAAGCTCTGTTTTGCACTTCAGTTAGGAAGACAGACATAAAAAGAACATTGCACCATAAATAGTACTATCGATGCTGCCACAGAGTGGGAGCAAAGGGAGATTGAGTGGAGCATGGCAGTTGAAACATGACCTTCTGGCCTCCATGGAGGGTGAGCATGTGATCTTGGGCTCTGCTCCATTTTATGAACAACTCTGGCAATTTAGTATGGTCAGGAACATGGGTTTATGTGTCCAGGTAACCAATTGCATTTCCAATTGTGTTTCATTTTATGATGCTAAGTGATTATGAGGATTAGCTGTATAATTGACAAGCATTTTCAGCTAAGCAATTCATTAAAAATGCAAGTCCAATTCAGCTACTCTCTTAACTTTAAAAATCTAATATGTTACAGTAAACGCCTTGTTAATTTGTGCACTAATAGGAAAAAGCCACAAAAATGACCTGATTTGCACTTTAATTTGTATTCAAGCAACTATAATTTTATTAAAATGGGACACATTGGCTATCTGAAAAGTACTTAGTCCTGCAATTTCTATAAGTCATTGAAAGCAATTGTATCATAATCTAAATGCTTTCCTGAGGGTTCCCACAGGAAGTAAAGAAAACTGCCCTACACACTCTCCCCCATGCCCCTACCCAAATCTGAATACACATTCTTCTCAAGGGCACATGGAACATTTTCCAGAATAGACCACATGCTGGGTCACAAAAATAGAGTCAGTAAATGCACAGATTGAAACCATAACAATTATCTTTTGTAGTCACAATGGTATTGAACCAGAAACCAACCACAAAAAGCATGAAACTCCTCTAATATATGGAGACTAAACAACAGACTATTGAACAACCATTGGATTAATAAGAAAATCAGAGAAGAATTTAAAAATACCTGGAGACAAATGAAAATGAAGACACAACCTATAAGAACCTATGAGACACAGGAAAAGCAGTACTGAAAGAAGTATATAGCAATACAGATCCACATCAAGAAACGAGAACTCAAATAACTTTACCTCTCACTTAAGGTACTAGAAAAAGAACAAACAAGACCAAAATCCAGTAAAAAGAAGGAAATAATAAAAATTAGAGCAGAAATAAGCCACATAGAAATAAAAAACACAGTCCAAACAATCATGAAACAAAAACTGGTTCTTTGAAAAAAAAATAGATAAGCCTCTAGCTAAATTCACTAAGAAAAAGAGGGAGAAAACTCATAAATATAACCAGAAATGAAAGAGAAGTTACAACAGACATTTCAGAAATACAGATATTCATTAGAAATTACTGTGAATTTCTATATGCCAGTAAATTGAATAACCTCGAAGAAATGGACAAATTCTTAAAATCTACAACCTTCTGAGACTGATTCAAGAAGAAACGGAAAACTTGAACAGACCAGTTACAAGAAAGAAAATTCGAACAGTTACCAAAAGGTTCCCCAAACCAAAAACCCACTACCCGATGGTTTCACTAGTGAGTTTACCAAAAATTCAAACCTTTCTCCCCACTCTCCATTGGTAATGGATATTTACTGAATAGGTACTATGTGCCAGGGAACTAAAAGACAAGAATCCCAAGACCACTCTTGACTTCTACACAAGGTCACATATGATAATTTCTGGAAAGGATATTCAGAGGGTGTGACTCCTAAGCTGATCTTGGACTCTTTCTCTCCTTTGAAATAACCTGTGCCCAACAGGCCTTCTGCAAGAGAAGTGATATTTAAGTAAGATTGCTCAGGTTGCAATCACAGAGAAACTTCAAAACTCCTTTGGCTGAACACAGTAGAAGTTTTTCATTAGTTCAGATCCATATGTCTGCCCCACATCTAAGGAGCCAGGACTAGGTTCTGCCATCAACATAGTTTTCAGGATCAACCTGGGATACACCAACCAGCCAGCAGATGGTAAAGAGTGGGTCATTTTATGTAAAAAAGGTCTATAAAGTAGGCCAGCACATATCTCTTCTGCCCTATCCCAATAGCCACATAGGCACACATACTACAGTAGAGGGAGCCTGGGAGAGCCAATCCAGCCATGTGCCCAAGGAAAAAAGCCACAGGCATTGGGTTTGGTGAGTAACTAGCCAGTCTCTACCATAATGATGAAAAACATCTTTTTTATTAATGTTATCTACAACTTCTGTTTATTGAACACCAACTTGTAATACAAAGAACTTTACCCTAATTGCATCATAATTGCCACGATAACCCCAGGCACCCATTCGTTCACTGACAGTTATTTACTCTGCTGCTGTGTGCCAAGTGTTGGGCTAGAGTAGGAGGAGTGGACATGGGCAAATTGGGAAATACTTTGAAGGTAAAATGAATAGGATTGTTTGATGGATTGTATCTGGGATGTAAGCGCAGCAGAGCACTCAAGAATGACTTTTAAAGTTTGAGCATGAACAACTCTGAGAATGAGGTTGTGTGTTCAGAAATCAGAGCAGAGAGTCAGGGGCTGCAGAACTGTGAAGGGGTTGAGTAGGCAGAAGACACGTTCATCTGTTTCAAAAGCAGAGGAGCATAGTCTATGGCTTTGGGTAGGCTGGTAATTTGGAGTTGGTTGTAAGCTGAGTACCTCTTTTTTTCTTAATTGAAGATGAGGTGAGATTAGCAACTGAGGTGGTAGAAGACAGTCTCTCAAGTTTGGTGAAGTGTAGAGAGATCTGAATGGTGTATATACTAGAGAAAGGTAGGATTGCTTGGCTAGTCTGTGCTGAGTTGCTGTTTGATATTTTGTGAATGTTCATAATCAGACAATATTTTTCCCCAGCATCTTTCAGTTCAGGTTCAAGGATGGATGCATTGGTACATTGGTTGTATCAATAGAACTAGCTCTATTTCTGTCATTTTATAGATAAAGAATCTGAATTTCATGAAAGTAGATTACTTGCTAGTAATTGGCAGAATCTGCACAAAAATCGTCTCTGACTTGGGCCCAAGCTCTTAGCTCTCTGTGGCATTTCAGATATCATGTTCTCAATATCATGTACTAATCAATGTGGAATCTACAGTATTCTCTTCCCTCCCCCATTGCTGAATAGTGAGTAATACTGTAATTTGTATCTCGTTTTTACTTCTGGTATTACCCAGAGAGATTATGTTTCTCTGCTGGCCACCAAATCCTGCTCTTCAGAATCACAGAGCAATAATATCCATGACAAATATGCTGTTAGGGTGGAAAGAGTATTACAGAGCGGAAGCATCACCTCTCCTGCCTTCCAGTCCCATGGCTGGCACCATGTTGAGTCCATTCAACATGAATTGAGCACCTCCAGTGTGCCAAGCAAAGTGCTGAGGAGATAGTGGTGAATCAGGGTCAGTCTTGTTCCCAGGAATTGCAATACCCTGATTTCAGAGATAATAGATGCAGTGTTGTGTCTGGCACAGCTAGACATTCTGGAAGTGTTCATCCTCTTTGCTTTCTTAATGCAATGTGTCCTGAAGGACCTAAGGACACATGAGGACATCAACACCTAGTTGATGTTGGTTCCATTTCTGGATAAGATACTAAATGAGGGACCTGGTTATATGTAAATAATCATTTTTAATGAGGGTAATTAGGAGTTACCTTTTTAAAAAGATTTATTTATTATGCAGACAAGGACTGGGGTTAGACCAGAGGTATGGGGTGGTGAGAGGATTCACCAGAGACAGAGTGGGGAGCAGAACAGGCAGATTGACGGTAGTACACTGCTGAGGGGAGCAGTGGGCGAGACAGAAGAGGTCTACTGTGCCATGTGGGAATCTCCCTGGCCAAGGATCGAACTCGTGCTGTCGTGGCTGTGGACAAGCTCACAGTGATGAGACCTAACCCCTTGTGACACCAGGAAGGCCCAGGAGTTACCATTTTTAATTGGTGTTAGCACTTAAGAACTTTTTCCCACCAAACTGAATCATAATCAATAGCTGAGTCAAGGACAGTCATCTCCTTCTACCTATAAAAACAACAACTTTTTTCTACAATGGTAGTGAACACAAGTTAGCATGATTGTCTCCTGGTGATAATGTTGGACTAGTTCCCCTAATAAGTGTCGTTTCCTACCTGACTGTTACTATATTGTATTTTTTAAATGAAAGGAACATTGGCTTTTCCTGGTTTCTTTGCTTTCAAAAAGTAATGAGAACTCTTTAAGTAATGGGCTATGGTGGAGGTCGGTTTGTGTTGGAGGACAATGGGAACCTTGGTGGGTGTGGTGTGGTAGCATAGCCCCGAAGAGGTGGGAGTCCATATTTTTGAATCATATACAGGGTTGTATACCAAAGTTACCCTAATAATAAAAAATATGAAATCCACCATGGATAAATATAAAATTTTAGCTTCTCAACAGTGCATGCTCTGATTCACCAATCAGTATTTACTTTTGTGCTTCAGACCTTGAAAAAGTTCTATGATGATTGAATTAGTGTCTCTCAAGAAACCAATCCCTGGGAAGGTGCTTGTTTAGTAGCATAAATAAGGCTACATTTTGGACTTTTGAGGTATTTTGTCTTTCATCCTCGTCCCAGTGCCTCCTACAGGAAAGTCTTTGAATGAAGGAAGTAGTGAACCCACAGTGGGGGAAGGGGCTTGCTTGCTATTTCTAGTACCATTAAAGTTTCTGACAGTGAAGTAAGTCATGGAAATATGTCCTGTGAATAATAGATGTATTATTATATATTCAGTTTAGTTTTTCATTTTATATGACTTATTCCCCAAGTGGAAAACATGTTGTAGATAAAGAGCAAGAAATGAACATGTTTGGAAACCTGTGGTTTGGTCTCAGTTTCTTTTTTTAAAAAATATTTATTTATGCATACAAGAGCTGTGGTGTAGGCCAGACCATGGGGGGCTGGGATGAGAGGATTCACCAGAGACAGAATAGGGAGCAGAACAGGTGGATCTACTGAAATACATCGCTGAGGGGAGCAGCGGGTGAGGCAGGAGAGGTCTGCTGCACCTGTGGGCAGCTCCCTGACTGGGGATGAACTTGTGCTGCAGTAGCTGCTGATAGCTTCATAGTGCTGAGACAACCCCTTGTGCCGCGAGAGAGGCCCCTAGTCTCAGTTTCTAACAGCAGAGAGCTTTGGATAACTCTGGGCCCATTTTATTTGGGATCAAAGATTGGAGCTTGTGGAGCTGCTTGTGGTCGTCTTGTGAAATCTAGAGTCTCTCAGAGTTGGCAGCAGATCTTTGGTATTCATTTTAGCACCTAGCAAGATGCTGGAAACATTATAAACACATAATAACTACTTCATGAACTGATGATCGATGTTATGATGAAGTAAGTTATATTTACCACTCTTAGAATAATTCCTGGCACGTAGTAAATCTTCAACAAATGCTGACTGTTGTTGCTATTATTTTGGTTACCCCTGTTCTAAAATTCCCTCAAACTTTGTCTGTGGGACCTCTTCTCTTCTCTAGAAATTGCAGCCTGTTTTAGAGCCTTACAAAGAATTCCAGCCAGAAACATTTCTAAACTCCACACTTCTATTTTTGTCAGTCTGGGTGAAGATGTATTTAAATGTCTCGGGAGCCAGAGACTCAGCTTCTCCGAAGCTGAACCCGACATCTTGCCTATCAAAATATTCCAGCTGTACTTTTATGTCGGCTACTATCTTTAGATCCAAAATTAATTCTGATTCTTTCCTCACTCACCCCTAAACACCAAAAAGGTTGTCAAATTCTATAGAATCTGTTTTCATTTGGCCTCTATAATCTGTTCGTGTCTTTCCTGCTGCTACTCCAACCAGGGCCTGTGGCCGACACCTTGATCTGTGGACTCAGTTGAAGTAAAGCAGAGTCCTCCAACCCCCTCTGCAGTCATGCTCCCATCCACAGCCTGCTCACATTACCTTCACTCGTCCCCTGCTGTCTTCATATGAAGATTATTCTCTGAGTGCAGCATTCAAAGCTTTTCAACCATACTTTAAAAATTAAAAAAAAAATTCTAACAAAAATAAGTTGTCATTATCATTCCTTTCAGTCTATACAATGATTCTACTTAAATTTCCTGATGTTAAACCTGCTTCATTCTGGATCCCTCTTCCTTTCCTGAATCTGTTCTGTTCTTTCATCCCCTCCAGTCTTTGCTGCCATCAATGCTCTTTTCCTCCATTTCTACCTGCTAGAAACTTAACCACTTGTCCAGGTAGTTATATCACCCTTTTGGTAAAACTCTACTGCCAGCCTGCCCCCCAATCTCTAAGTCAGGGGTGGACAAACTTGAGCCCACCACCTGGTTTTGTAAATAAATTTTATTTTAACCACACTCATTCATTTATATTGGGTCGTCAGAAAAGTCATGATGTATTTTTTCCTGTGTTTTTCAAGCAAAAATGAGTCATGGCTTTTCTGACAACTCAGTATATTGTCTGTGATCGCTCTGGGCTTTGATAACAGAGTTGAGTCATTGAAATAGACATACTAGGGTTCACAGAGCCAAAAATATTTACCATCTGGCCCTTTACAGGAAATTATGCAGACCCCTCTCTTCCCTCAGTACAGTCTGTACTGTGTCTCCCTTCTAGTTACTTCTGCACACCTTTTCTGCTTGTGACAACATGTTCCTCTTGTAGACACAAATTCTTTGGCCTGGTAGGGTCCAGGGCTCAATAATTGTCAATAGAAATTCTGTAAAAAATTTATAAAAATTACTTTTAAATTTTATCCATTTGCCTAAATGACCAAACTCTTACATAAAATACTGTTCTCTTTAGGGGGGTTACAGCTTATTATTTGATGTTACTCGTAATAAACCATTTTGTGTTTTATTTCTACAGGAATTGTATTGACTGTCAATAGGTTATAAAGTTGAGTCCAAGGATCTTAAGAAATAGTGCATTTCTGCTATTGAAGTTGCTCACTTGATAATATAGTTTAAAAAGTGGTTCTACTGAGATTTAGAATTGCAGTGTATACTTTTTCACAATGTATAAGTTTTATCCTGTGAAGAAGATTCCTAGTTTCCACTTAGCTACTTCTGTTATCTGCCCCCTAGTATTTGTACTTGGAGTGTGATATTTTCCCATGCTAGTTTCTATGGACAATTCCAAATAGTTAAATTGTTTTAGAAAAATAAGAGCTGTCTCATTGACTTCTTGAAGAAAGACCAAATGACCTTGATTTTTATTTTTTTAAACTCAGAAAGTATTGATTTCCTCCTCCAGATTGTTAGATGCCCTTGTTCTGAGCTCTGTAGGTGGGAGGACTCTGTTCTCTAAACTCTTGGTCCTCAGTGGTTATCACAGAGAATGCTCTTAACAAATGTGTTGGCTGAATCAATCAATCTCCTTTTCTTAAATAAACCAACAACTCTGTTTCAAAGGTTTTAATTTTAATTGACTGCTACCGGCTTTTTCACATCCTTAAATATCACCTATGGTAATTTCCTGTTATGATAATTTTATGTTCAGCTGTGTGTGTGTGTGTGTGTGTGTGTGTGTGTAGTACATTGTGCCTAAGTCCACAGAACACAATGAAAACCCATAAACTTTCATGAGATATAGAGAAATCCATATCTGATCTCTCAGTGTTTCCCTGAGCAACAATGTAAAGATATAGCATAAATTAAATAACATAAATGAGGCAAGGTAAAATATCTAGTGTTTTGATTAGCCTTCAGAGCAGTGGGAAAAAAAAGATAACCCAAAATGATCCAACATGAGAAAATTTGGGGGACTCAAGATACAGGATGCAAACATGCAGTTTTTGAAATGGTTCCAAGGAAGTTTCCACTGCTGTTGACTGATAAGGATGTAAAACCATTAACTGTTAAAACCCAAAAGGGGGAGGTTTACAAATAAAATTTCAAGTAGGTAACAGAATTCCAGTTAATGTGCAGAATTTAATATAGGGATTTCTTATATTGCAAAGGCCTAGTTGGGTTAAGGAAATAAATGAGATGGTGAAGCATCCAGGATCCAGCAACAGAGGGGAACCACTACTGTATTAATGAGGCAAGGGTATGGCAAAGCCTAGTGAGAGAGGGGTCATTTGGGGGCCACCCAATAGGAGTAGGCCTGGTAGAGGGCTTTCAGAAGTGCTGAAGCAGGGAGGGAGCAGGGAGAAGTAATTCAGTCTTTCTCCTCCCCCTCTCCAGCTCCTGCTGGTGTCTTACATTGGCTAAGGCCAAATGGAAGCCTGGAAGGAGTTCAGGTGATGAATCTGCAGGACACAGCTTTCCAGAGCACAGAAGCGGGTGGGGAGCTGAAAAGCCTGACCAGCATAGAGACTATCTCTAACCGTAAGAGGGTGGTCCTCAGGAAAGGGGAGTGTCCCAGGACCCCACCCCCACCTCAAGCCAGAGAGATCCAAGACACCTAGTACCACGAATCCCATAATGCCATCATCACCGAAGGAAGGATGCTGAGAACTGAGGGTGGAATTAAGCAGTGGTTTTTGGTATTTAAAAAGCAGCCATGTGAGCTTTGAAGGGGGCTATTGCTCATGGTTGTGGATTGCCAGGTTTTTGAGTGTGCCATTGAGAGTCCAGCTCAGCGGAACTGGTAGGACGCATTCACCAATTTATTCTTTATCTTTTTCCCTTCCCTTTTTGTAAATAAACCCTTTTTATTAATTTTATTGTGTGTGTCTGCAGTTGAATCTTAAAAGCCCCTTTTAAGCACACGGGTGAGAACCCACAGACAGGAACCACATTTATATCGGGGCTGCACTGTAACATAACCTTCCACTGACCAATGAAAATGAGGCCTATGTTGGAGAAATGGCAACCTGGGGAACTCAGTGCTTCCAACTTGAACAGTATCCTCATAAATCAATGTTCAAGTGACAATGGCTGTAAATAAGCATTGACAAAGAGTAAATGGAAGAATGAGTGAATTTGGGCATTTTCCTATTTTAGATCTGTTTTTTACCATCTTGGCTATAAAACATTCTAACATGAATGGGCCATAATTTAACTGTCCCTCTATTAACAGATATTTTTCTAGTTTCCAATATCATTATCATCATAATTATAGTTATAATGTCAGTGTTATTATAATGATGATACTAAGTGCCATATGAGTGCTGATCACATATTAGGCACCATGATATAGGAACACACACACACACACTCTGTGTGTTCATAGAGTGAATACACAATATCTTTGAGATATTGATTTAAATTCTTATTTTATAAAGGAGGACATCAAGGCACAACTCAGAGGTCAAGCATAACTACCAAAAGACTCATAGCAACTACAAGATAGAGTCTGAATATGCACCAATGTTCATTCAGTATGAAAACTCACCTTTCTATCAATGCCTATATTATGAAAAAATCTGAATGGAAGATCTTTGTATATAAGTCATAATAGGTCTGATGATTTCCTTGGAAGAGAGCTTCCTAGAAATGGAGTTATGGGTCTGAGGATAAAAATCCTATTTTTAAGTGGAAAGGAAGAACATTTAGTTGCAATTTGAAATGTCTTAAATATCTTTAGAGAAAAATCTTATTTTGGCATGAACTTTTAGAAGTTTTGTCACATTGCAAATGGTGAAGTAGCAATGCCTCAGAGCCTGTCTCATGCCCTTACCAATGTTGAAGAGCATCATTTTTAAAGAATCATAACTCATTCTGAAGCAAAAAATTCATAGGGGTCATTTTTCACAGAGGATGTTAACCCAGGGGCCGGGTTGGGTGTGGGTAGGTGAGAGTGGAAAGGGTAGCTAAGCTGTTCAAGATTCTCTAGATTCACCACTTCCCCTCCTGCCTACCTGCTTCTAAGATCTCAGCTACCTTCCAGGGACTTTGAAGACTCTCCAAACAAAATCAACATAACAAAAGAGTAGAATTTGAGTGGAGGTGAGTTTAGTTGATGCCCCATTCCCCTGCTAAGTTCCTCTGTTAACCCGCTCACCCTCATTTCCTTTTAGAAGTACGGATGCATTCATTACACTAGGTCCCACTCCCTAGTTTGGAGAAAGATATGCAGACAGGCACTATGCAGGTGGATATGCTTTGATATAGGTTATGTCCTGGTGCTAGCCTAGTGCAAGGAAGACATATTTGCTTGGCATAGTAGGATGGGTAAGAGAGCAGAGTGTTGAAGATAATGGAAGTTCTTCAGAAGGGTGATGAAAGAGCTGATTCTTGAAGAATGTGTTAGGTTGAGCTTCTGAAGGAGAATATTTCAGGTAGGAAGGGGGGGTGTTTTATTTGTCAACTCACCCTTAAGAACAAACTGTAACCAACAGCATCGTTTCATTTCCACCTTAAGAAGTCTGCTGGTGTGGGATGTTTGCCTAGTCTTTGTTGGACTAACCAACACCTCCAAATCTCAGTGAGTCACAGCCAGAAATGTTTGGGGTTGGTTTTTTTTTTTTTTGTGCAGAGGTCTTGGGGGCAGCTGGTGTTTGATCTTGGCTCTGGGATATAGGTGAGGTTTGAATCTGTTCTCCTTGTCTCATTCTGGGACCCCATGGCTCTTGGGACATGAGTTTTTCACTGAGATATCAGTAGCACCAGAGACCAAGTCATTACTCCTTTTAGCATGAATACTGAGATCCCCTGAGCTGAAGCAAGTCATGATGGTAAGTCCAATAATGGATCAGGGGATATACTTTCTCTACTGGGGAAAGAACTGGTAGGTCACATTGCAGAGAGATGGTTAAAAGAACCAGAGACAATAATCTACTCTGTTACTGTGATTTCCTGGAATGAAGTTCTAAGCATATTCTATAGCAGGGAGGAAATAAAAAAGAGACTCCAAACCAGCCCTAGCAGTGAGAGAGAAAGGAGTTACCAAAAGGCTGTAAAATTCTCAGAGGTGGATTTTAAAAAGAGAATCCCCAGTAATTTTACATATAGCACTTTATTTGCGTTCAAACAGTGCTGCCTAAATATTCTCATAGGCCCTTACTCTTTCTGATTCTGTAAACTCTCCATATAGACATTGAGTCAAAAGTTAAATGTGGGTAGTATTACGGCTGCTCATTAACATTTTGGTCTCTTTTCAAAGTGCTTGAATGCCAAGTTAATGTGGTTTGAGATAGACAAGTGTTACAAAACTACAAATAACAGCAACTTGGAAGGAAGTTCTTCCTGGTTTGGCTGTGTTGGCACTGCCTGATTTGTCTATGGTGCCGATGCCAATCGTCAAATAGCCTGTCACAGAGCAGGAAGCTCAGACCAGAGGCACACAAGCCTGAGGTCCTGGCGCGATGGAGAAGGTGCGCTCATCAGACCCAGTGGGGCTAAGCGGGGCCCTGGCCTCGGGCCACAGGAGGGTCCTGTGTGGCTCACATCTCAGCAAGTGCCCCTTCCCCTGGAGTGCCTGGGCAAGATGGCTTGAAAGATAGTTTCCTGGCGTTCCTGGGCTCCAACCTCTGCAGAATCTGTTAACTCTGGGCCCACCTGAGCTCACCTGGCTGACCAGGCGCAACTCTGTCCCCTCCAGTGGGAAGGAGCCTAAGCTAAGGACAAGTGGGGTGCACCCTTGGCTACATGCACGCCCATGTGCTCGAGTCTGCTTGCACCCCAGGATCTGGGAGGGTCACAGCCTATTTTATAAACATCTCATTAAATGGTTTTTAGGGGCCAAATAAGAGAGATTATCAGGAAAGCTCCAGAAAGTTGGGAAAGTAAATCCAGGCCTGAGCGCAGCCAGGAGAATTTCTACCTCCATCCTCTGGATGGGAAGCATAGAATTTGTTCTTCGCTTTGTAGTTCCATGTGAGTAAAAGAAAAAAAAGTAGAAATAAATGTCCCCTTCCATGGATGTGGTGGTGTTTTTTCCCCTTAATTAGGAATAGGTGAGGCTTAGGTTTTGTGCATGGTGCTGACATTCAAAACCTAGTTTTCCAGGGGGCTGGAATGTAATTTATCTGAGAAACGACACGGAGAGTGACACAGTATGTCGACGTTACTGCTGCAAGTCGTACAACACTGACAGAGCTACAAATGTTGCTGAGGTGCAGAGCTTCTCTGAATCACAGGAGTGACATTTAGATGAAAGCAAATCACTTCACACAGGCACACGTGGGCCGCGTGACACAGCCAGAGCTACGGTGCCTTGGCGGTGGGCCAGAAAGAGTGCAAAGAATTTTATTGAGAAAAATACTTCCATTCTGGATAGAATGCCTAAGAAATAGATAAGATGCTGAAAAGAAATCTGAGCGTTGTTTTCTGCTCTCAGAATATGAGTTGTTGATTGTGTTTCTGTGATCTCGTTGAATTTCTCAGGTGAAAACTCCAACCCTAGGGAAAGGTGGTCTTGGAAGGCAGGGGACAGTAAAGAGAGATTCACGCTTGGAAGGCAGGGGACAGTAAAGAGAGATTCACGCTTGGAAGGCAGGGGACAGTAAAGAGAGATTCGCGCTTGGAAGGCAGGGGACAGTAAAGAGAGATTCGCGCTTGGAAGGCAGGGGACAGTAGAGAGAGATTCGCTTTGGAACCAACCATTCCGTGGTAACAGTCGGAGACATGGGTGCAGAAGATTGCCTGGGGAGAGGATGCGGAGAGAGAGAAGCCCACAGTGAAAACCTGCAGTGTGGTGGACTGATAATAGCTCCCAAATATATGTTCATGTACTGTTCCCCAGAGCCAGTGAGGTGAGCTTTTCTGGAAAAAGAGAGTAAGGATCTTGAGGTGAAGAGATTTAGGTGGACCCTAAATGTCATCACAAGTGGCCTGAGAGTGGAGTCTGAGAGAGGTGACAGGCCAATGGAGAGGCTGTAGTGCTGGGGACATGAGGCAGGAACAGCTGGAAGAGGCAAGGGACAGGTTCTGCCCCGGGCTTCTGGGAGAAGCAGAGTCCTCCCAATACCTTGGATTTAGATTTCAAGCCTCTAAAACTACGTGAAGTGGTAATTTCTGTTGTTTGAAGCCACCAGAATTGGGGCAACTTGTTACAGCAGCTTTCAGGTATGAATACTCCCACCTTTGGGAACAAGAGAGGGGGAAGAGTTTCCAGTTAGGAGACGTAGCAAGAGGTTTAAGTGTCTTGAAAATTAAAGAAAGAATTTAAAAGCAAATGGGAGGCAGTGGTGCTAAATGCTGGGGACAGCGGTGAGCATGAAAATTGAGGGGTTGATGACACGATAGAAGGTCATGATGGCAGCTTACTTGTATTGAGTGCCTACTGTATGCCAGGGACTGATGATAAGCACTTAATAGGTATTAGATTGTTCTCACAAGTCTATGAGTTGTAAACTGTTATTATCTTCATTTTACAGAAAACTGAAGTACACAAAAGATTAAGTGACTTGTCCCAGGTGTCATAATTACTGTGGCCAGGAACTGAACCCAGAATATCTGACTCCAGCACCCGCATTGTAACCATACAGTCTACTTCTCTCTCCTCATTTCTAATGGTTCTGACCTCAGCTCTTTTATCAAGCAAGTTAGAGGGTAGTTATCTAGAGGAGAAGGTATTTTGCAAAGATATTTTGCCGGGGCGCCATCTTCTCAGCTGAGTTAGAGAGGTAATACTCATGAATTCTTTTTTTTTCACATTTCCCCCATGAGCTGCATGATTATATAGATTTAATCATGGGTTTCAACAATTTCGAGTACCTGTGCCATTTTTTTCCACGGTAATTTTTATTCTCATTTCTGTCATTTTTGTGCTTCTTTGCCTGGAGTTACATAAGAGCTTCCAGTGCCATGCTGAGTCACAGTCCTGGTCCCTTCAGCCCAGTCATCCTCTGCAAAGGGACAAGGAGAAGTGCTTGGGGGACAGTGATCTATTTCATATTTGCAGACCGAGACTGCATGTACCATTGGCATGCTGACTAAAATATCTCTCCCAGCACCTTCATCTGTCACCTATAAGTCTGTCTGCATTTTTCTGGAGTCTGGATAGATCTAAAGATGTTCATTCTGTGCCTCTGTGGAAATGTGGAGTCTCCAGGGGGAGTAGGGAGCATGGTGGAGTGGAAGCATACCAGGCTCGTGCCATGATGCCAGCCTTCCCATAGAGAGGGACTGGCGCTCGAGCAACAGAGTAGGACATGCCTCTCCAGGGCAGACAAGGGGCACCCAGCCTGGCAGACTTGACGTGGGTAAAATTACCCAAAACCAAGGCTCAGGTTCACAGCTGAACCTGAGAAACTGAATCTTGGTGTCAGATACCTGTTAAAGAATTTTGACAAGGTAAATATAACCCAGGACGCCAGTCTCTTAGCGCGCACTCAGAGCCTTGTCTGTGGGTGGGCGGGAGCACTAGTGTGAGTGCTCTCTCCCTGCCCTGGAAGCCACATCCTAACTCCACCCTGCCCTGTGAGCATGCAGAGCCAAGGCAGGGAGTGGAGAAAGGAGAGGAATGTGTGTCAGGGTGGTCTGGCTGAGCCCCTGGAACTCCAACGCTGAGGCTGTGCTCCGTTTGCCTTATTATTCTTTTAGGTTTTTGCTTCTTTTTTCTGACCAAACCTCATTCTGATTGGAATTTTCCTTTCTTCAGATTTGTTAGTTTACAAGTTTACCCAAGTCATATCCTGTTCCCCAACCCCAACCCCCCTTGGGAAAATTTAAGGTGCTTCTTCAGTGCTTTTGATATGACACGTGAATACTCATGTGTGATTTACCTCCAAGAAAGTTTTTTATCTCCCTTACTCATGGGTTTTTAGTAGAATTCACTCTCGCCTCCAAGTACTGATAATTGATAAACCTATTGTTTTACCTGCCAGGTTCCTTATATTTATGAGCCACCAGATTAATGACTCCCATCACTAATGTAACCTCCAACTTTGAATTTCTACCTTCAAGTTTTAAGAGATTCTCTTTTTTATAAAAAAAAAAAAAACACCTGCCATTTGGTAGACATTAGTTTTTTTGCGATCATGTGGCATGAATACTGACCATTGAGGGGATAAAATAAGGCTCATACCTTTCTTTGGCTTTTTTAGAAGAACAGATCTGGATTCAGTGATTTTATGAGTCTGAATTCCAGCTCTTTCCTCAAAGTGCTTTATTTGAAAATTATATTACTTTCCATATTTCATTGAGGCTTCTAAAATGATTTTCTAATTCCCTTTTCCATCATTACTTTATTAGCTCAAATTCATCTGCAGTGATGGACTTTCTCTTATCAACTGTTGGGTTACCTGGAACTATAGTAAAGGAAATAAAAGTTGAGAAAGGCAAGATCAGTGTTTGCTTCTTTTCCTTTACCGATTTTCTGGATAATGAATTGATATTTTGGCAACTTATAATGCTGATTGATGAGTGCTTTTTAAAAATAACTTTTGAGTGACATATGTTGTTGTCTTGAAAGAAAAATATCAGATGGTTTTACTTATAGGAGGAATATAGGGGAAACAAATAAGGGATCAAGGGAAAAATAACAATAAAAAACTCAACACAACAAAACAAAAATAAGCAACTATAATTCATAGACATTCTGCAGGAGAGGAGGAGGAGAGGGATCAAAACGAGGGCGGGAAGAGCACAAGGGACTATGGTGATGGTGCGTGGGTGAACTGGTGGTGGGAATTCTAGAGGGACTATACGTGGGAAAAGAAAGCAAACATTGTACAAAAATGAGCAATGATATAAAATATATATAAATTAAAAATAATAAAATGCATGCATTAAAAAAAAAAGGAATTTGAAACTTAGTTGCTTGTACTACCTGGATTTCATGCCAGAAAATAAATTTTCTTGTTAGTCCTTTGGAACTAACTTCTTCAACAAAATGGTGCTATTTCTCATTCCAGGTTTAAGTTTATCTATTCATGGGGCTGAAAAGTGTTTGCAAATCCATCAACGGCGAAGTGTGGCAAGCCACCCAGGCTCGCGTTGCCAGCCCGTGGTCAGGCACTCCTCACTCCCGCCAGGCAGAAGGCCAATAAAGATGGAGGCCAGCTCTTCTGGAATCACTAATGGGAAAACCAAAGTCTTCCACCCAGGTAACACACGGGGAAAGCTCAACAGACATTCATTTTGTTAACACCTAACATGGTGGCATTATATTTTTATTATCTAATTTGTCGTCCTTCCAGTTAAGCTTGCTTTTTAAAAAGAGTCTTGTTTTCCCCCTTTCTTCACTTCAGTCAGTGGTAAATGTCACCAAGACCAAAGAGAGTGTGTGCTAGATGTACCAAAAAAGGTTAAGGCTACATTCCACTTACAGTGGTAGAATTTAAATGAAAACCCTAGTGAATAAATTCTTACGTAGATCAGGAAAGCTCATTGTATAGTAAAACAAAATAGAGATCTGGCCACTTTCTTGATCATATGCTTTGTGATTTGCCCAGGGAAAAAGCCAAGCTAGAAATGCCTACTGTAAAATCTGAATTATCTGGCTTTCCTTGCCTACATATTCCTAGATGAGGGAAGTAGGCAAAATCCTATTAAATATCAGGTTCTGGAAGCTCTGTGATCTTTTGAAAATATTCAAATGATTCTCTATTAAAGCTGGTAATCACAACTGAAAGGCTTTATATTTTTAGTGTGTTTGACAAACTAAAAAGTCAAATGACCTCATCCAGCTAGCTTGTTAGGATGAGAAGGTCATTTAAGCATTCATTCATTCACTCAACAGATTTATCCAATGCCTGCTATGTGCCAGGCATTGTTTTGGATGCTGAGGAGATATCAGTGAGCAAGGCAGTGTTCCATCTGACTCTGGAGACATTGAGTAGGGAGGCAATTCAGAAGTCATTTAGTATAACTCACCCATCCTGGTTCCTCTGTGGAATTTCCTGGCAGGTAGCAACCCAGCCCCAACTAAACCCAAACTTCCATCTCTCGCTACATCACACCATCTTTATCTCTCCATGGATAACTTTGTTTTGTAACATCGGAGCCACTGGACATGAATTACTACAGACCCTTTATTCTCCATTTCCAAGTGTATCTCTCTTTGCTCCTACCCAGCCCCGCTTTCCTTTAGTTTTTAGAAGATGAGGGTCCTCCTACTGCCCTTCACCAAGTCTTAACCTATGACCTTCACCTGTGACCTTGGCCATCCCTCTCCTCTTGAGCCTCCCAAGAATGTCACCTTAGTCTCATCTCTCTTCCCCCTTACTGCTAACTTTCCCCCCTTAGTCTACAAAAAAGGCTCATGCTTCTCCCATTCTCACTATCTTCCTCTGACAATGCATCCTTTTATCTCTCCAGCTACTTCTTTTCTCCTCCCTTCTAAGTCAGATTTCTGAGTGAAATAATTTAACCTATTTCTCTTCTTTCTCATGTCTTAGCTACTCTTCACCACAACACAATCTGATTCCTAGTCCTTTCACTCCATCACAGCCATTCTTGAGGCCCTAAGTGGCTTCCTTTTATCACCACATGGTGAGTGGCAGACTCTTGATATCCTAGGCCAGCCTGGACTAGTACGTTTTTCCCAGGATGCTGTTCCTTGACTTCCATGATGGTCTTTCTTGGTTCTCTTCTTACTTTGTCCACATGAAACTTTCATAGTTTCCCTCTCCATCAGCCCTCTATTCCTCTTGCCCCCTGTCCTGGTACATACTTTGTGCCAAATCCAGGATGATTCCCCTGTGCCCCTCATCAGTCTATTCATCTTGCTCGTCCTGCTAATTCTAGGATAAAGTTCATGTCTCTTAACATGTTAAAAACCAGTGCTCCTCGCTGGGTGTCATCCTTCATTTTGCCATTGTCTGCTTTAAAGTTTATATTCTGGTGGATCAGTCAGGGTTCAACTAGAAGAGCAGAACCAGTAGGCGATATGTACTTAGACATTTATTACAAGCAATTTACTTCCGTAATACTGAGGGTTGGTAGGCCAGACTACAATCCACAAGGCAGACATCAGGAAGGGCAAGCTCGAACTCCTAGGCACTGCTGTCCACAAGTCTCTCTTCTTCAGGGAACTTCTGTTTTTGCGGCCTTTCAACTGTTTGGTTCAGGCCTACCCAGCCTCTCTACGGTAATCTTTCTTAACATCAGCTGAATATCGACTTTAATCAAATCTAGAAAATGCCTTCACAACAGTAACTAGATTAGTGTTCATTGAATAACTGTGGTCTGCAGCTTAGTCAAATTGGCACATCAATAAATCCATCATATTTAATCCCACCGATTTGCTTTCCACTTTCCAAACACGTGAGGCTGTTTCATGTCTCCCCATTTTTGTGTATTCTTCCCTCTCTAGGACACCCTGGTTTTGCTACATTATCTTTTAGCATTTTAAAATTACCTTTCCATCTCTCTGCCATAAGATCTTTAAGAATAAAGATTGTGCCCACCCCCCCAAATATTTGTAGGGTAGGACTGAACTGAATTGCATTAGCTATTTTTCAGAATATTGCAATAATTTTCTTTGACTTTTTACCAGCTTTATTGAGGAATATTTGAAAAGTTATTATAGCTTGCTAATTGCTTTCTGATTTTGGGTTCAATGAATATTTATTGGGGGGGCTATTAGGTTGCTGACACTCCAAGTATTTGGGATATACTAGTGAATAAAATAGAAAAAGGTCTGTACCCTTGGAGAGTTCACCTAACAGCTGGAGGAATTTATTCTTATGCATAATAAGCAGATAAATTTTATAGTGCTTAGGAAGAGGATAAATATTCTGGATTTTTTGAAAGGTAGAAGAACCAGTTGTAGGATTGCATGTTGAAACTTTAAAAAAGTTGTTTAGGATAGGTTGCTTGTGGAGATGATGAGCAATGACTAGAAGGAGCGAAGAAAACCATGTAAATGGCAAGTTCTTTCCAATAGAAGAATAATCCATGGACTGGTATAAGAGGAATGGCAGTTTGCGGAGTAGCATGCAGGTCCCTGATCCTGGAGGGAGGGGAAATCATCAGCTCAGATGGGGCAGGGCCTTGTGGACTATTGTAAGGACTTTGAACCTGCGTGAAATGGAAGCTTTTACTGGGTTTTGAGCATAAGAATCCCAAAAATGTCTTATATGTTAACATGTTGGCTGTTGTTTGAAAATGAACGAGAGGGGAGGAAAAGAGGAGGAAAGTCAGAAGGACGCCATCATAAAGCACTGTTGAAAGATGATGGTAGCTCTGACTAGGCATGGCAGATGTGGTGGTGAGAAAGTAGATTTTGGATTTATTTTAAAGTTGGGCTAGCAGAATTTCCCAGTGGTTTTCTTGTGGATAGAAAGGAAGGAGAGCTAAGGATGACTCCAAGGTTTCTGGCCTGAGTGAATGGGCTTGGTGTCAGTAGAGATGGAGAAGACTATAGGGAGAGAAAATTTGATGGGCTTGAGGGAGATCTTGGGACCAATTTCAGGAGTCTGTTTGTGGACTAGCAAGATGATATGGCATGCTGCATAAACATGTCAGGAGTTTGAGAAATTTGTCTGGCAAGGAGACATAAAAATCAATGTTTTTTTACATTAATCCAAAAGGATACATGCACCCCTATGTTTATTTCAGCACTGTTCACAATAGTTAAGACATGGAAACAACCCAAATGCCCAAAAATAGATGACTGGATCAAAAAGATGTGATACATATGCACAATGGAATACTATTCAGCATTCAAAAAAGATAAACACATGCAATTCACAGCAACATGGGTGGAGCTAGAAGAGATCATGCTCAGCGAAATAAGCCAGAAAGAAAGAGAAAAATATCAAATGGTTTCACTTATAACAGGAATATAGGGAACCAAATAAGAGAGAGACATTCAGCGAGGAAGGGGGAGGACAAGGGTTTGGGATGGGGGGGAAAGAACAAAAGGGACTGTGGTGGCGCTTCACAGGTGAATTGTTGGTGGATAACCTATGGGGAATACACAGTAATGTAAAATAATAAATAACAATAAAATATTTTTAAAAAACCAATGGTTTTTTTTATATTGAAATGGTCTTTAAAACCATGAAATGAAAGAGAGGACCCAGGGAGAAGTACAGAGAAGGGGAGAGGATTGAGGGTTGAAATTGGAGGCTAACAGAAAAGGTAAAAGAGAACATGAAACTCCCAGCAAAGAAGGACCAGAAACAAGGCTCATTAAGAGTGGACAGAAACCAGGGCCTCCCTGGTGGTGCAGCAGTTGGGTGCTCGCTGTGGAGCTGTCAGCAGCCATGGCGACACGGGTTAGACGCCCAGCCGGGGAGATTCCCACATGCGCGACAGACCTCTCCTGCCTCGCCCGCTGCTCCCCTCAGCAGTGTATTTCCGTCATCTGCCTGTGCTGCTCCCCGCTCTGTCTCTGGTGAACCCTCTTAAAAAAAGAAAATGGACAGAAACCAGAAATTGTGTGTCTTGGAAGTTAAGAAAGATGATAAGGAAAAAAAAGTGATTATCTTGGTTAAATGTTGCTGAAAGATGAGGACTAAAAATTGACCATTGATTTTAGAAAAATGAAGATCAATGGTGACTTCGATAAGAGCAATGTTGGTGAAGTGGTAGGGCTGAAACTCTGCTTAAAGTGGGTTCAAGAGAGAATGGAAGGATATGAATTGGATACTTGAACATTTTTTGAGCAGTCTTGCTGTGAAGCATAGTAAAAAAATAGAGCAGCAGTTGGAGAAGTAAATTTAAGAGAACTTCTTTTCAAAAATGGCCAATCTCCAGTAGATAATGATGTTTAAGAGAAGAATTTGTGATGTGGGCATCAGAGATAAGAGCTTTGCATGATCATGGATGGTTTATATGATGGGATGAGAAATTGCATGGGAGCTGGCAGCTTGATGAGGGTCTAAGGAGTTGTTTTTCCACGGTGACAGCTTATCTGGGATGTGGGGAGCTGGTCGTCACTGAGAATGAGAATGAGAAGGGAGCCAGAGGGGGAGAGATGGCATGGTGCTAGGATGGAATGGATAGGGGTCATATAATTACCAGCCACATTTAAGGGATTTATGGGTGTTAAATTAAGGAGATGATTAATATCCCCCTTCTACCTAAAAATCTCTATGGCTATCCAAAAGACATGAGCTGTTTTTCAAGTCCTCTACAACTTCATATCTCTCTGTTTTTCCAGCCTTATCTCCCTTTTGTCCTCCATTACCTGCCTTGTCCTGCCTTTACCACCCTCAGTTCTTCCCAGTTTCCCAAGCAGGCTTTTATGCTTCCATTTCTTTGCATTGCTTAAGCTACTTCACTTTCTGGAATGCTGTTCCCCCAGTATATCTCCACCTAGTGCTTCTCTTTCCTCAAAATCTAACCCAAATTCTACCTCCTCCAAAAAGGCTTTCTAGAACCTACTCATCAGTTGATCTCCCACTTTCCAGTATTTCCAAGAGTTTGGAAGTCTTATGAGGTTTCACCTTTTTTTTTTCTAGATTTTATAATTCTAGAAGACAGGAACTGTATTCAATTTACCTTTGTATTCTCCCTCTCTCCTAACTCCATATATTGTTCAGAGTTACCATTTTTCCCTTGGGATGAGGACTTTTAAGATACATCTCTTGGACACTCTCCATTGTACAATATATATAGTATTACTGAATTCAGTCACCATGCTATACATTATACCCCGTGACTTAATTATTTTATAACTGGAAGTTTGTACCTTTTGACCTCCTTAATCAGTTTTTCTCACTTCCCACCTAAAGAAGTCAAGTCTTTAGTACAGAATTATATTAAACCTATGTTAAGCAATGATAATTAAAAACTTGTATGTATAATAACATTATATATATAGCATTATTCTGTAAGATAGCATATGACTTCAATTCTGTTCTTTTTAGTCTGCTTATACTAATGCATTATAATTCTGTTGGGAGATTATAGAAGAGCTCTCAAACTGAGTTTCTTTGTAGTGAGTCATAGATCTTAGAAGCAGTACAGACATTTTAACCATGAAGCCTATTAAGTTCTCCATCTACATTTTACAGAATTAACAATCCATCTCCCAAATGCTCTACAAAAGCCCACTCAGAAAGGTTTGTAAGTACAGAAAGAAACAGCAAGAGAAGTGCCAGATGCTATGAACAGTTTCAGTTTATTTATCCCTATTTGAGTTAACAAACATTTCTGAGAGCCTTCTGTGTAATAACAAATATTGATTTGGAAGATACCTCCTTAGAGCTGAAATGGTGCTAAAGCACCATTTTAAATGTGAACCTTCAGAAGCTTATAGTCATGTCCATGAGAGATGATCGATTTTGTGGGGGAGGGCAGTGTTTGGTTATAAACAACTGAAACCAATTATTCACTCTAAGCAAAGAAAGAAATGAAATTGGAAGGATATGGGTGGAAAGCCTGGAGATCAGCTATGAAAAAAGAACAGAAATCAAGAAAAATGTGATTATTTTTGCTGTCTCGATCATCTTGGATATGATTTAGAAGCTTGAAAATGCATGTGTCCTGGAATCACTTCTTGCTCAGAGGTTGCACCAAAGGGCAGGTTCCCAGTTAACTTGTGCTAGAATCAGGAGGGCCTCTCATGCGCGAGATACTGGAGCTGTTCACCTCCATTTTGTGTTTGTCTGGCTTCTCTTTCCTTCTAATTGTTTCAAATCTCTCTCTTGGGTATCAATTTCATTTTGACCTTATCTTTTTGGCACTCATAATTAATGAATATTATTTTCTATTCCCATTTATAGGTCAATAATAAAATGATTAAATGGCACCAGGCTTGGGACTACAATTGAAGGGCCAAGCGTCAAGTAAATTGAAGCCTTGATTGCAATTTTTTTAATTTAAAACTGCAAAGTTTAATGAGTGTAGTTAGATGGAATTTTCCTAGTTTAACAATGATAACATAGAAAATAAAATGAGATGCCTCTGAAATCTAAGATATTTCTTGTATTGCTTTTTCTTTATCTCTCAGACCCATTCTGAGCGACCCATTCTGGATCTGTAGGAATGTCCTAGAGGAATGTACCCTTTATTCTCTTTGGAGTTTGTAAAATGTTTTGCTGACATATTTCTTTTATTGCTTTTCTAAGCAAATTTTAACACAATTCCTTTTATGTCCATTTTAAAACCGAAATGATTGTCTCCCTTTTATGTAAGTTTATTTTTGCTTTATGGTATAGATGCAGTATATGCTACATAGTGCTTAAATGACAGGACAGGTTGATTTTACAGGAGAGAAGCTTTAGATTTTGTTGTCTCCAGTGAGCTAGAATGACTGCAGTGCTCTCTGGATACAGATGCAGTAATACTTGACAATCATAAATTTTCAGTTAGAGTTTATTAAGCACTCTACAATATTCAACCTTGAGAATTGTTAAGATGTTTCACTCCTTATCAAATTTAATTCCCATAATATCCTCATCCAGCCAGCCTTATTTTATAGATGGTGAAACTTACACAGAAATGTTAAAGGAATTTGCCTGCGGACTTACAGCCAGGAGTGGCAGTGGAGGCAAGATTCCCACTCAGGGTGTGTAACTTTCTCATTCCTGGTGCTGTTATTTGCTTCAAGCAACTTGTTAGCAATATTTTTGAGCCAGTTGGTATAAGAAAGCCTTGGAAAATTGGAAAGTCCTGTAATGCTTCAAACCTTAGCACAAGGAAACCATGTTAGGAAAGGACCCAGTAGGGTCCCGTTGAAAATATGCAGTTTCCACACAGAGTATTATTTCTTTCTATACAAATGATGCTCTACTTAGTGACTACTTTTGTGTTCCATTCGCCATTGGACCACAGTTTCTCCATCCTTCTTTTTCTGGTCCCAATATGATGACACGCAATCCTGTTTCTATGAGTTTCTAAGATAATTTTCTTGTTCTCTTGTCAAGACCTGGTCTCAACTGAACAGGGAACAAACTGAACTCAGTAATTGCCTTTCATACTGTTCACTTGAAACGGCAATACCAGAGTAGAGGAGCGATTGAGGAGAAATTTTTTTAAAAGAAAGGCAGCCAGTAAGCACTTTCCTCTAGTTCTGCCAAGATGAGAGAGGAGATTCCACTCATTCTTGAGGGGGGAAAATGGAGAAAGTAAATATATGGTAGTGCTTACAATGATGAAAACTGTGATATCACTACCTTCCATTTGGATGAAGCATCATTACTTCCAAAGGCTTTCACAAATGTTCCTCCATTAGCCCTCCAGCAGCCTCTGGGATGCAGCCTCTGGGATACCTTTCCTTAACTGTGGTTCAGGAAATTAAATTATTTGCCCCAAAGTACAAAATTAGAAATTGATGGAGCCCAACTAGGACCTATGTCTTTAATTTCTTCTGGGTGCTTTTTCCCCCCATTATGCCATTTTTTCTGCTTGAAAATAAGAATTGATTGAACATGAAATTTTGCTGTTTTTTTTATCACCTTATCTAAAAACAGATATTTTATAGAAAGAACTGTGGGTGAAGTTTGTCAGCTGAACCTAAGGAATCTGGCTGTTCTTCTTGAGAAGATCTGAAGCTTGGATGATATCACTTGTGTTTCTGTTTGTGAAATGACTTTTTGGTATGGATGGAAGATAAAATCCTCCATGTGACTTTGAAATTAATGTGGAAGAAAAACTAAGAACTGCTTTGAACTTAGGTTTTATCATGTTGAAGATAAATGTGGTGGCTTTCATAATAGTTCTTGCTCTGGTTTTGAAATAACTCTAATTATCTCTCATTTGAGTCTCTTCCTTTTACATAGCTTTTTTTTTTTAAAGGTGTGTAATGTGAGTTTAGTAAACAGGAGGTGCCTAGGAAAGCAAACTGTTCTGGACGCTGGCACACGTGGGCATTGGTATTGTGCTTCTTGCTATCATTTACTGAGTAATAAGATTGTATTTTCTAAGAACACAAATGGAATTCTTCCCGTTGATATTTGCATTTTCCCTTTCACTGGTGGGCATATGTTCATATTTTGACCTAGAATTTTATGAAGACTTTTTCACATCCATTTGAATATACATAGCAAATGAAGTAAAGTCATAGAAAAGACAGCGATCAAGAAAACCAAATGATTAGTTTTGGGAAAGAGTGTTTTGTGGAATTTAAACTGCATCTTCTGCCCAAGGCTGGATCAGATAATTTTATGTTTAAGAAGCTTGGAGAGATTTTAAGTAACAGTTCCACTCAAGATCTTGTAACTATACCTGGTGGCCTAAGTCCTAGCCCTAGCCTAAGTCCTTCACCTTGGTGGATAGTCAGTTACTAGTGAACTCCTACTCTGATTAATTTCTTGAGTTAGAACCAAGAGGCTGAAGCACAAGATCTCGTGACATGTGTCATCTTGCAAGGCCTTCTCCTTCACACGTCCATGTCTCGCCCTTCTGCACATCTGGATTTGTCATGCAAGAGAGTAAAGAGCGATGCATGATGCTGAAAACCTCATGATTGCTATTCTGTTAACCCCTCTAATCTGGAGTTTCTCTCTTGCCATCCTCTGCAAGAGTCCCTGTCATCATTGTAACAGGCCTCGGTATCTAGGAGATTGGGAAACTCCTAGGACCCCAGCGTAAACCCCCCCCAACATCCTTCTTGCCATTTGGAGTGCTCAGATTTGATTTAGAGACCC
Organism: Scalopus aquaticus; assembly: GCA_004024925.1. NCBI lineage: Eukaryota > Metazoa > Chordata > Mammalia > Eulipotyphla > Talpidae > Scalopus > Scalopus aquaticus. The sequence continues at coordinate 20,960 of PVIJ01000063.1, read as the reverse complement.
TCTTTGGAGCTCTAGTGCAGGGATGCATTAGAATTCAGGAGATCACTGCCTTTCAGGTCCTGGAAACATGGAAGCAATTCATTTTGAAGCTCAGCTCTCACCGAATGAAGCACTAGAATCATTATTTCCATTTTAGACCTGAGAAACATCCACCTGCTGGTAGATGTCTTTCTCCATCAGGATCCAGTACAGAAGTGGACCCTTGGAACTAAGTGTTAATCATTTGAAGGAATATCTTTAACTTTTATAGTGATTAGTGTGGGTGAACCAATCCATTTCTTCCTACCTACTAATAACAGCCGAGCTTTCTTCTAGAAAAGAATAATCTTATAATGTCACTAGATTTATAGTTATGTAACACTAATGCAAAATGATTCTAATGATTCCTGTGTCTTTTTACAATAATACTTATGAGACATCCTCTGTTGTGAAGCCTTTTTAGCTTCAGGCACACTAAATAGAGCTTGGCGAGCTCTATAAATGAAACCAGGAAACAGAGATGGGAAGTTTTTCCCAAACCAGTGAAATAGTCCACATGTAAATCAAGGGTTTCCAATTTCAGATCCTCCAGAAGATCTGAATTCATTTCCTTTCTTCCTTCTTGAAAGATTTATCTTGGGCACTGAGTGATGCAGGAAAGTCTGTAAAGAAGACAGAATGTACGTACCTCCCTTCCTAATGCCATTTTCCATCTCAACACTGTCTCAGGAACACTGAATTCACTTATGTGGAGTTGAAAACAAATAACCAAATTTTTAAAAATAGTGTCTTTGCAGCCTATTAAGTCCAAAAATATTGCATGTGAGGATTTATTTCATCTATTTATATTAAGTTTTGAAGTATTACTGCTTCCTAGTCTGTTAAAAATTGCTACATTTGAGGATTTATATTAAATATACCTCTCAGGACAGGAACTACCGATTTTTATTTGCAGACTCTAAATAGAATGTAGATGGAATTTCAAACCTAGCATCATTTATTATGAGGAAGTCATAAAAAAAATACCATTTTTCTCCTTAAGTGTACTTTCCCGAGTCCCCCATCTCTTGTGTTACATTGGAAAGGTAAGATTTGATTTGTCACACTTTATTTCTTTTTCAATATGAAATAACTAGTCCAACTCCAAATTACAGGATTTTTTTTTTTTTTTGCTGATTTATTTGTATTTAGTCCAGGCTTTAAACCTGAAATGGCCCTCATTTGCAGAGGGGGAATATATCCCATAAACTTTTTAGTGGATCATCTTCATCTAATACACTGGACCAAATTATTTATACAGAAGTGAATAATTGTCTATATTTTTTACTATCACCTCCAAAAAGTTCTGTTCTCTCCATTACCTAAGAAAAATGAGGCTCATTACTTAATGGCACCAGCTCACATAAAAGTCGGATTCAGATCTAGGTCAATGTAGTGCCAGCATCTGCTTTTTCTACCACTTTGTGTTCATTTATAAATACAAGAAAGATCGTTCAAATTTGATTGAACAGCAAATTGATCTTAAGTAATTTATTTAAAAGTACTAAACTAAGATAATTTTGTACAATAACAGAGTAGTGATTTGCAGGAGGAGTGACAGTCGTAGAAGTTGCCTTGTAACAGAAAACAATAGCCATGCTATAATATTGATGATAATTTTGATAAATCAAGAAACAGTGGAATACACAAAGAAATACTCAGAAGAAATGAAAGCAAAAACTCTTCAAAGTGATGGTACTGGGAGGATAGGACTGGCACTGAGAAAAGGGTGGGGTTGGCAGCTGTTAATTTTTTCTTTTTAAATAAAATTTTATTGATTTACGAAATTGTATATATTTGGGGACACAGCTTCTATGCGTGCTCTATGTGTACACTTCTATGTGTACACCTCTATGTGTGCCTAACCCTCAGCTCACCCGCCACAACCATCTTTGTGCCCTCTCCACTGTGAGGCTGATGCCCACAATCCTTCTCTCCCCTTCTGGTAACCACTCTTTTTCCTATGCCTTTGTTTTCATTCATCAGCCATTTACATTACTGTAATTGCCTAGTACAGCTTCACACCTCAGTATGTGCGCATGTATCTCTGTTGATTTTTATTATAATCCTTCTTGTACTTTGATACAGTTTTAAAATATTTTACAGAAAAAGCAAATCTGTGATATAGTGTATGTCTTTCCCAGCTGTCTAGAGATAATCTAACAAGATGTCTTCAAACTGTAGACTAGCAAGAAAATGGGGATATTTCCTTAGTCTGCATCCATCACTGTTGCTAGATCTGGGAAACTGCAGTACAAGAACATTTGCTGAGCAACTTGTAGGTTCAAGGCTTTCTTCTAGGTTCTGTAGGGCTTGAAAAGGTAGAACTCAAATATGTTACTATCCAGAGTTGAAGAAATCTAGATGGGGGTGAATAGAAACTCGGTTTCTCTGTGCCTACTCTATACTATGCTAGATACCTTGCTTACCTTATTTTTCGATGAAAACATGTACCATCAGGAAAGATAAACTATAGATATCTCTATGCGCTCAATGGTTGGAACATGGATTTTACTTGTTAAGATCAAGAAATGCTTCCCAAAATAGAGCATTTGGGGTAGTCCTTAAAAGTAGGCTAGGACCCCTGTTGACCGAGAGGAGATGGAAGAGGCATTGATTTGCTAGTAGAGAAACTCATATTTGAAGCCCTTTTTTTTTGTTGTTCCTTTCATGTATAAGCACTTAACTAAAATCCATATATAGTAGATACAAATCTAAATTTTTTTTAAAATATTGTTTGTTCAGCTGAAAACCTTTTAATAAACAGAAGTGATATTTGCAAAGTTTTCTTCTTTTTTTCTTTTTGGAAATTACATTCAACTTGACTCATACTATAGGATCACAATTAAGATTTGAGTATAATCACTCCTATCAGCCATGTTTGGATGAAGCTAAAGGTGAATTTTGAGATCACATGAAATTTTTAGCTATTTTTGATACTTTAAATTATTTAGTCTGTTGCTTGCATCTTCAGGAATCTTTATCGTCTCTCTCTAATGTAACTTACTTGCTCAGTTTTCTTGCACTTAATTGCCTCTCAGTTATTGGGGCCTAGCAAACATGGGTGTCTGTATACTTTACATTTAATTATTGAATTGAATTGAATTAACTATTGAAATAATTATCAGTTGCATATTTTATTGGTATCATATTATGATGTTTTAATATTGATTTTATTTTTTAGTGTTATTTTCATTTTGAAGAGTCTTCAGTTTGAAACCATGACATCATCATCACCACCTGCCTTGTTTTTCAGAGCATTATTTTGGCTCAGAGAATTTTGTGATTATAGGAAAAACCCTGATTTTCAACTTTTTAGAAATCACATCAACATTATTAAACTAACAGTAAATAATTGAATACCAAAGTTCAAAGTTGCCATACAGGTTTTTGTATATAGAAGTCATGTAGTTTCTTTCCCTTGGGCCAATGTGTGCTAAAGGTAAAGATTACCTCCTGGAGGATTTGCTTGAAGGTGCATTTGCCAGGTGTTCACTTTCACTCAGGAAAGCTCACAAAGTCCATGTTGACAGCGTCCCCTCCCTGGTCATGCTTGACCTGAATGAGCAAATTACTCCAGAAATTCCAGACTATTATATAACTTATTTATTTATTTATTTATTTATTTATTTATTTATTTATTTTTGCATACAAGAGCTGGGGTTCAGGCCAGAGGTGTGGGGGTGAGAGGATTCACCAGAGACAGAATGGGAAGCAGAACAGGCAGATCTACTGAAATACACTGCTGAGGGAGCAGCGGGCAAGACAGGAGAGGTCTGCTGCGCTGTGTGGGTCAGCTCCCTGGTTGGCGATGAACTCAGGCTATTGTGGTGATAGCGCTCAGACTTAACCCCGAGGTCCCCAGGGAGACCCGATGTTACATTTTTGAAAGTACATTTCATGTTTCTTCTAAAGCAAACAAGGAAAAATACCTTATAATTGAGAGATATTGAATGCGGTCTTAATGTTTACCGTGAAGTGAATGTTGCAGTCTGTAATTTGGAGTCATTTGATTTATACATTTTAAAAATTGCATTAATTTAGAAATCTTATATTAAATTAGATACTTAATGGTTTACTCTCTGTGGTTGTTAAGTCTTGTATGCTGAGCTCTAAATTTTTAATATCCTCTACCCTTACCATCTGAATTTTTAAATGACTTTAAAATGATAGCAATATTTTGGCTTATTGTGAAAAACAGAGAAAAGATAAGGAATAAAACAAAATACTCCCTTAGTTTCACAGCTGAATGATAATTCCTGGATCCATTTGTAATGTTTTCTTCCTTTTCTAGTCTATTTACCTGTATTCTTCTATCTAGTTTCCTTTTTCATTATATCTTAAACATTTCCCATGTCATTAAATAGTGTTTAAAAACAGGCTTTAATGACCTGAATGTGTTCTTTATAGTGTTGCTTTTGTGACTTCTCATGCCCTATCTTATTCTTAAACAAAAAAAATATGTAACACTTGTGGAATTTTATTACCTTAATTGTCATCTACTTCTCAATGAATTTGAGGTCCTATGAGAAAAAGCAAAAATAATGGACTTGTAGTGGCTTTTCTCTTGGTCTGAAGGTCCAGAACACAGGACTTCTAGTAAATGCATTTCTCTTATTTCCAACAGCCTGTATTTTTAACTGCTTGGATATGGGTGGTTTTAAAGACTAATTAAGAGCATGTGTTGGTATTACACCTTTAACTTTATAATGTGTAACTATGGAACTTTGGGCAAATCATTCCATCTCTGGTCAATAGGTGGTATGGAATATTCTTGGGTTTTTATTTTTGTTCTGTCTTTGCCAGTGGAAGAGCTTTGTTTATTGAACACAAAGAAGACTAGCCTTAGTGAAAGAGATTGAAAAGAGAGATTGAAAAGCATCAGAACTCCCCCCCTCAAAGTTGCTGACTATGGAAAAACAGCAAAGAACTCATTTAATTCTGGGCCAGTAGGAAGACATCTTTGTTGTATCCTGTTAAAATACTTAGTCTCACAGATAAATATGGACTTTGCAAATGAGACATGCATGCTTTAAAAATTGATTGGGGTATGTGTGCTGGTTGACAGTGCTTGACAGTCACTGAAATGCATGGAAGGGTCTCGAAGAACTGACTTGTAATTTCTTATTGTTCAATAGCTAGCCTGTTATTTTCATAAATTATTCAGTATTATCGACAATAACAATGGCTTCCACCTTTTGAGTTCTGACTATGTGAGAGCTGAGAGTTACATTATCTCATTTTGTTTAGTCTTACATTTATCATTATTTTACAGATGAAAAAAATAAGACTTAGAGAAATTCTATGTTACCTAATAAGATTTTGAATTCTCTTCTGACTCCAGAACCTGAGCTTATAGCTTTACTTGTAATTCTGCTTTCTTTTATTGAATAATTTCTGCGTCACCTTATTCATTCATTCAGCCTACATTTGTTGAGGACCTATTCTGTGCTCAGTATGTTCTAGATGGATTATTACATGCAGAGGGAAGTTCCTGCCCTAAGTTGCTTGTGTCTACTTCCCTCCTAACAATGAGTAGCCTTTACGATAGTGGCTATGTCTTATTTTCTTGAATTTTAGGGATGTAATTGAAATTTTATTCAAGGGTAAGAATAGTTTCTGGACTCGCAAAAGGATTATTTCTGCAAAAGTATTAGCTAGGGCATGCCCCATTCCATTCACAGAGTGTATCTTTTCCACTGACTTTTAGCCCTTTCACATGCTCAAATTGGTGTTCTTATTGATATTTTAGGAAGCATTTAGAGGTTTATTATTAATGAGAAAGCTACTTTTTAGTATCTTGATTTTGATATCTTTGACTTTCTTGAATGTTCTATATGTGTGTGGAACAACATGAAATTCCTCTTTCTTTGGAAGATACCAAAAGGCACCAGACAAACCTGGTACAAGAGGCTTAATTGCTTCATAGAGAAAATAAAGGTGTTCTGGTATAATTGAAAAATAAATGATGTATTAGGGAAATCCAACTGTGAAGGAAAATAATACCTTTTTTCTGTGGTATCAAGAAATTCTTGCCTAAGAGTGAATCATTATAATTTTAAAGCAGATATCATAAAGTGTTTGTGTTGAATATCACCTTTTTAGCCACACAGAGGCTGAAAACAATTTCAGATGTCCTTGGGTAGAGGTTAACATCTCCTATTCTTCACCTCGGCAAGCATTAGACAATAATATGAAGCAGGTAGCATTTTAGTGAATTACTTGTCTTATTTTTGTATTAGAAATACAATTAAACCTTTTTGGCCCCATAAGGAGCATATAAATAGTAATATGTCTCATTATTTAAAAAATCATTTGTTGGAGAGGGAAGATCATTGGCAAACCAGCTTACTGTTCATTTTTTATTTTGACCTTGTTACTCTGTGGCCCTATTGTTGGGCCCTCTGATAACCAGCCCAAACTCCATAAATATCTTTCGTTTCTCCAGAAGGAGGTGTGGATTTGCAAAGCTACCACCTGGATATGCAAATACTACCTGACGGCTCAAAGAGTGATGTGGACTTTTCAGAGATTCTTAATGCAATACAAGAAAGTAAGTTTTACTCCAATTTTAAATTCACCATGACAGGAGAAACTACTATAATCATTGGGAGGGGTAATACACGAACTAGAATCCTCAGATGGCAAATTGTTGAAAAATGTCTTAAAAAGAGATGCCATGTGAAATAATTTTGAGACAAGATGGTTCATGAAATGCAGACTTAATTTGTGAAACAGCCACATAGTGTTGGGGTCTTCAAAGAAACCTGATAGAAAAACTGTAGTGGAATAACAAATTCTATATATTTAGTATGCTGTGCTATTTAATAAAGCACTAGGTACTATAATTTTTAGATACCTTGATTAATCATAATTAAGGAAAAAACTTTATGAACCAGAATACTATTTCTGTGTTCCATTGTAAATAGTAAGAAGTCAATGTTGACTTTGGGCCTACAAACAGGAATTTTGATTAATCAAGGTTTATTTAGTTTATACAACTGTGTTGTATAGAGTTTACTCAGAATTTTATCATAATATATTTGCCCAAGTTATAGATCCAGCCCTAGGAAGATCTCACACTCTGTTTATTAACATTCATGTTTCATTGTTAGAACTCTCATTCCACATACTGTAACTCCTCCTCTATATCAAATAGTGCTGGATAATGATAGATTTAAAGGGTTTAGTCTAAAGAAATTTTGCACTTCTTGCTACTTTTAGTTTGTTGTTGTTACATTTTTAGACTAATTATGAATAATTTTAAGTAGTTTAATGTTAGTTATCCACATTTATTTTTATATTATCCTCTCAACCCTATGAGATAATATCTCCAGTTTACAAATAGGACAATTTGGGTGGGAGAAATTAATACCTAGGTAATATGATAAGTAATGGAGACCAGACTGGATAAAGGGGCTCCCCTCCTTCATTTAATTCCTTCATGAATGTGCTTGGTATGAGGTTTAGACACACAGGTAGAGAATTCTGAAACTGAAGAAAATGAAGTTACTTCTGAGAAAAATATTTTTAATGTAGAAGTAATATCAGCTCTCTGTTCTGGTTGGGCAATCTCTTCTATTAGGTTAATGAAGAATAGAAATTTTTTTCCCAGGAGAATAAAAATCAAATTAATAGACATTGGAGAGAACATAACTTTTCATGAAAGGTTATAAAATAATATAATTGCTTTGTTTGATTTGAAAGATGTAGAATATACAGTGCTGAAAGGATTAAAACATTTTTTAATGGCTGATAAAAGTTCACTTTTATGCAAGGATAAAAGATGAACTTACATTTTTTAGGACCAAATAAACTTACATCAAAATGAATCCAATGTTGATGGTTTGTAGAGTGATGGTTAGTATGTGTTCGTGAAACAAATTTGCTTAGGATATTGATTATTTTTCAGTTAGAATAGTGACCCCATTACGAACAAGAAGAAAGAGTCTGAGTACTTCATATTTAAATTTAAAAATAAAATGAAATAATACTTCATTTTAAAACACAAATCAAATTGTTATAGGCTTAAGAATTTTATTTATTTTTTAATTTCTTACATTGTTGTTAAATTTTGGACGTTATTTGATTCTCCCCTCTCCTGTTGACACTGTAGTTTTCCAACTACCATTGCAACCATTGGCCATTTCCCCTGCCCTTATACTCCTCTCTCCTCTGTGTTGACCCTGCTCTCTTCCCCTCCCCTCCTGTATACCTCAGATCTATGGTCAGCTTGCAAGTTTTATCTTTTTCATGACCCTTTGTTCCATTTCTCTGTATTCCACTTATAAGTGAAACCATCTCAGATTTGTCTTTTTCATTCTGACTTATTTCCGCTTAGCATAATCTCTTCCCGCTCCATCCATATTGTTGCAAATGGCATGAGTTTAACTTTTTTCATTCCTGACTAATATTCCACTGTGTGTATATACCACATTTTCTTGATTCATTCATCTGTTTTGGGGCACTCATGTTGTTTCCATATCTTGGCTATTGTAAAAAGTGCTGCAATAAACACAAGAACAGGTTTCCTTTCAAAATAGTGTTAGATTGAAGAATTTCATGATGCTTTGGAAATAATCTATTTTCTTGTTAAACAAATTTTATGCTAAGTAGATTTGGGAAGCTGCTCCCACAGTCTGCTTATTTCTGGTAGGAAAGATTTGGGCCTTTAATCTACCTTCAGTCTTTACAAAGTTCCAAGTGTTGCTTAAATACTTAACCAATTGATTGAAATTTCTAACTATAAAAATACATGGTTTGATTCTTCAAGAGACTCTCTCCTAAATTTTTGTTTATAGAAATTTTTGTTATAGAAGCTTTGAGAAAAAAAACATAAAAACGTAAAAAATATAGGATTTAAGCATTAATAAATCTCCTCTACTACAAACATTTTTATTGAATTATTTTTTTGAGATTTATTGAACATTGATTTTTTGAGACCTTCTGAGATTTTATTGAGGCTAGTGCTGGAAAGGTTTCACTGTTTCTCAGAATTTTGTGGACATGTATGTATGAACCTCAAGATCAAGGCAGAAGTAGGGGTGTGTTTGTGTGTGTGTGTGTGTGTGTGTGTGTGTGTGTGTGTGTGTGTGTGTGTGTAAAATATTACTTGAAGGTCTCAGGTTGACTAGCCATTATAGTAAGTGCTCTTCCATCTACTTCTTTGCTTTCTTAAAACAGTCCTTATGGGAGTAGATGCTGTTTTCTTCATTTTAAAGTTGAAAATACTGAGTCTCCTTCCCCATGGCTATTTGGTTAATATATGATAGAGTTAGTTGGTAATTAATCATGTCAGCCCTTACTCTGTTAAAGAAAATAATAAGTAAAAATAGGAAAAATTGCCTACTTTGTATTGTACATTTTTATTCTCATGTTGTTTTATCATGATGCAGGAATTCTTCCCTTTGCTCCTATATTGCACAATGTACATATTTTTCCTGTAATGTTTATGCCCTAAGAATAGCTTCATCTGTTCAAAAGAAAATGTCTCAGAGTAACTGGCCATACCCAAGTAGTTTCTCAACTCCCCACCCTCCCCATATCAAATGTACAGTTTAAGAAGAAAAGTGTTGTTTTACCCATGCCTCCATCTATCCATCTCACCTGTCGTGTGCTGACATATTAAGCATGCTATTTTAAAGCATAGTATTTTAAAGCGGTGAATGTCTTAGTGCACTCTTCAATTCAGGAAAAATTTAAACATTCGGAGTTCACATTTTGCTTTGTTATCCAAAACAAAAACAACTTGATTGCTTTCTAGGGGAAAAGTATTTATATTTGTCAGCATAATGTAAGGGGGATGGGGTTGGCGGGGGGAAGAGGGAGAGGGAGAGGGAAGGAACACATGCACTTGAACACACACACACACACACACACACATTCTATTAGCAAGCCACTGAGATCTACTCAGAGGTCATACTGAGCCTTTTAGTTCTTGCTTTGAATTATTACCAATATCCAGCCCTTCCTAGACACCATTCTTCTCCCCACATTGTGTCTCCCACCCTCCTGATCTCTCCTTAGTTTTCCTTTTCTGGAGTCTCAGTGTATATAGCACGTTGACTGTGGGGATTTGTATCATTCACACCCAAAAGACATTATTGTGTTATAGTACAGTACGTACTAATGAAGGAAAGAGAGCAGGGAGCAATGTGTTTGAAATGAGAACATGGTGGGGGGGGGGGCGGCTAGAAGATTTTCTTGGATTGCTGTTATGCTGTGGTCTGGTCCTCTGTGTTTGCAGTTGTGCCTACACAATCGTTTCGCTGTTCCCAAATGGTTTTCGCACTGTCCTATGGCTAAGACTAAGTCATTTCTTTAGAATCCAGTTCTTGAGCTCTGATTTCCAATTCTATCAGTCCATACTAATGCCAGTTCAAAGTGGAAGTGGCAGGGGGAGGGAGGGACTAACATATTGAACTTGAAATCTTACCTGGCATCTCTGTAGTTGAACTTTTACCTATGTTGTTGTGCTACTCTCTCTGTCTTCATGCTCACATCTGGAAAGTAAATGTATGTGAAGCTTGGCACAAATAAGCGTGAAGTTTTGGCTTCTCCCTGTCTTTATTCCTCTCAGTCATCCTATGTGGTAAATGCTATTAGCCCCATTTAAAAGTTAAAGAAGTTAGAGCTTGAATAACTTAAATAACCCAATCTACTAGCCGTAAGCGGGAGGACTAGCATTTGAATGCAGACTTGTCTAAACTTGGAGCTCATGCTCTTTCCAAAACGGAAACTGATGATCAGTACACTTGGAGGATTTTTAATACAAATTGTGAAAAGGTAATCAAGGTTATGGATCAAAGCCTGAATTAGATACCTTTAAATATCTTTCGTGAGATGGTCAGGGGTGCCGTCGTCATCTGCTGAGTTACAGCCATAGCCCAAATGTCTGTCTTTTTAGTATGAAGGAGTGACAAGAGAAGCCCTTCATCAGAAGCAGGAGCCAGTTAATAATCATGGTCCATGTAGAGAGTGCTGTGGGTACCCCACGCCATTGTCTATGCTGTTTTGTAAACAGCATCATTACTAAGCCAGGAAATGCCAAACACATCATTTGTTAAATGAACACACATCTGAAAAAATTTCATGACCTTTTTTTTTTTTGCAAAGGCACATTTGGAAATCTGAAATATTTCAAGGAAACTTCTCTTACTTTCGATCTATCACAATTGGAACCCTGTTTTCTTACCCCAGTTTTTCTTTAGGGAGATGTTAATATGATCATTGGATTGTTGCCATAACGCACCGGCAACATTCCTAAAGTTTTAAAGTAATAGTAATCTGACTCCCCCCCCCAAGTATATTTTCTCATATAATAGATTAACAGCGCTTTGGGGTAGGTGGGGTAGAAGGTGTCAGGCTTTGCTGACTCAGTGTCCTACGTGATCCCTCAAGTTCCTCAATAAGATCCTCGAGTTCCAGTGCATACTCAACCACTGGCATATTATAGTCAGCTAATGAAGGATTTGTATTCTTTCCAATTAGTTTATTTATTTTGAATTCTCTAAAGGGGGGTGTCCTTTTTTGCTTCTTGGTAAGCCAGTCAGTCTCTGCCTTAGAGACATTATCAGATTTATTTGAAGAATAATGAACTTCTAGAAGTCCTAGGTTTGCTACTGTCATGTAAATGCTAAATAGTATTTAGTGTTTAGCTTTTTAAATGCTAGCCTAAGGTGTTCAAAGCTGTGCTGTGTCTGTGTGTTTCCTTAAAAATTTTAAAAACATTTAATTTGATCTATTAAAGCTTAAAAAGTGTCATACCTGTCAGGCTACAGATGTAAAGTCTAGCTATATTCAGAAAAATGTTGAAACTGTGACAAGATAATTGTTTGGTGGTTAAATGACTTCCTGTTCTTGAAAGCAAACACAAGAACATTAAGATGCTTTCCATAAAAACAAGAAGCTGGCTAGAAATAACCTGGATCTGGGAACCAGAACTGGGTTGGAATTCATGTGCATCACTTACTAGCTCCGTGGCTTTATGTAGCATCTCTGAATTAGCCTTTCTCATAATACCTGCGTCATAAGCTGCACCGAGGATGGGATGTGAAGGGAGCTGGAAACCCTTAACACACTGCCAGCTTGCACTAAATGGTAGTCCCACTTCCCTTGCCTGTCTCGCTCTTCCTAATTCCTTCATGTTTCATCTTAAGTTCTAACAGAGAAATAGACACGTGCAAGCTATCAAAGATAATTAGAATGAGAAAAAAATAGCAGTTGCTATGCTTTCACAATTAGCTTTCTGTTATTTAAAAATAGACATTGAGTGCCTCCTGTTTGCCAGCTCTTGTGTCAATTTGGGAGCAACCAAGGGTCTTTGCTTGAAAAGGACCCCAGGAGAAACACAAAGGTGAACTTGTTTGAAAAAAAAAAGAGAATTAGGTGCCCTTTGACATATTCCATAGTTACATTTGAAAAAAACTTGAAGACTTGGAATAATGTAAAGAAAAGATGGGGAGAATAGAATCGCAATGTTACCGAGCAGGGTGAGGGGCTCCCCGGGGCCCCCAAACCTGCCTGCTCTAAATAGGTTCTGCCTTCTGCCACATAAAGACAAAACATACTCTAGTGCATAAGGCATCAGTGGAAAAGAACTTTAATACAATTGGTGTGCAAGAGGGAGAAGAGAAGAGAAAGAATATAGTTTGAAATAGTTACCAAATGAAGCACCCAGAGTTATCCAACAGGGTCCAAAGCAGGACTGGTAAAGCCCAAAAACTGTCACATATCTAAGGCACTTTCTAGTGGGGACCCATAGGAAAGGGGCCAGGCAAGTCTGGAAGGAAAGGAGCAAAATCAAAACCCAAATCAAGATAAGGAGGCTGCCATGGTCAGCCTCCCCATGGGTCTCTCATTCATGTCTCTGTCTCTTTCAAGTGTCACCTTCCATGTCCCCCAGGGCCCTGGTACAAGTCCAAGGCCCAGAAGCAAGCCCAGCTTCTTCACATGTCTCTCCGTTCTGTTCTGTGTGCCACCTCCAGGTTGTCGTCTTTTTTTTTTTTTTGAAGATTTATTTATGCATGCAAGCTGGGGTACAGGCCAGAGGTGTAGGGCGGCGAGAGGGATCACCAGAGACAGTGTGGGGAGCAGAACCGGCAGATCATCAGAAATGCACTGCTGAGGGGAGCTGCAGGTGAGGCAGGAGAGGTCTGCTGCGCCATGTGGGAATCTCCCTTGCTGGGCGTCTGACTGTCTTCGCTGCTGCCGACAGCTCCACAGCGCAGCGCTTAACCACAGCGCAGCACTTAACGGCTGCGCCACCATGGAGGCCCCAGGTCATCGTCTTGATTCCCCTCTTCTTTCTCCCTGTCTTCTCTAGCTTTTCCTACCTGCCCAGCTCCACCTGTCCACAGGGAACCTGACACCTCCCCTCCCCTGGGGATTACCCTGTTACAACGGAAAAGAACACTGAGTCCCACCACAGACCAGGGACAACACCAAGAACTTTACACCCATTACCTTATTTTCCTCGCCACAGCTACAGCTTTTCTAGGCTCATTTTGCAGTTGATGGAACCGAGCCTGGATAACTCCTCCTGGGTCATTTACCTGGTAGGGCTGGAGTCAGAACTCACACCCCACATCTAACTCCAAAGCCTGTATTGTGACCTGCTTTGTAACAGATTATGTAATGCCAGGCCTTGATGCCAACTCCTGGGGAACCATGTCAGCATTTGGGCCTCTTTGACTAGAGTCATTAAATGGACAGATCATTCGTGGGTCACTAAATGCTGAAGACATTTTGCTTTCTTTATTTATAAAAGATTTTTTATTTTATTTATACATACAAGCTGGGGTACAGGCCAGAGGCGTGGGGCGGCGAGAGGGTTCACCAGAGACAGAGTGGGGAGCAGAACAGGCAGATCAGAAATACACTGCTGAGGGGAGCAGCGGGCGAGGCAGGAGAGGTCTGCCGCACCATGTGGGATTCTCCCCAGCCAGGTGTCGAACTCGTGTCACCGCTGCCGACAGCTCCACAGCACAGCGCTCAACCACTGCGCCACCGGGGAGGCCCCCATTTTGCTTTCTTGAGTTGCAGTCCCCGAATTGATTGCATGAAAAATGTCTTTTTCCATTAAAGCTAGAAATATCTCCTAGAAACAGTCAAAAAAAAACAAACATGGATTTGTACAAAGAACTGGTCCATGATCTTTAATTGACTAATTACTCATTTCTTAATTCATTTGCTTATTTAAAAAGTATTTAAATTAACTTATAAAAACATGGCTTTTGTTACATTAGATGTCCTGAATTCTTTTTCAATATTTTGAAGTTGTCATATTTTATTACATCAGAACATACAACATTCAAAATACATATTTTGTGGAGTAGAAAAGAACACAAGGGACCATGGAGATGGATCACGGGTGAATTGGTGGTGGGCTACCCAAGGGGAATACAAAATGTGAAAGACATAAATAACAATAAAAATATATTTTAAAAAATATATATATATTTTGATAAAAACATTTTAAAAAGTGAATTTATGAACAATTAAGATACAAATGTTTCTTTTTATTCTAAATTATTCATAAAGGTGTTCTTTTTTGCACTTTTTTATGAGGCTTTGAGGTCAGTATGAAATGCCTTCAGAATTCTGAGTATCAGATGTAATCATTTGGAACTCGGGACAAAAATAGTATAATGAAATGGCACTCTGGCGAACAAATATAGATACCTAGATTACACTGCATAGCCCTTGTGTGTTTTCTTCAGTGACCTATAATTTTACTTATTTTCTCTGCATCAGAAAATGCTGAGATTAAAGCACTCCCATACTCTTATCCAAAGTGGGGACATTCTAATGCATTTGGAAAATAGGGGAGTATTAAAGAAATGATCAGTTAAACTCTTTGATTTTTCAGTAGTTATTTCTTTCTTTTTGGCTATTTTTGAAATACATTTACTGTTGGTTTATTTCATTGCCTTTATAACACTGATTCCTCTACTTCCTCTTCTTGCCTGGAAGTAAGAGGCTTCCCATTCATGTCTTGGTCATGTTTGCACCACCTAACAAAGGGCAGCAGATAATTCATTTTTATTTGTTTGTAGGAGTCCTTACGACATACTTGCAGCTTCTTTTTCCTAGAAAATGAGCAATAGCTACTATCCAAAATGATTTTTGCTGTAGAAATAACTGAAACAACTGCAAGTATTTGATGAGTAGATTCAGTATGATTACAGAAAATTTCCTTCCTGACCCATAAAGAATTTCAGGATCTGTGCCTCCCTGGTGGAACAGGGGTTAAGATCTCAGAACTATCAAGCTTTAGGCCTGAGTTCAATCCCCAGCCAGGGAGCTGACCCACATGGCGCAGCAGACCTCTCCTGTCTCACCCGCTGCTCCCCTCAGCAGTGGACTTCAATCAATCTGCCTGTTCTGCTCCCCACTCTGTCTCTGGAGAATCCTCTTACCCCCCACACCTCTGGCCTACACCCCAGTTCTTGTATGCATAACTAAATAAAAAGAAATCTTTTTTTTTTTTTAAAAAGAATTTCAGAATCTGCCTTCTTCCTGCCCTCTAACTTCTCTGTTCTGCATCTACTCTGGGGCAGTGTGGCAAGAGCCAGTCCTCAGAAACCTCTTTTTTATGCTGAGTTTGTTGGTTTACTCAGAATCAGTAGCTGGTTATTGGTCTCCAAGTGATTGGAGGTTCTTGTTCAGTGGTTATTTTGGAGTCCTTGCCCTTTTGTTTCCACGTCTTTCTACGTTGAATGATTGCTTGTTGCAGAAGAGAATTATTTGGGTATCTCCCTTGCCAACCCAAATGTATGATCTCCACCTATCCTGCCCCTTTTTACCTGTCCAATTCTGTTCACAAAGCACTTCCTAAACCTGAATGCAATGCAGGTCCATTGCTTAGCTTGTGTGGGGTTTTTGCAGTGCTCTCTCTCTTGCTATTCTTGACTCCTCAGAACATTTTGTTCTCTTTCTTGCTTAATGAGCCTAATAGCAGAATTCTACCTGGCAGATAATTTCAAATATTTTCTATTTGAGGAAAAAGTATAAGGTTTTATTCTTTTTATACTGTGAAATTCCTTAACAAATTTTCTTGTTTGAATGAGGGGTTATGTTGGTGGTGTTCAAACAGAGACCCTTTTTCCATGTTAAGTGGCCAGTGAGCTCAGTAGGGCAGGGTTTATATCTGCCATGTCCAGAACTTCAGCATCAGTTCCTAACTCAGTATAGTGTCTGGCACAGGTAGACACTCAATGCATGCTTGTTGGATAAATAGATGTTTAAAAAATGGTTCACTTTGGAAGTTGGGTTCTTTTTGTCCTTAAGAAAATGATGTAAGTTTGCATCAACGTATACAGTTCTTTGTCCCACCTGGGAAGCACAAAAGTACAGAGCGATACTGGCAGGAGATGGCTTGGTAATTGTATGTCCTTGGCAAAAGCATAGAGCTAATTCTCATGGGTGGGTAAATGGATAATCAAAGTTTTTCACCAGTGGGAGCCAGATACCTAGAAATGAATGTCAGTGTCCTCTTTAGCTACCCTTCATCTCACCCCTCATCGCAATCCATTCCTCATGACAACCATTCCAACTTATAAATGCCTCTCTGCCTTATTATATTGATAGACTCAGATGTTTATTAAGATCCCAGAGTCTAAAATCAACAAAACAGCATTTCCTATGTCAGCCAGCCTGCCAACAGGTACATCATCCCATCTGATCTTCTCAGCCACACTGAGAGAGAAGTTTTCTCTACCTCTCTCACCAGTAAGGACACAGTAGGGTCACAAATTCACCCAGCAAAATGACAGAACAGTAAGTTGGTATAAGTGGTTTGGAATAACAAGCAGGTCTTCAGACTTTAAAATTATATTTTTATCCTGTTTTTCAAATATAATCAATATCTACTTGACTTTTAATCTCTAAAAAATTAATCAGGGTCTACTTAAAACTGTAATTTCTGGCTTATGAACAAAAATCATGTTGGGAAAGTATCTGTGCAAGATCTTAGAGTGATAGAATGTTGGGGGGAAAAAGACTGTCAGCCGCCGTTAAGCTGTTATTCCCTTGAGTTCATCATTCTCTCATTTAATAAAAATGCATTGAGGGCTTATTCCATGTCAGAACCTCTGTATACCAGTCAAGACAGATGAGGTCCCAGCCCTTGTGGAGCTTATGATCTAATAGGGTAAGCATCCAGTAAGCATAATAATAAACAATATAATTATTGTATTATTATAAACATAATAAATGCAATTACAGATTATGATAAGTGCTGTGCAGGGAATAAGCAGTGAGAGGAGACTGAGCAATGGCTGAAGGGGAGCTTCTTTATATAGAATGATCAGAGAGCTGCTTTTGATCTTGCACCTCCATGGATATATTGTACTTCCTCAAAAATCTTAGCATCTCTCCTTGAGTACCTAATCCAGTGCCTGGCGTGGTGGAGATGTTTCTAACCCGTGCTTGAATTAAAATGTCATGGTGTTTTTTGCTTCGTAGTCTTAGTCTAACAAGTATATTAGTTTCCTTTTGCTGTTGTGAAAAATACCCACAAACTTAGTTACTTTAAACAACGTGAATTTATCATCCTACAGTTCTGGAAGTCAGGCATCTGCAGGTTTCAGCAAGACCGTGCTCCTTCTTGAGACTCTTGAGGAGACTCTGCTTTTTTCCCTTTTCGGTCTTCTGAAGGCCATCTGCATTCCTCGACTCACGGCCCCATCCTCCATCTTCAGCATCAGCACCATAACACCTTCTAATCTCTCTCTGATTTGGTGCCTTCTTCCTCCCTTGTCATTTCATTGGGCCTGCCCATGTAACACAGGATGAGTTCTCCACCTTAACACCCTTGTCTTAATCACATCTACAGAGTCCCACCTGCCGTTGAAGGTGATAATAGTTGCACTCCAGGTCATGTTAGGTGGCCATGAATCAGCCTATCACAGTATGAGATAAATGTTGATTTTATCCTGGTTTATTTTATTTTGCAGGTGAAAAATCTCAAAGTTAAATGAGTTACCTAAAAGTATACACTTGGATATAGCTTTAGAATCTGATTGCTCCATCTAATTAGTTCACCTATCTCTCTTTTCTCAATATCCAAACTCTGATTGTTTCTTTTATAGTACTCAATGCAATTTACTTTTGATTATTGCTTTATTTACTTATTGCCGTATGAACAGAATGATATGCCATTTGTAGTTACCAAAGTACAGTTATCACAGAGCTCTGTGTCTGATACATACTAGGTAGGTCTCTAAAAAAATGTGAGTGAAAGAATGAGGACTATTTTTATATAGCCTGGGTAAAGAGAACTCAGTCTCCTACAAATTTTTCTGTGCACTGGCTTCTGCAGGTTAAAGACTGCTATTTTTAAAGCATCAAGGAAAAAGTGAGCTTTATTGTTGGTCTGTAATTCAAATTGGTAAAGAGGGGACCCATGTCTTTCTAGCATTATATTTTCCCATCCCTCATGCTGAACTTTCCTTTCTAGGAGGTGCATTTGCTCAGGGTATCCTGTATTGGAACTATGATAAACAGTGCTTTGTGTGTGGACATGACGTTAGCATCAGCAGCCTTTTGGAAGAGCCTCTGAATGGCTCACTTCTTAATTACAGTTTATGATTAAGGAAGAATGACAGAAACCTAACTGCATGCTTTATGACTGCATTTAGGCTTTCTTGACTAGGCACTAAAGAAGTAGTGGAGTATAAAATCACAGTTCTTACTGAACCAGACAAATTCACATTTATGGGTTTACTTAGAAGGTTGTATGGCACTTAAATAAAAAAATGTATAGGTCATCTCCAGCACAGACATTAAGTTCTTAGAAGTCTTAAGTGAAAGGACCTTATTTTAAACATGTAAGAGAAGGAAAGGTAAACACAGCACTTCCTGTTATCATGGAAAACAAATTATATTTATATTATGGAGGTACTTTTCCCCATATTTTCCTTAATCTTGCCTGATGAAGGCACTGTTTGGACAAACATGTTTTGCATCTGATATCTTTTTCTCTTAGGAAATAATGTACTTGTCACTCAAGGTTTATTGAAATGGAAAAATATGAAGCCAAGGGGAGAGGCCTTCTCCTTTAGTATTGTTTTTAAGAGCCTAGATTCTTAACCTCACTTTATAATGTGTTTACTTTGATTTTAGTGGCCAAGGATGTCAATATTCTCTTTGATGAATTAGAAGCTGTCAACAGTCCTTGCAAGGATGATGATTCTCTTCTTCACCCTGGAAATCTGACCAGTACTTCAGATGATGCTAGCAGATTGGATGCAGGGGGAGAGGTAAGACTGTGATTTCTTGAAAACATAATTCTTGATCGAGGTGGGAACCTGTGAAGCATAGGTTGTTTTAAAATCATAACTCACTGAATTGTAGGTTCCTGAAAAACAAGGGGCAAGATTCCTTTAATATACTCAATAGGTCTAGCACATTTCAAGGATGCTAAATCTTTGGAGGCTTAAAACTACATTTCACTAGGTCATGTACTTCCCTTCTGATAGGAAGGAAGATTCTTCAAACCATCCATCATTTTAAGATCATTTACATTCTGTGTGTCTCAAATGAGCTGAAAGCGAGCTTTGCCAAGATGGGCTTCCATGGAAATCCCATGAATCAGCCCTAGCTAGATGGTGTTGTCTGAAACCTCCAACTTTCCATTTGCCTCTGTAACCTTAAAACACATTACAAAGTAAATAGACATCCATTCTTACGTCGTTTTGGAAAAGAGTATTTTGATTAGAGGCTTTCACTGTTGCTCAGGTTGTGTTCAGTGGAATTTATGTCTCCTTTGTATATGCACTGGATATAGGTAACAACACATAATCAGTCTTACTTCTTGCATATTCCTAATGTTGTTGTTATTCTCGAGCCAGTCAACCATTGAAAGGATGACACCTTTGAACAGGGAAAATTATTTACTTCTACCAGGGTTGCCAAACCTCTCTTTATAACCACTATATGCTGTATTTTTTAAAAATATATTAAATATCAAACAATTCATAAATTTGCGTATCATCCTTGCTCAGGGCCCATGCAGATCTTCCTTGTATCCTTCCAATTTTAGTGTATGTGCTGCCAAGCACTGTAATTTTTTTTAAGAAAATACAAAACAAAACCTCATTCCATCATCTCATCACTCAGTTACTTCAAATGGCACAATGTGGCATGAAGGAGGAACCTTGAAAGGGACATCAGACAGCACATAGACTTACCCCCTTAACTTTCAGAGGAGGAAGCAGTCTCAGGAAGGTTAGAACTTTGCTAACACCTCTCCTGATACCTTGGCTGAATCCCTATTTTTTTTTTTTACAGCAAATGCAAATAGTCTGACTCTCCACGATAGTCAAATTATCATTTGTTGGGATAGATTTCTGAGTGCCCCTTAAGGAAAAAAACAAAATATAGTGAGGGTAGTGATCATGAAAAATGCCTGCAGGAAGAGCTGGGACATGGGCATTTCCTAGCTTGGATGAGATTGTGTGCATGGCACTTGTGCAGGGATGTGGGTCCTCAGGATGGCATGGTCGTCTGGCGAGTTTGCCACACTTCATGTCCCATGTGTTGCCTTCTTACACTGCTACTCAGAAACTGACCTGTGCTGTGGCTTAGATAAATGGAAGCTCCTCCATTTCTACTTTTTAGGTTTATAAGCATCTCTTTGAAGTCTGTCCGTTTGGAAAGCTGGTTCCAACCTGGCTAGCCTACACTTGGTCTCTTTCAGTCCTGTGTATGATTATAACAATTAGATACCTAATGTTTTTGTTCTTTAATTTTTATATCTGTGCTCACTGCAAAATATTTGAAATGTAATTTATAAAGCATAATAATAAAATGAAAACCTTGAGCCACCCACCCATCAATTTATGAAGTGGAACGGTCTTTCAAATGAATGGTGGCAACTTAATTGTAGGCCACTAATGCCAGTTGTTTTTAAATGGAATAGAAAATTCCACTAAATATTT